>BSBN01001466.1:11800000-12227500 GCA_027924645.1 Cunninghamia lanceolata | reverse complement strand
TATATATATATATATATGCTACTGTATCTTAAATATAAATCCTCTATGTAAAGCAACACTTATTAAAAATAACCCAGAGAGCATGCATGGAGTAATAAACCAAGAGACTTTAAACTATTTGAAAACCTTTATTAATGCAAATGGGTAAATATTTTAACCTGTGCTTTTAACCCTATTGGAGAAATGGAAGTAGATTTAGGTAACTAGAGGCAAGTGTTAGGAAATATATAAACTCTTGCATCCTATAGGAAAATAAAGCTTGTAGAGAATTATAGAAACTCATAGAAAACATTAGAAAGTTATTTAACTATCCATGGTTGGGAAGATACCTCCCACTTGGGGAGGTAACTTCCATCCTCTTGGCCTCCTTGAAACCTATACATCCAACCAGAGAACATTAGTGATTTGTATGTGAGATAATAAGAAATTTATGTGTATTTATAATTTCTAACCTAGGGTTTGGTGCCCTAGGGTTAGGGAAAGGTTATTAGGATCTAATTAAGTTGTTAATTGAGTTTAGTGTGTGTGAGGGAGTTTTAATTTATTTAGAGTTATTTAATTTGTTTAAGTTGCTTCTATATTTGTGTGCTTTTATATAAAGGCAAATTACCCCTTGTTGAATGGGTAAATTAAACCATGCCTTGCAATTTTATTTACCCTAAAGTTTCTCTTGATTGGTATTAAAACTTTAGTAGGTGTGGGTGCATCTATTTGAATTATTTAGTTAATTAATGGGATAAGAATTGATTTAAGTTATGCTTTTAGTTTTGTATTAAAACTTAGATGTAGGTATCGATTGATTTATTATTCAATTATATCAAAATGATTGGGAAGGGAGTTTAGTTAAATTTATGCATTTAATTTATTTAAAATTGAGAAGGGGTAGGGTAGGAAATTTATTTTAATTTAATTTTTACATCCTCCTATAGTTGATGAGGTGGTGTTATTCTACCGAAATCCCTATAGGATTTATCCTATTTTATCTCATTTTACCTCGTTATGCTGTCAAATTTTTCCTAGGCTATGTGAGTTAAAATTATGATTAATTGTTCATTAAAATTTCCCTTTATTGCTTTAATTATTTATTTAACTAATTTTTTTGTCAAAATCAATTATAGTGTTAATCTAATATTCCTTTTATTTTGATGTTAGTGTAACTTAGGTTAGATTTTGATTTGAATTGAAATCGACCCACCTCTTAGGGTAAATTCTAGGGTTGGATCTCGAGTCAGGATTCACCCCTCTCGATGTCACTTGCATGACGTATACCCCCTAGTGGCTATCACCTTGTAGGGTTGCGATTTGTAATCATATTAACCTGATGTTGATTGACTTTCCTACCTCTGGGCGATGTGCTTTACATAGTTTGTTGGCATGACTATGTTACATGTGTGTGTCACTGAGCGCTCTAGATGTGCGCGAGGGGGTTTGTAGAGTCGGGTAGATTTTTTTTTTGATATTTCATGTCATGACCACATGAAAAATGTGCACATGACATGTGTGTAGCACATCATAACCACATGGTAAATGTGGGCATGACAGTAACTAAAAGGGAAGTATTGGCTCAGGGGGAGTTGCAATTGCAAATCTTTTTCAAACCCCTAAATGCATAAGATGCTAAGATATTTAGCATAATGGCTAATAATGACATGAATATGTGTGGCTTGTAATTTTATGGCATTTAATCAAAAATGTGGAGTAAATACACTCCCTGCAAAAGATTGTTGGATGATCATAGATCCTTGTGATAGTAAAAAGTTGATTAGGTCAAGAACATAGAAATGCATTGAATGCGGAACAACTAGGGCAGATATGAAGCATATTTAATCAATACTTGGTCAAAATTGATCTCATTTGATCAATATATAGTGTGTACAAGAGCTAAGAAGAGAAAATGATATTCAATAGATCTTGTGAGCAAACCCTAACGATAACATTCTCAGGTATTCTCAAAATCTGCTAGTAAAACCCTAATTTTCTAAAAGATTTATTATGGAAACACTTGTGGTTATTGATATTGTGGAAAGGATGAGGCCAAAATTCAAGAAACACTCATATAAATCCATTGAGACCGATAAGGATGGAGTGTTTTCCTGCATTCCCATCAATGTACTGCATACAAAGGATGTCCACATATACATTCATTCACAGCTAAATGAATACAACCATCTGAAGTTGGAACAATTCAAGAGTGACCATCTCTTGGTTGATAACTTTCAACTAAAACCAAAGTATGCAAATGTTGAGGCTAAATGCTTAGATGTATGGAGGGTTTTCCCAATTTCTACTATGAGGATGATTGGGTTAGAATTGTTTTGAGCTAGATTCATTAATAATTCCTTTATCTTGATCAACCCTATATGATCACAAAAGAAGCCATTAAAGTTGTGACTAGATTGTGCTCCTCTAGACCTGTGCTAGTACTAAAGGTTGTGAAGAATGAGGTGGTTATGAAGCTTACCAGTGCAAAATTTGACAAAAGAACCCTAACATTGGATGATATCATTAACCTAGGGGTCCAGTATGCCACAATGGGCATTGCATACAAAGTATATTACACAAACAAAGAAGGATCAACTACCACAATTTCCATCTACACTCCTCATCAGATGGTTAAGGAAGGAAAGGACTATGACCTATGTGAGTTGTTGCAACAATAATTGTTAGAAAATTTGAAGAGAACAAAGGAGACACATTACCACTTCCAGTATGGCTCTATAATTGTTTGTCTCATGCTTTATTTCATGAAAGAATTACCTGGTATGAAAAATGTGGTCTGGAGAAGAGATATCCTTGTTGCATAGCAGATTAGGGATCACATGCGAAGTTTTGTAGACACCAAACAATGTAACACAATGTATTGGGGATTCTTTAAAAACTTCCAATATGAAATTCAAATGAGGGAGAGCATACCATCAAAAGTTGTAGAAAAATACAAGAATGATATAACTTTGATGGTGGATAAGGACATTTTCTATATGGAGGTAGTTGAACCAAAGACTTTCTAGATAACCACCTTGCCCTATTAGGTGTCTGGACCTAATTTGATTAGATATGTTGATATCTAGCTTAGAAAGCCTAAGGATCCCACTGCTGAGAGATTTTGGACCTATGATGAAATAACTAATAATATGGTCAAGAAGAATGTAGAAGAGAAGGTAGAGAAGATGAAATCAAAGTTAGAAGAGATGCTTAATACTCTTGAGGGTTTTGCAGAGGAGCCTCAAACCACCTCTGCCTCACAAACTCTTAGAAGGACAAGTAGGTCTGTCCCTATTACTAATACTTCTAAATCTTCTAAACCTGATCATACACCCCCTAGCAGGAGAAGAGTTGTTGCTGAAGTTCTAATACAAACCAAGACTATAGAGAAGAAGAAACCAAGACCAAAACAATAAGTAAAAAGAGAAAAGATCAATCCAGTGAATGTGGATGATGATGAAGAGGATGAAAAAGAAGAATCTTGTGTGCTTGAGAGAAGAAAGAAAAGAACAAGAGAAGAAGAAGAAGAAACTTCCAAAGGAAAGGGAAAATGAAAAGCAAAGGAAACAAAAAGAGCTCCTTAAGAAAAATCTAAATACAAGCCTCTACAGCTTGAGGCCACTGTCAATGCTATTGCACAGCATGGTGCCCTGAAGGAAGTTGCAGAGCTTTATGATGAGATGCCTGCCAATGATAAAGCTATAATTAAGGAAGTCATAGTCAGATATATGATGGCCTTTAATGTGGCCCTAATTGAGATCATTGATCAACTTCTTGTAAGTCTTGTAGACATACCCACCAATAAGAGGAATGAAGCCATGGAAAAAGAGGCCAAGATGAGGCAACAAGTAGTTGAGAAGGTTGGTCCATCCATCTCTGATGAAGAAAAGGTTAAATTTTCCTGAAAATACGCACAAGAATTTATCTAACCAAACATAGAATAAATATTCTAATGGGAAAGGATAAAGAAGAAATAGAAAGATTGGAAAACAAGACAATAGAGAAAATAGCCAAAATTCTTGAAGAGATGAAGAATGCTGAGGTGATTATTGAAGATATATCTAATGACATAGAATTGTCATCTTTTGAAGATAATGTAACATGTGATGATGAGACTATGAAGAATGATCAACAAAATGAGGATACTGCTCATCTGAAGAATATTGAAGTACAAGATACAAAGGATCAAGGTAAAGTGGGTACACCTCCCCCAAAGAATACTAATTCTAGTGCAGAACATGACAATCCTCCTTTGGAGAATCCAAGGAAAGATGAGCAAAAGAAAGAGGATAATCTTGAGAAAGCTCAAGATGAAATAGAAAATACTAAGGAGAAGAAAGATGAGAAAATTCAAGACATGAAACAGAGAAGACTAAGGAGAAACAAGATGAGAAAGGTTAGGATGCTTCTATGGATATAGGTTAGAGTTCTTTGGCATTATACTCTTTCAAGAACCTATTATGATTGCATTTGCAACTTCAACCTATGATTACACCTTAGCTTCTATAGATTCCCACTCATGAGGGGCAAGTAGATTTGTCAAATATTTCACCCCTTCACAAGCTACAACTTGGTGACATCCTGCATTCTTCTATAAGGAAGGAATTCCTACAAGAAAATTTCAATAAAACTAGCCTAGTTCAGGATGCAGTAAAGTTGATTCGGGAAGGCTTACCAAAGGTAAACATTGATCCTTCCTTGCCTCTGGAGAAGAAATTGAAGCCTTTTATGGACTCCTTTAAGGATCACTCCTCTCATGTTGAACAAAGGGTAGAACAAGGCTGTAAGAAAGATAAATGATAAAAGACTGGCTGAGGTATCTAACAAGTGTGCCAATGAAAATAATAAATTGCAAGAAAATATAAAGATATTTAAGGCTTGTATTGATGAAGCTACTACCTTATATCTATTTTGCTAGAAATGGCTAACTTCCACCAAAAATATCAAAACTCAGATTAACTCTATTGAGTCACAGACCACTAAATTGGCCAAGATATATGACTTGTCAAAAGACAAGGATGGTTCAACTAGGGCACAAATTGAAAATATTCATTCATAGATCTCACAGCTTCAAGACCAAAGAGAACACATAAATAAATAGTTTGACCAGCTCAAGGAAGCAGTCAATTTGAGACTTGCTTCATTATCTGGAGTGTAAGCTAAAGCAGAAATGGTTGATCTAAAAATGAAGACTCCAAGCAGTGTGGAGGAGGCTGAGGACCTATGCATACAATTTGAATGTCAGAGTCACATTCTATCCTCAGCAAAAGAAAATTAGGTATCCACTCTTTGCTCAACTCAAGGTAATCTACAAAAGCATTCTACCTTCTAAGTGAGTTGTAAGAGTATTGTAGATAAGTTAATTTTGGATTTGTATAGACTTGAGAAGGCTTGTAGTGTCTTTTTTTATGGAAAACTATATGCATAGCATTAGTTTTGGGGTATCTCCATCTCTATGGGAGTGTTGTTTATAAAAATCATATAGTAAGGGTGAGTACATATAGTTTTTGGTTGTCATAAGTAGAAGATATTTTTCCCTTTGTCCTTGATGTCAAAGGGGGACAGTGTGTTGATGATTATCTTATCAATTGGGAGAGAGGACTTGTAGATTAAAGACTATTGCCATTAATGACAAAGGAGGAGATTATTGGCAATATGTGTTGTCATTGATGTCAACTCAATATGTGTCAACTTGAGGATAGGCTTGTATAGAAGTTGAAGATAGGTTAATGGAAAATGGAAGATTTGAGAGAGATGGTTTGACACAGGGTCAGCATGATTGATACAGTATAAGATTTGAGAGAGACAGTTTGACTCAATTAGAGACATGGGGTCAGCATGTTTAAGGTAGTTCAGTCTGAAAGACCTACCAGATGGAGAGAAATTGGCTAATTATGAGGAAAAATAGTGATCAGTATGATGTCTAAGAGTGATACGGAGGTGAGTACACTTGTTCTTATATGTTTCCTATATGTCTACATTGATATCTTACCAGTTTTGTGTACCGCACTTAGAGATAAATTACAGAAGTTTTGTTAAGGCATTTACAATGTATACTATAATGCAGAGTCATAGTGTTTTGGTCCGCATTTCTCTATAGAGAAAGATTTAGTCTTGCAGTTTAGAAGATAAGTTGATTGGAATATGAAGAAGTTATATTCAAGATTTCAAGTCATTATACCTTCTTTAGTAAAAGTTATAAGTGACAGAGTTCAGACCTGTGCTCTGGCAAAGTAAAGAAATGATGAAGGATTGTTGGAATGCTTTGCATTCCTCTGCAATTTTAGATATGGTCATGTGGTTTGGGGGATATGTTTAGAGTAGTGTATGAATGCATCCATATGATTTTCAAATGTTTTTGTGGTCCACAATGCAATATTATAAGTCATGATATGTCACAGTCAGTACGGAATGCTCTATTTTCATCACTTCAACATGTTTCTTATTTTACAAATGCACATAATGATTAGATATTTCAGGTGAATAGTGTAAGGATGTTATTGATAAAGTATATTGCTGAATTTTTGGTCCGTGTGATGATTTTGGTCTCTCCCTGGTGGTGTGAAGATAAATAGTGGGCGGTGTTTTTGTTGTTCAGGTGGACGGTCTGGTTCCCTTCAATTGCAGTTGATCCCGATTAATTAATTTGGCCTTGAAGGATGTGTTATGATGTATTTGATCTTGTTATGCAATGTGAATTTATCCGCAACTCAGAATGCATTTGTTCTAATCTGACCTATACAGTATCACACATTTCATCTAAAAGTTATCTTGATGCCAACTTGATTGAAGTTTTGAGTTGTTACGGAGGGTATATATAGAAGAACAAAATCATTTGTGAAAAATATAGTAGATATTGAAGAATGTGTCAATGATGAAGTGTGTGAATTTAGAGTGATGGATTAATTATGTGAAATAAGGGACTGCAACATCAACATATGACAGATGCCTTCTTTACAGTAGTTCAAGTTCTTGTTTTCATTGTCATTTTCATGTATCCTACTATTAGACAGTGAGTCTCCTCAGCATGAACTTGTATCTTGCCCTAAGGTTGTAGCCATAGTCTACAAGTGTAATAGGGAGTAGTAGCTTCCTTGGGTTGTAGCCCTAAATCAAAGTTGTAATCTTTTATAGCAGTGAGCTTCATATATTGTGAGTTAATCCTCACCACAGTTTTTCCCTCATTGGGTCTTCCATGTAAAAATTTTGGTGTCTTTGTGTGGTGCATGTTTTACTTTTTGTTCTTCTTCTTTTGGTTAAAATTATTTGATGTTTAAGCTATAAATGGAATTGATTTAAAGTTTAAGTATATACTGATTCACCCCCCTCTCAGTCTCTGGATGTGTTCAACACACCCTAGGACCTTCCCTCTATGGGTCTCCCATGGGTTGCCCTCTAGGGGTCCTAACTGGTGAAAGGGCAACCAGGTGGTGACCCTATTGTCTTTTCTAGTTGTGAAAGAACTCAAGTTCTTGGCCAAAAAAAGCTCCATTTTGACCTTTTCTCATCCTATTTGTATGAAATTTTGTCCTAAATATAGAGTTAACTATTTCATGCCTCCAACCATGCATAATTAGCTCCTTTTTATCTTTAGTTTTCAATCCATGCATTCTTTTAACTCTGTTTATTCTTGAGTGATAAGCTATATTGGCTTGTTCACTCCCTAATTAGCCCAGATCACTCTTGTGTCTTCTGAGTTAACACTCCAATAAATGGAGTTAACTCTCCATCTCTTTTAGCCTCTTCAAACATATAAAAACCCCCTTCTCTCAAGCACAAAGGGAGGCAATTTCATTTATGCATCTAGTCTTTTGCAAGTTTTTGCTCTCTAACTAGCATCCATATTCTCATACAAGACGTTCCAGCCTTTTGCTTTTATTGTTGTATCATCAATCTTTGCTAAAATATTCATATAGCATCAATAGGCTGCCCAAATTGCAAGCCACAATGCTCATTAGCTCACATTGAGCTCTCACTCAGACTTTCAAAAACTTGTTTTGCATCTCTTTTCTATTGTTACCAAGAGGATCACCCCGTTGTTGCAAGAGGATAAGAGGTTGCCCATACACAAACTTCTGAGGGTAGTGGAGGCTCATGCATTTGTTATTCTAGGTTCCTTCATGCTTTTATTTCATAGTAATTAGAAAATCACAATTTTCTCTTGGGAATAGTAAATGCATGTTGCCATTTCCTTAATAGGCTAAGCAGATTTGCATTGCTAAAGTTAGTTTGCTCTCAAAGTTCTTAGAGTAGTTTCATTTCAAAACAATTTCCTTTTCCTAGAGTAATTGTTCCAAATATTCAAAAAAACAAAACAAAAACATAGATTAATTGCATTTAGATAACTTCATATTAGATTGCATTCATATTTTAATTCCTAGAATAGAAAAAACATTTTATTTTCATAAATAGAAAAAAACACAAAAACATTGTTTTGCACTCATATAGGCTTGCATGCATCCGAAAATTGAAAAGCACTAAAACATTAGCATCATATAACATTCACAAACCCTTGATTTAAACACAAGGTCAATGCAAGGTCAAACCTTAGGTCAAACAACCCCTAAGTCAAATCGAGGTTAAACTTCAACTATCTTTTAGTTTGGGTTCACGAATGTGGCCTAGGCTTAGAGGTGAGTGGATGAGGGCAATTTTCGATGAGTTTGAGGAAATCCACCCTAAACCACAACAAAATCAACAAGTAGTTCAGGAACAACCACACAAGTTGAGGATATTCCAAACACAAGTTATCATCCAACAATTCAAACAACAACTCTTATACAATAGAAGTATCAATGAAACTACTCACCAACCTACACAGTGTTGGAACCTTAGGAATCCAAATAGAAGAATGGTGACTAGTGACCCTTCATGTCTTATAGTTATCTTAACAACAATGGTCACAAAACATCATTTTAGAATCAATGCATGAGAAAGGCCCCAAGACTGGCCAACCACTCTCCGTGAAGTCTAACTCTCAAGTGAGCTAGACCACCCCCGTGTCTCGCCTCCTTTTGACTAGCTACTTCCATGAGTGAGAGTTACATGGAGGTTTGCCCCATGGCAAGGAGAGAGGTCCATGTGTGCACCAAAGCTGACTCAACCACTTCAGGTTACAGAGTCATGTTTTTGAGTGTACAACTATTAGTTTCTCTTAATTCTATTTATAGTTGTTTCAATTTTGCATTTTTCTTGTTCTCCCCTCATTCTCAATAACCTAGTTAGGTTACATTGCTTTGATTGGAATGCATAGTGGTTTTGTCAAATCCTAGTGTAGGATCTTGTATATCTAATACCTTAGATTGCAAAACATGAGTGTAGTTGTTAGTGAAAAATTTGCTTGATTGGAGGTATTCAATTGAGAGGTAATTTTTCCTACACTACATTTTGGTGAACCTGATGTGTTGCTCACTTAATCGCTTTCTTCTTTGTCATGGTTCCCACTACATTTTGGTGAACTCGACATTCTACATTTAAATTTTTCCTTCCTCTTCTTAGTTGTGGCTCATCCTTTCATTAAAGTGAACCCATTGTTCTAAAATAGAAACAAAGCAACATCTTCCTTTGATGACTTAACATTATGTGTCATGAAGCCTGAACATAGTTTATGAACTTTATGACACTCTCTTCAAATTATCTATATGTTGTACATAGGAGTCTAAGAAATTGCTCTATGGAATTTTTTGTGAATCCTACCACACCTATTCCCTCGACTCCTCATTTCACTCATCTTTCTTCTAAAAAAATTAATATATATCTTCATCTCCTTCTTCTTCTTGCACTATATCGATGACTACCTTTCATGATGCAGAGCCAGGTTTTGATCATGAGGCAACACTTGAATATGTCCCACAAGAAAAAGATAATTCTTTAAATCACCAACTAGCTAATATTCAAAACTTTTGACTCATGAGGACATATCTCATTCCGTTGTCCCTCTGGTCGATGTTCTTCGCATCATGCTAACTAATCATCCTCGAGGCATTAATTTTCTTTAGAGCATAGTGAAGCCCCACCATTGGTGAGTTGTATTCTAGGTACTCATGACTCTCACTCTCACACTCCTAGTAATTAGCTCTCCCTTTCTTTACCTACTACAGGTGTTTAGACTTTCACTTCTCTTCACATGATTACTAGTTTCGCTCACTCTAGTAGTACAAGATTTGTCTTGTCTGGTGGTATGATGAATTCTATCAATCAATATGGATTCATTCTGCTCTTGGGGCTTTTACAATTCACTTTTCCTCCCATAGCCCTTGGAGTTTCCTAGAAGCTTTTACAACCCTCAGCTTTTGCTCCACTTCCTCCATCCACACATACTGCTGACCCTATCATAAACCAACTATTGCAGAACGTTGACTCATTGTAGTAGCATCTTGCCATGCTTTCCACATCATCATCACAACCACATGTACCTACCTATTATAGACATAGCTCGCTCTCATTAGCCATTCTTGCTACTCTATTTCTGTAGAACTTTGAGGCACTAATATTTAAAAAATATACTAGAAAGGATGATCCAAACATGCTTTGTCTTCACTATTGTATGTAGTGATTTTATCTTTCAGGGAACTTTGTTAGTGAAACTTTTCCCATGTTCCCTTAAGGATACTATGTTGGATTGGTTTTTCTCACTTCCTAACCATTCCATCCTTTCTTTCGATGAGCTTGTTAATCAATTTTTGCAACATTTCCAAGAAAACATTGGACCATAGGTCACTTTTATGGACCTTGTCCATTACAAGCAAGGAACTACAGAGAAGGTTAAAAATTTCATTTCTCATTATCAGTTTCTTTTCTCTTAGATTCCTTGTGCTCTACCTGATTCTGACATGCAAAGGGTTTTCACTGAAAACCTTTACCCACAAATCCAAGATAGGATTCTACTGATGAAATATTCTTCATTTACACATTTATGCACAACACTTCATGATTATCAACAGATGCTCAGCCTATTTGAGGCTTCTCCCTCACCAACTCTTGCTACCCAATCCAATGCTTCTTCTTCATTCACAAACTATAAGAATTTTTTTAATAAGAATAATGCATCAAATATGGTTAGCAATGCAGTGGTTGAAGCATCCTCCCAAGCTTCTTTATCCCTCTCTACACCTAAAGCATTAAGAAATAGAAAATTTACTCCTTTAAAGAAGTCTTTCTACACCATCATGCAACAACTCCTTAGCAATGATTTAGTTTAGCTACTTCCTATCAAGCCTCTTGATATAAGCAAGCCTCTACTACCTTCATATACTTGAAGGATTTATGTTCATTCCTTAGAGTTCCTGGACAAGACACTAAATGATGTTTGTGTCTCAAGCATAGCATTGAGGACATTATCAATTAGAATGTGATCCAGGTCTCTAGTGCGAATGATGGAAGAAACAAGTCAGTGGCTTCTGTAAACCAACATTTGCAAATCTACATGAATCCCATGCCATATCACTCCTCAAACTTTGTTGACCTCACTTCTCCTTTTGTGGCACCAAAGTCAACTTCTAATTCTCCTTCTCTCTCTTCATATTCAGAGATGATTGGTATGGTAGACATTCATTCTAATCTTGTATGAGAACATCCTATTCCTGAGCCCATTATATCCTTCTCTTCTTCTATGATATTACCTAACTCATATGAAGGACCTCTATACATTATTGTAGAAGATAATGGGAAACCTATTAAGGGTGTCCTCATTGATCCTATCTACGTGGCCAATGTTATTACAGAGGCATTTTTGCATGTGCATGAACTATATAAAGATGTTTATGATAATATAATGTGTTTATATGGTTTCATGATAGGTTGTCTCGCCCTACTTTGGGTTCCATCATCCTCCCTATCCAGGTTGGACATGAGACCCTGGACGTCTCTCTTTCTATCATTCCTAATTTTGACCATTTTCATGTGAAATTGAGCTAGCCATGGCTCATTTCAATGAGATCAGTCCCTTTCATGGTTCATAGATGCCTAGAGTTTCCTTATGATGGTGTGGTGCATACAATCCGTCACAATAGATTTACACCACTCATCATGCGAGGAAACTTCTCTCTGGACTACTCCTAGCTAGCCCCCACTGAGCCACTCTGAGATGGCCTCATAATGATTTTCTATTCATTTCATATCAGAAATTAAAAGTGAGTAGGATAGCCTAGTTGTCTATTGGCCCTTCTTCTTCGTCATCTTCTTCAGTTGTTCTCCTATAGTGCCTCTATCTTTGAAGGATTCTCTTGTTCCTTCTTCTACCTCCTAGGTGAATTAAGGAAATCAGTCCACACAGAGTGCACCTCCCCACTCCTATGCTCTTGGCCTATACTCTGTAGTGCCGCCTCTGGTCTCTTATACAAGAGCCCAAGATCAACCTATTGTATAACCTCATGCACTGCACTTTCTTGGGACTTATTGACCTCCATTGGTTGGTTTCGTTCCTCCTACCTCTTCAGTGGCATCAAGAAAATCACCTCTACTGAGTACTCCCTCTCCTTCTTCGATGTATCCACAACCTTCAACAGTTTCTTCTATTCCTCTTGCCCCTCCAGTGGCATGAGGAAAGAATCCCTTGTTGCAGGCACCTTTCCCTTCTACCTCTCCTATGGTCTCCCCACCATTAGTGGTTATCTCTATTTCTCCACATATCCTTGTCATATTGGAGTACATCCATGATGGAAGACCCCTGGCTTCATCTATGGAAGCCTTGGCTCATACTAAGTGGAACTTTCTTGTGAGAGATCGTAAGCATCACCATTGTGCTGTGGCCCGAGCACGTGCTGCTAATGCACAGCCTCCTCCTAAGGACCCTTCTCCCTCATAGCCACCTATTGATCATGTTCCTTCTTCTCCTCCTTTATCTCTTCCATCCCCAACCCTCACTCCTACTTTTAGTGATGCTTCTCGCATCACTTTGGCTGATTTGCATGCCTGCCAACTTGACCCCCACCTCCACCACCCAATTGTAAACTTGAGTGCTATCCCACTTCACCATCCCAAAGACTTAAGTGCATCCTACCATTTCCCACAATACCTCCTCTTCCTCCTTCTTCTTTCTCTTATTGGAGGATGTTGCTCCATCTATGTCTCCTTGTGATAGAATTGCAGAGCCACAGATTGTTTATATTTATGATAGTGACTCTCGTGATTCCCCTTCTAAGGAGAAAATCACTAAGTCTTGTATGGATATACCTGAGTTGTCTATGACCTTCACATGATCATTGACATTTGTACCTAGTGCCTTGGAGGCTCCAACTATTTTAGTTTCTCCTCCATGCCTAGAACCAAGTGAGTGTCCTTGGACTGCTCTTTTTGTGATTTTGTTATCAACTCTTTTGCCATCCCCTATATGTACCAAGATTGGGACTTGGATGATCTACTAACACTTGACCCATGAGGGATTTACTAGTGTTTTGTGTGTTTTCTTTATTGATCATGATGTTTCTTCTGTGTTGTGATTTTATGTTTGTCAGTTCTAGTTGGAGGACCCATGATTTCCTTGTAAACACGTGGATACAGGAGGAATGCATCTATTGTGACATTCTTCTATTTGTTCCTACTTTCTTCTCTTTTTGTCCTTTTGATTATTGTTGTGACATTTTGGGGATGATGCAAAGCATTGGAAGATTTAGCTTCCTTCCATGTTGACCCAAATTTTTTGTTTTATTTTTAATTTTTCTTATCTCTTTGTGAACCTATTCCTTTGTACTCGTAGTTCTATGTGATTGGGAAATGATAAAAATTCATTTAGTTGCCCCTTGATGATTACCCTTCCCTATGCATACTAAACCTAAAGAACATAGATCCATTAGTGTATGTTTGGTGTTGTTGCTTGTTTTGTATGATAGTTGTTAGCATTTCTTGATGTCATACCATGCTTACAAAAGCTTTTTTGTGTCATTCCTATAGTATCACCTTTGTTGCCTTTTTTGTGGGGGCATACCCCTCTTTCTTTTATTTTTGAAGATGTAGCTCTGAGAACATATCTGCTCATATATGTTCCCTCAGGCTCTCTTCCCCTTTTATCCCTTAAAACTAATTGCATATCAATGCTTTATGCAATTATTTTAAGGTGGGGACATAATTTCCTACTTTACACCTTTTTGCACACACCATATTGATGGTCCTCTCGTGGCAGTGCTCTAGTAGCACCTTATAGCTAGTGTTCCCAAGCAGATGCACTTGCTTGGCCTAACCACGCTTTCAACTATTTGTTTGGCACTCTTTGTGAGTCACCTAACAATGCAGTTTGTTAGTCCTAGTGGCCCACAAGAGTTTGGTATGATTCCTAGATCTCATAGTATGCTAGCCCTAGAACCATACTTAGAATCCTTCTAGCTCTTATAGTGTGCTAGAAATGTCTTCTATTTTATTTTATTTGTTTCTTGGTGTATCTAAGTGTGTGCTTAGTTGTAGATAGTTGTAGATTGTGTAAATATTATATGATTTGCTAAAAACTGATGTTTGGGCAAACCATATTTTATCTAATCCTTTTTAGGATTTTTTTTATATATGTGTGATTCTGACATTGCCTCTTGTGTAGGTTTATTGTCTAAAACTGTGGTTTTGTAGGTTCTCATCCTAGGGGCTTCGTACCTCTACTCAAAGAACCTTCTGCATCCTTACAGTGATCCTTTTTGGAGGTAAAATGTCTTATGTTATTTCCTTTCTATTTTAGTTTGGATATGCACATAGTGCCATACTCTCACTAAAGTGGGGGCTAAATGTAATGTAGAAAATTACATACCCTTGCAATTTCACACTGCGTTTTGCAACTACCTTTGTGTTTGTGCCTTCTCTCTAAATTATAGGCTAAGGTTTGCTTGATTTTGGTCTATTTTTCTCATTTTATTCAAATTTCATTTTGATGCTTAGATACTCACATGATCCTAAGGTGTGTTGTGTGACCAGGAGCTAGTTTAACCTGGACTCAAGTGCTCCACGTAGATGTTGGCATGTTGTGCTAGCGTCCCCCTTTTACAATAAAATAGTCTTTAGGACCACAAAACAAGCCCCATGAGATGTGGGGGCATCACCAAATAATCAAAAAACTAGAGAAAGAATAGTCAAGAATAAAAGGAAAAACAAAGGAATAGATGAGAACAAAGAGAGAATAATAGAGAGGGAAGCTAGCCTTGCTTAACTAGCACCTTCAAACCAAAAGTAGCTTTCCACTCATTGGCTAGGAAATTGACCTAGTATTCAAAGGAAGCCTCAAGTGTCATCCTCCACCACTATAGCTTTATCCTTGACAACCTCCATAGTCCTAGCATGCATCCTCCTTGCAAGATCTTTAATAGTTATGGGGTCACCCTTAGTTCTTTAGAGTCTTCTTTTCTAGAGTTCATTTTGCAAAATAAACAAACTCATAGGTATGTTCTTAATGGTATTCTTACTAAAGGAAATAATCTCCTCTAGGTTCCTAGAGATATCCTCCCACTTCCTCTCCATGCAATTCAATATTTCTTCAAAACTTTTTCATCCACCAGTAGTGCCATCCTCAGGAGTCTTGAAAGCAGTAGTATCACTAACCTTATAAGGTATTTTGGGAGATTCATGACCCTTGTAATTTTTTTTCATGGCATTGATCTACTCCACTAGTTCTTTTAAGACATGATTTTGAAGATTAGCTTCCTCCTCCATCTTGAGGAATCTATAGGATAGCTCAATACACCCACTGCACCTACCATCTAACTTGGGCACATGGGTTTTATCCCTTGAAGTCAAGGCTTCTAGTCATGTGGGACCTCTAGCACAACTTTTCCTTTATTGGTGGTTCCTTCAATTCTATTTTGACTCACATCGGAGGGGTCTTAAAGATAGTAATAGTTTGGGTTTGATTGAGGGGGTTGAGGTTAGGATTAGGGAATTTAATTTTGATAATGTTGGGTCTAGCACACCTAGAAGAGACCTTCAAATGGGGGATAGGTAAAGGTTTTCTCTCGGCTGAAGAGAGGGAGTCCTAAGAAGTAGAGGAAACAAGGGAGGATGCACTAGGGATAGTATCCACATTGTGGCTAGTAAGGTTGAGATGGATCTCTACTGGGTTAACAAGTCTAGGGAGGGTAGACCTAGTTGGGGTTCCAGCCACTTGGTATCTATAAAGATAATGGATAAGGCCCTCATGCAAGGGGAGTTCCAATTTACCAAGAAAACCACTATGAATAGAGCTCTCAAGGGACTAGAAAAGAAAGAAAGGAAAATTCATCTTAATGCCATGTCTTAGATAGTTAAGCATAGGAAAATGATATAGGTAGACCCTCTTGTATCTACCTTCAAGAGTTACTTACCTAATAAAGACATCTACCACCTCACACCAAGTTTTGGGAAGCTCCTCTTTATAAAGGCCATTTTGAAACTTGCTAATTTTCTCCTTGCCCTTGAGAAACTTGTCTAGATGCTTAGCATTCACAACTTTGTTATACTTTTACATTTCAATGCCCTCCATCTTCAACCTAGTAGACTTCTCTATTAACTCTTCAAACACAAAGAAGGAGATACCCTTAAAGAAAATATCTAGGCATTCATCTAGGAACAAGTGAATTTCTTAAAGAATGTTGGTTCATGGCATGTCATGGCCTCGAGAGAACAAGATATTCCTCCTCTATGGAGGATGTTCCATAGTGTGGAATTCCTCTTCACCTCATCACATGATGAGGGTTCAACTCTGACTCTATCCCCTCCCATTATTTTGATAAAAACTAAGCTTATGTAAGGGAAATTAATAGTCTCAATAGTACAATATTCTCTTTGAAAGATAATGAAATAGGGTGAAAGTTCAAAACTATGTCACACAAGGAACGGCCAACACAAACATATTTTTCCAACTTAAACGTCAAAAAAGTCATATGTATGTTATGAATTTTAAAATGACATAAACTAATGAAATGTAGAATTTTTAATGTAGTTTATTCTTATAATTTTTTAAATTTTTTCAAAAATAGTTGGATATTTTTTTATAAATTTAAGTGATGAATTTTAAATGCTGATATTTTTCGAAAAAAGTGACATTGATGGGACGTCAAGAAAAATGTAGCAATTTTTTTTTTCCTTCAATTTTTTTTCCTAATTAGTTGACTCAAATATCTAGTGCATGGTAAAAAAAAATTTAATTTTTGATAAATATTTTTATATTTATATTCTAAAGTCAATTTTAATCATAACATAGTAGTTTCCATGGGACATCAACTTTTTTACATTATAAATTTTAAAAAAATAAAATACCCTCTTGGAGAGGATTCCATTCTCTAGTGAACCATATAATTTTCAAATTTTTTGAATATGTTTTGCCTATTGATATCTATTTTCTAATCAACTTCATGTTCGATGGGAAAAGCCTACTTACAATAAATTTAAAAAAAATATATAATAAAAAAAATTGAAATATGAAAAAAAAATTCTACAATCTACGTTCCGAGTACTACAAAAGGGTATTCATCAATTTTTTTAAAAATGTATTTTAATGGAAGAAATTACTAGCAGAAGATGAAAGTTTTTTAAAATTGTGGGGAAGGGAGCTGTGCCACATATGATGCCACATAGATAGTTCTGCCAAAAGCATTATGGAGCGGTACGGTTCCACCTAGTAAGGTTTCACCCAGAACTATGAGGGTGAATTCAATAGGGGCGAAACCTTATTGACCGATAAGGTTATGCTCGGAACTCCTTTTTAAAAAAAAAAAATGCGCCTGGTAAACTTTTTAACGTGACCGGTGATGCTGGTGCGACACGCCCTCTGGCTCCATGTGAATGTTTTTGCCTGGAGCAATGAATTGGTTAGGCCACAACTGGGGGACCTCATCCCCTAGGAAGAACACTTTAAACCCGCGAGCTCATTGGCCCAACGAAGGCATAAAGCCTTGCGAGCTCGTTGGCCCAGCGGGGGTTTGAACTCTAGTGGCCGCCACTACAACCGAGCGACTTAACCACCGAACCATGCCATCATCGGCATGCTCGGAACTCCTTTTTATAATTAAGTTTTTGAAATAATATTTTTTTTAATGCAAATTTCGTATGGTAAGAGCATCAGTGTTAGGACACGATAGCGGGCAGAGAGAAGATTAAAAATATTTACAGGGCAAATACAAGATACAAAAAATTTACAAGCAAAGGTTAAAAAAAAATTTAATAAACAATAATAAAGTAAGGTTTAATTTTTTATTTTGCAATTGATTTAATTTAATTAGGGTTTAATTTTTTTATTTATGTAAGGTTTAATTGAATTTTTATTAAGGTTTAATTGAATTTTTATTAACGTTTAATTGATGGGTTTAAATTTTTTTAAATTATATTTTAGGGTTTAACTAAATTTTTTTATTAGGGTTTAATTGATTTAAAGTAGGGTTTGATTGCTTTTTTGTTAATTAGGGTTTATAAAAATTGATAAATACTATACAAAAAGACTCCTAGATTAATAATAAAAAAATACAATACAAATTAACAAAAAATAAACTTAAAAATATAATTAATTAACACTCTTAGATCTATATAATCCATGTGTGTTTATGTGAACTTCCCCATCCATATCCACATGCTCTTTCCTTGCGTCGTAAGATGATCTTGGAAATCAAAAACAGTGTGGTTTATGTGAACTTCCACATCCATATCCACGTATGCATTTTCCTCGCATCATAAGATGATCTTGGAAATCAGAAACGGTGTGGTTTATGTGAACTTCCCCAGTCCATATCCACGTATGCTCTTTCCTCGCATTGTAAGACGATCTTGGAAATCAGAAACAGTGTGGATTTTTTATTTTTTAGGGTTTTTTTTTTTAATTTTTAGAAATCATGTAGGAATATTAGAACTAGATCCTAAGTTTAAATTGTCCTTACACATGAGTGTGTAACATTCAAATAGTTTATTCAAACTCTTAGTCAATTGAAAGTAGGGTTTAATTTTTTAAAGTAGGGTTTGATTGATTTTTTGTTAATTAGGGTTTATAAAAATTGATAGTTACTATACAAAAAGACTCTTAGATTAATAGTAAAAAATGCAATACAAATTAACAAAAAATAAACTTAAAATTATAATTACCAATCTTATATTTATATAATCCATGTGTGTTTATGTGAACTTCCCCATTCATATCTGCGTATGCTCTTTCCTCGCATTGTAAGACGATCTTGGAAATCAGAAATGGTGTGGTTTATGTGAACTTCCCCATCCATATTTGTGTATGCTCTTTCCTTGCATCGTAAGATGATTTTGGAAATTAGAAACTATGTGGTTTATGTGAAATCCCCCAGTCCATATCTACGTATGCTCTTTCCTCGCGTCATAAAACAATCTTGGAAATCAGAAACGGTGTGGATTTTTATTTTTTTATTTTTTAGTTGTTTTTTTAAAAATTTTAGAAATCATGTAGGAATATTAGAATTAGATCATAAGTTTAAATTGTCCTTACACATGAGTGTGTAACATTCAAATAGTTTATTCAAACTCTTAGATAAAGACCATTTATTATATTAGTTAAACCATAATATACAAGCTATAAGTTTACCACTTGGAACTAGTTGACCTTGCCTTCACATATACATATTTGTGCAGGCATGAATTAAAAGGTAATTTGTGATGGGGAACAAAAGGAATAGGTTAAGGATTTTTTATCAAAGAAGATCTGACAAAGATAAAAATCTAAGAAGAAGAATTGAGAGAAATTCAACCTTAGAAGGATTGGTTGAACATAGTCAAGAAGCACAAGATCAAATTACTAATGAACAAGAGGAAGAACATCTTGGGTTTGATCAAATCGAAGAAGAAATTGAACAAGGTGCAGAAAACATTGTGACCAAGGAGGAAATTGAGAATAGAACATATTTAAGGATATGGAAAATCTACCAAATTTAGATGAAGATGTTCTTTTCAGTAAGATTTCACCCCAAGAAATGTTACCTGATAGTACAATAAAACTTCATTCCAAAAGAATTTGGGATGAATTTTTTGAAGACAAATCTCTAATTAGAAGAGCACAATTATGTACTAAGTTATTTAGGAGAAAAGAAATGACCCCTATTTTGGAGTTGCTAGGGGTTGATAATAGGGAGAAAAAACAATCTAGCAAAAAAGATAATAGTTGAAAACTTACAAGAAGATTTGAACTCTATTCAAAGTACAAGTAGAACAAGTGATTTAAGTGCAACACGTAGGGCATTGATGACCATGATTTCAAGTAAAAAACTATCACTGATGAGACAAGGGAAAGTAATTAGAAAGTTACTACATGTATCCAGGATAACTATTCACAGATGTATTTCAAAGAGAAATAAGCTTGATGAAAACATAGAAAAAAATTGGGTAAATATTATCAGGGTTCCCAAAAAAGATAGAATCCTAGAAGATGTGAAGAAATAAGTCATTGAGTATTGGATCAACCACTCTCATGTTTCCTCTAATAGAAGGGATACTATACAAGTAATAGGTGAAGATGGCAAAAGTATCCTCATCCAAAACATTTTGTAGATACAACACAGAGAATGTTTTGAAGCATTCAAACAAGAATCTCCACAGGTAAAGATATCTCAAAGGGTGTTTGAAAAGTTGCGTCCCTATTTTGTATGCATAAATAAAGTGTGTGAAACTTCTTGTTGTTAGAATCACGTTGAATTACATCTACACCTTCAATTGTATAAAAAATTAATGGCAATGACTTATTCAGATGTTATCATCCATGCAAGTACAACATAATTTATGAAGTCCCTCTTATGTGAAAAAATAGAAGGTTGTTAGGAACCCGTGTTTAACCCTTCTGTTTACTTTGTTAGTATATTGTTGTTGGACGCATATGCTTTGTAAGAAATCCTGTGAGTATATTGTATTATCCCACATTCATGGGGAGTAATAGTTGTTTAGATTAGACTTAGTATATAAGTATGTGTTGAGGCCAATGAAGGCATCCATGAGTTTATTGTATTAAGCTTGCTCAAAGGAGGTTGCCCCCTTGAAGTGGCCTGCGATCAATAAATTCCTTCTGTGTTCTGCTATTTCTGTTATTTCATATATTTTTCATTATATTGTTGCAAGAGGTTCCTCTCATCTAGTATCAGAGCCCTTTCTTGAGCTCACTAGGTGGAATTTCTACAGAATTTTTTTTGCAGTGGCCTCTAGGCATTGTGATTATTGCAGTAGTTCTTTTTTATTTGCATCTGTATTGTTCATTTCAATTGTAGGTTCGGATCAATCAATAATCCCTATCTACTTAACTGGGGGAAGATTGCAGCTCCATTAACATCTATGTTGAAAAAGGATGCTTTTACATGTACACATGTTGCTAAGTGTGCATTTGAAAAACTGAAACAAGCTATGTGTACTACACCTATTCTAGCTATGCCAAATTTTTCCAAGACCTTCACTATTGAGAGTGATGCTTGTGGCAATGGACTTGGTGTTGTTCTCCTTCAAGATGAACATCCCATTGCGTTCACCAGCAAAGCCCTTTCAGGTAAGAATTTAGTACTTTCTACATATGAGAAGGAAATGCTGGCTATTTTACATGCAGTACAAAAGTGGTGGCCATACTTATTAGGGAATCATTTCTACATCAAGACTGATCACCAAAGTCTAAAATATTTCCTAGAACAACGGGTCTCATCCCCAGCACAATAGAAATGGGTTAGCAAACTCATGGGTTATGACTATGAGATCACTTACAAGAAGGGTAAGGACAATATTGTGGCAGATGCTCTTTCTCACACATTTGATGACCAAGCTTCTCTTTCAGCTATTTCTATGCATGTTCCAAATTGGTTGGAATCTATTTAGCAGGGCTATGTCAATGACTCTTTATTATCTCAAATCATCCAACAGTTGGCCAATAACCCTTCTGCTGTACCGCATTACTCTTGGGATGCTACTTCTATGAGATACAAGGGTCGTCTAGTGCTTCACCAAAGCACAGATCTTCAATAGGCTATCTTCTATGAACTCCATGCTTCTCCATCGATAGGGCACTCTGGGTTCCTCAAAACTTATGAGCAAGCATGGCATAACTTCTTTTGGAAGGGAATGAAAAGGGCAATTCAATAGATGGTGGCTAAATGTGATACATGCCAGTGCAACAAGGGTGAAATGACACTCCTTCCTAGATTGCTCAAACCCTTGCCCATCCCTACATGGGTTTGGACAGATATTTCTATGGATTTCATTAAAGGGCTTCCTAAATATGGAGGGAAGACAGTGATCTTGGTTGTGGTTGATCACCTCTCCAAATATAGTTATTTTTGTGCCCTCAGCCATCCCTATACTGCCTCCTCAATCACATAGATTTTCATGGACTAGATCTTCCATCTTCATGGAATCCCTTCTTCCATTGTCTCAGATCATGATGCAACTTTCACCAGTCATTTTTGGACAGAACTATTTCGCCACACTAGCACCAAACTAAAGATGAGATCAAGGTATCACCCACAAATAGATGGTCAGATTGAAGTTATCAACAAATGTTTGGAAACTTATCTTCGTTGCTTTACCCCAAAACAATAGCATCGGTGGGCAAAGTGGCTCCCTCTCACTGAATGGTGGTACAATACCTCCTACCACACTACATCTAAAATGACTCCATATGATGTAGTCTATGGTTAGGCACCACCAGTGCTCCTTCCATAGACCCCCAGCAGTTCACCAGTTCAAGTAGTTGACATGGTTCTTTGAACCTGAGATCAGATTCTTCACATTTTGCAGGACAATCTTCACATGGCAAGAAATCGAATGAAATAACAAGCCGATCAGCACCGTTCTAAGCGCACTTTTCAAGTAGGTGATATGGTTTTTCTTTATCTACAGCCATACAAGAAATCCTCCCTAAAACTCAAAGGGCATCATAAGCTGGATCCAAAGTTCTATGGGCCATATAAGGTTCTTCAGAAGATTAGGTCAGTTGCTTATAAATTGGAGCTTCCTCCTTCTTCCCGCGTTCATCCAGTATTTCATGTCTCTTGTCTAAAGAAAGCTCTTGGCACCAACATCAGAGCACAAACTATTTTACCAGAACTGGATAACGAAGGATCCATCATTTTGGAGTCAAAAGCCATCCTCAACAGGTGCACTCATCAGATTCACTCTTAATCCATCATAGAGGTATTAATTCAGTGGCACGGAATGCGACTAGAGGATGCTACATGGGAACCACTCCTTCAGATTCAACAACAATTTCCACATCTTAAGCTTTGAGGACAAATCTTTTCTAAGAGGGAGGGGATGTTAGGAACCTGTGTTTAACACTTCTCTTTACTTTGTTAGTATATTGTTGTTGGACGCATATGCTTTGTAAGTTGTCTCATGAGTATATTGTATTATCCCACATTCATGGGGAGTAATAGTTGTTTAGATTAGACTTAGTATATAAGTACGTGTTGAGGCCAATGAAGGCATCCATGAGTTTATTGTATTGAGCTTGCTCAAAGGAGGTTGCCCCCTCGAAGTGGCCTATGATCAATAAATTCCTTCTGTGTTCTACTATTTCTATTATTTTGTGCATTTTTCATTATATTATTGTAGGAGGTTCCTCTCAAAGGTTCTGATGAATTCAGTGTGTAATGTATCAAAAATAATTGTGTAAATTGTG
Organism: Cunninghamia lanceolata; assembly: GCA_027924645.1. NCBI lineage: Eukaryota > Viridiplantae > Streptophyta > Pinopsida > Cupressales > Cupressaceae > Cunninghamia > Cunninghamia lanceolata. The sequence goes on along the minus strand of BSBN01001466.1, from coordinate 12,203,976 downwards.
AAGATTTGAAGAAGCTCTCTCTAATAAAAAAATATTGATCAATCAATGGAAATTATGTGGAAGATATTTGAATATGAGAAATACACAACTAGGTCAGGAGTTGAATCAAAAAAATTGTTATGAAAGAAAGTGAATTGCCCTACAATGATTTTTTGAACAAATTTTATAGTCTTATATATCTGCACATCCAACATTGTCATGGTGCAAGATGGCAGGCAAATCAATTTCATGAGTCAAAGAATTGTTTTCCACAAGGTTGTATTCTTTTGGTTGTGGATTTTGCTAAGAACTACACATTTAGTCCTCAAACAGAGATTCAGAGCAGGTTGCAATCTTCATATATGTTTGTTATAGACATGCTGAGTTGCAACTGGATGGTGTACAAAGTAGCCCACATGAATGAAATATTATCAAAGAGGTTCATTTTTATATTAGTGATGATACTAGTCATGACAAAAGCTATGTAGCCCATTGTTTTGGAACATTTTTTGATGATTTGAGACAACATCGCATACATGCTTCAAGTCACTGGATTTGGTCAGATGGATGTGCTGGTAAGTGTTGAATTTATTAAATCTTTCAAATTTTTTAAATTATTTCTAACTTTTAATGTTCATTTGTTTACTTTATAGGTCAATTCAAATCCTCTAAAGCATTTAATTGGTTGAGACAACAACATGCAAGATGTTCCATAAAATTTGTGTGGATTTTTTTTGAAAGTGGACATGGAAAAGGTGAGCATGACGGAGATGGTGCATGTGTGAAGCATGCACTTCGCCAACATGAGCTTGCTAGTAACACCATACATAGTGCAAAAGAAATTGTTGAATGGTGTAAGACTCATTTTGGGGCTCGTGAAGGAAAAAGTGGCTCAATAAGTACCAAATGCTATTTTTGGGAAGTCAAAGGTATTTCTTTTAATTCTTGCAGATCTACATTTATTTATGTTTAGTATATGTACATGTTTTTTGTTCATACAAAATTAAATTTCCATGATTGTAGATATTGATTGATCAAATCCCTATAATTGTCAAAAGATTGTTGGTATTAGAAGACTTCATCAAGTGATGACAACTGGACATGGCAAACCACTTGCAATCCAAATTAGAGAAAAATCACATTTTTGTGTTGACTGTATTGAGAATAATGCAAATGTTCTACAATGTCAACATATTATTGATGGATATGTTTCAGAATGGGAGATGAAACAATTAGTTTCAATGTCTCCTTATGAAGATGATAATATTATAGATCTCCATGATCCTTTATATTCAGCTAATTTTGAACGTGTATCCGATCTAGTTGTTGCAGGTAAATAAACTATTTACATGTATATATTGATTATTTAAATAGTGAAATTGTCTAAATTACATCTAAGTAACTACTTGTATTTGAATTGACTTTTGAATCTATGTATTTGTTGTAGGAGATATCTTTGTTGTGATTACAGATCCTAATAATATCAAAGGTGTAGATTACTATCTACTCATATGCACGCAACCAAAATGCAAGTTGATAGAATCTATGATAGATGGTGATGGACAAGAGTATCCCATTGGATCTGTAGTGGTTGAAGGTACTTATTATCAATAAATGAAGATAGATAAAAGTGGTATTACATTTTTTTATTATTTGCTAGGAAAAAAGGTTCTACATTACAGTCACTTAGTTATAGGAACACAGATAAATTTAGAAACTTTGTGAAAAATTGGACGTAGCCAACAAAAATGGAAGTTGAGTATTGAAGACCATGAAAAGATTTTAGAGATAATAAAGGATAGAGAGGATCTGGATTTTATGTACCAAGAACTAAGTTAAATGTATGTAAATTACATGTTGCATGCATCAATTTGTATTAAATATGTTCACAATAAAATGTTACAATTTCTAAAGGTTCCTGCATGCACTTTCATTGAAGCTCTTTGATCATTGTAGAATAGTTGTATTAATTAGCATGTAATTGAATTTGAACCATGTACTTTGAGGGACTATGCTTTACAATAGTTTCATTATTTACTATATTGGTTGCAGTAATTTTTTTTCCTAAGTTGGTTGGAAATCTTGTCTTAATCATTTCTATGTCAATATGGCTTTGAAGATTATATTTTAAAACATATCAACAAATTAATATGTTTGTAAGTTATGTAGGTCAACCACCCAAGTAGTACTCTACTCAATTGAACTATATTCACATTAGCATTATAGATTCACAAATTTCTATTTTTTCTAATAGAGCTTACCTACAACTTGTTGAATTCACATTTAAATTCAAGCCATCTTAACTTGCTATTACAACTTTTCTTAGTTTTTTATAGTATTAAACTTTACACAAATGTTACATTTCAGTAATATTAGACTAATTTATGTGTTTAATAAATGAAGGGCTAGATAATTTTTTTGGACTCTAATGTCCACATTGTAGTGGTTTTGAATTGTTTTGTATTTGTCACTTGAAGCTCCATACTTGGTGGCTATTATTATTGGTTGTTGGTTATAGTGTCACACATTTTGAGGTATCCTATTGTTTCTTGGCCATCATAATATTGTTATGTGGATGATAAAATGTGATGTTCCTTTCAATGGTAGGATTGCCTTACAAATCCTCACCCTCTTAATGTTTTGATTGAAGCTAGTATTGTTCCTTGTTGGTTGTAGTATCCTACAAATTGAGCTTGAACCTTTTATTATTTCTTGGTTTTTGGTTGTAGTATCAAACATATTGAATCTATTATTGTTGGTTGTAAGTAGTAATATCAAATATATTGAGCTTAAATCTCTATCTCTTCTTGTTGATTGTAAAATAAAAAATACTAAGCTTGAAAATCTCTTCTAGTTCCTTGATTATTATAAAAACCCCCATATCGAAGTTATTATTATTAATTGTTGGTTGTCTAGGATCACACATAAATAGAGCTTAAATATTTTCTTCTTAGTTATAGTATCACATATGTTAAAGCTGTTGTTGTTGATTGTTGGTTATTGGTTATAATAACACACATAAGGATCTTAAATCTCTTCTTGTATGTTGTAGTATCACACCTATTGGGTTTAAACATCTTATTGGTTCTTGGTTACTTGTTGTAGTATCACATATATTGCAACTATTATTGTTGGTTGATGGTTGTAATAGCACACATATGGACCTTAAATCTCTTCTTGTTCCAGTTGTAATATCCCACATATAGAGCTTAAGCATTTTTTGTTTTGTGGTCGTTAAACAACACTATTATGTGGGTGATAATTTTGATGATCCATCAATATTTCCATACTTCATGTAATAAAAGTATTATGCAAGAGTGAACTTCCTAATGAAAATCACAACTATTATATTAGTGATTTTGTTAAATGTTTATGTTGAACCTTTTACTCTTGTTGAATATTATTGGGTGTAGTATGACACATATTGAGTTGAAATTATTTTGAGCATTAAGTTGACCTTCCATTTCCAAAGGTTCATAATTATTTAATTGTAATTAAGTTGAGAGCTTAAACAATAATAATTCTAATTAGAATTTCAGATTAATTAAAGTTGTTGAACATTAGAATCTTTTTGTTTGAATAAGGGGGCTAAAAAAAGTTATAAATTGTAAAGAAAAACTATCTTTAAAATATATAATTTTCCATTTTAAATTAATATGGATTGATTAAAATAAAAATATCATAATTTATTTCAAAACCTTTTGTAATGGTGAAATTTATATAGCATGCCAATCACTATTTAGTTTTACTCATTTTGATAGAATGAATTAATGCAATTACATAACAAGTAACATATCTTGCACATTAAATTTGACTCTTTTTTAATTTTTATAAAGTCTCTATTTATACATATATCCATACATTTAAGCTTATCATATCCTTATTTGCACCTATTTATTTTTTGTTTGTCTCTATTTATCCACAATTACTAAAATAATATTGTAAAAGAAAATAATGTTTCTGTAAGGAACTTAACCTATGCTTATTAAGTAAATGCAATCAATTAAGCTAAAGTCATTTGCATAACTCTATAACTAAACAACTAAATGTGCATATGTATCATATATAAAGAAATAATAGAGATCTGCTACATATACTATATAGATGACATGTGATAAATAACAAATAAAGTTCATCTCATAGCTATATAACTAAACATGTAAATGCAAGTATGTGCATGATATAAAGAGATGCCATGTATGAATATATCATAGGGTGAATATCAGTAGTATAAATAAGTTTGGAACTCAAACATAACAAAGAACATCATGTCTAACTGCAACATCATGAGTGCCTCCTATTGGTGAAATGGGCCTCACTCAACCCAGGACTAGAATGATGAGCTAAGCCCTGTCCTAAGCCATGTCCTGATCCTTGTCCTAAACCCTATATATTTAATCTCATCCATCTATGACCATCTAAATCATGTGTAGATCCCTAAACATAAAAATTATCTCTATTCAATTAAATTTATATATTAAAAATATGGAATCTCAAGTACATGTTCAAATTTTATACAATTAAATACTTTACCTCACATCTAGCCTCAACCACATCCAATGTCTATTGCATAGTGTCATGTCCTAGTACCACTCTAGTCGGTCCCTGATATAAGATTGATTAAATAAGAGCCAACACACATGATGCACAAAACTAAATTTTATAATTTAAATATATTATTTATAACAAATAAATTACACTAGATTAAACACAAAATTTAATATATACCTTGTCATCAACAACCTATGTAGCTCCATGGATGACCCTCCCAATCCCACTAAGGTTAGATGAATTGAAGGTCATTGCAACATCCTCAAACAAAAGTCCACAGAATGATCCTGGTGGGTAAGGTGGCACAGTACCAGTATCAGGATGTGGTGGAATCTACTGTGAAGGCACTATGTCAGTCATATGTGTAGCTTAGTGATCACTGTGTTGCCTAACAAATGCAGCCACAGACTCAAGAGGGATCTCATAATCTAAACTGACAAACTCATATACAACTAATAGATCATGTGCCAAACATGTACTCAATATACGTAGTGTGCCCTCTCTAGAAGTTTGCACCACATCACATGGTGAAACTATGTCAGCACGTATGTAAGGATCATAACTAGTGAAAGTTGAATCAATTGATCCTATTCTAGTGCATGGACACAAGATATATCTACCAACATGATTAGATGCCAAGTGGTCAACATCACTAGCAATAGAACCTAAACTCTCAAAAATGTGTTTTCTTGATGATACAACTATCTGCTCAGCTGATCATCCTAGATTCAACCTTTTGGGATGTACCAAAAGATTGGGACCCACTAATGCCCTCTTATCAATGGGCGAATCCTGATCAGGACGTCGATATTGAGGTTTATCTGAAAACCTCCCAAGACCATGTCCTACATGACCCAGGATGATGCAGAGTGGGCAGCGGAGTCGTGAAGATTGATTAACCATCACTCGCAACATACATTTCCTTCGTATGTTTTTCCATCGGCAAAAACCCGCTTCATTGGTGAGCTTTAATCCTATCACGCTGGGCTACTTCCTATAGCCGATGGGATTTTGATTTTGCGCCTATCAGCGAGACCGTCACTATCAACAACCCATTTGTATCTCCTGCCGATATGCCAATATGAGTATTTTTCTTTGGTTGAACCTCTGAGTCAACTGTACCATTGAACCAATACTATCGGTTCAACCACTTAGCTTAAATTAGTGTCGGCAACTCTCAACCGCACTGTTGAACCATTGAACCTATTACTGCTCGCTGAACCCTTTGAACTGCCGGCCCGTTGAACCGTTGAACTGGTTTGACGAATGGTTCAATATTGTTTAGCCCTTCACACTGTCTCCATCACCAAACGATTTAACTGTTGAACCCTATGAACCATTGAACCGGTTCAAAGGTTTAACCAAACACTTAACCGATTCAAAAATCTCTTCAAAACTTTACTTACCTTCCCACAAGTATTCATCAAGCCAAATGAACCCGATATGCAGGCGAACTGTTGAACCTTCTTTTAAAGGTTCAAACAAAGACTTTCTGCCGATTTCAACCAACTGTTGGTCCCAATGGACTATCTACAATCACCGTGGAACCAAAACTTGTTGAACCATTGGAATTGGTTCAAACACAAGGTTTTCAACTATCTGCAATGCCGATCTGCATAACTAAAACCCATGCGACCTTGCCAAACTGTTCCTTCTACAAACATATAGATATTTTTTCCTAACTTTAACAACCTAGCACATGAGGATGCTAGGGCTCATCTCAGCATGCTGCAAACTCGATCCTGCGAACACAAAAATGAACAAAAACAAAACAAAAAATCTAAACTTCTATATACAACCATTCCACCGATCATGAAGTAATCCAACTGATGGAATGGGTTAAGAACCCATCTCGGCTGCAAACCAGAAAATCAACTACACAAGGAAACTGAACACCAGAAAACAACACAAATAGGATCATTCTTTTATTGTTTCCAAAAATTATTACAAATATCTGTGCTTTCTATAACAATCTTAATCTATCTTCATCTATCCCTATCTGTCTATCTGTATATCTGTAATTGATCTAGGCTGAGCTATTTAACTACTTACCAACAATAGTACAGATTTGATTCCCAGTGGCTAGGAAACAATTCCAAACGGCTGGGAAAGATAACCAACAACAAACTTTTAACAAACTAACAACCTTATCATGATAGATCGATAAGTGTCCTAGGGATACTAACAAAAAACTGAATTACAAACACCAATGACAAGTCTGGTCAAATAGACCTTATTACATTAAATATAAATATGCATAAGACATAAAATATTAAGACTCTAGTCTTCTTGTTGGAGGGGTGCTCCTGCACCATACTCCCTAAGAGAAGAAATCTCAAGTCCACTTGAGATGAGAGTTTGAAGATCTGCACCCTGTGTGATGATCTGCTCTTCAGTCATCCAAACTACCTCTGAATCAGATTTCCCTTGCCAAGCTACCAAGTATTCCATATATTCTTTATTCTTGGTCTTCTTTGCCACTCTTGAGTCTAAAATCTTTTGCAATTGTGGTGGATCATGTTTAGGGATATCATCATCTATTGTACTCTATAATGGTTCCTGGTTTATATCTGGATGATGTTTGTATGGAGTTAAATCACATACATTGAAGATAGGGGATAAGCCAAGATCAGAAGGAAGTTGGATCTCATAAGCATTCTATCCACACTTCTTCAGAATCAGACATGGTCCAATTTTCCTCTGCATGAGCTTGGTATATTTTCCTTTTGGGAGCCTCTCCTTTTTCAAATTTACCCACATCAAATCTCCAACATCAAACTATACCTCTCACTTTTTCTGATCAGTATAGGCTTTATACTTCAATGTGGCCTATTGGAGTTGGGTCTTGACTTGATCATGCACCTCTTTGATGGCTGATGTGAAAGTTTCTCCATCTGCATTGATAGGTTCTCCTGCAGGAAGATCTCGTAGCTCTAAAATACATCTTGGATGAATTCCATATGCCACCTAAAAAGGTGATTTCCCTGTACTCCTATTGACAGTGTCATTATAGGAAAATTCTACTTGCGATAGGATGTTATCCCACTTTTCTCCATGCTGCCTTGTCAAACACCTGAGTAGATTTCCTAAGGAATGGTTAACCACTTTAGTCTGTCCATCTGTTTGAGGATGATAGGCTGGTGAGAAGGATAAATTGGTTCCAAGCTTCTTCCAAAGAGTCCTCCAAAAATGGCCAATAAATTTCACATCTCTATCTGAGACTATGCTTAATGGTAATCCATGAATCCACACTACTTCCTTGAAAAATAGGTCTGCAACATATGAACCATCACCAATGGTTTTACATGGCAAGAAATGTGCCATTTTATTGAATCTATCTACCACCACAAAAACACTGTCATATCCTTACTTTGTTCTTGGTAAACCCAACACAAAATCCATGCTTATGCTCTCCCATGGCCTAGAAGGAATGGGTAGTGGTTGATATAGACCTGCATTAGTTGATCTCCCTTTTGCTTTCTGACATATCACACATGCCTCCACAAATCTCCTTACATCTGACTATAACTTAGGCCAATAGTAATGTCTTTTTACAAGGTCAAGAGTCTTATCCAAACCAAAATGTCCTGCCATAGCCCCACAATGCTTCTCCCTAATAATATTCAGTCTCATAGAACACCGTGGAATACACAACTGTCCACCTTTGAAAAGTAATCCATCCTGTATTAGAAATTCAGAATATTCAACATGATATTTGTCATCAAAAGTACACATTTTGTAGATATCTCCAAAGTCTTCATCATCCTCATACATAGTCTTTAAGGAATCAATGCCAACACTTTCCAATTGAATCCAATTTATAGTGAGATCCCTCCTTCTCAAAGCATCTACTACTTTATTCTTGACCCCTTTCTTGTGCTTGAGTGTGAAAGTGAAAGCTTGTAAAGTTTCCACCCACTTGACGTGTCTATGGTTTAGCTTTTCTTGGCTATTTATGAAACTAAGGGCCTGATTATTTGTGAACACTATGAATTCTTTCGGCATCAAGTAATGCCTCCACTTTTTGAGTGATTGGACTAGAGCATTCATTTCCAAATCATAGGATGAGTATCTCTTCTTAGCATCATTGAGTTTCTCACTGAAGAATGCAATCGGCCTCCCTTCTTGACTGAGTAGTGCTCCAATTGCCATGTGACTAGCATCACATTCTACCTAAAAAATTTTATTGAAATCAGGGAGTGCAAGGACTGGCTACTGTGCAACCTTCTTCTTCAAGGTCTCAAATAAATCATCTGCTTCTTTTGTCCAAGTAAATCTTCCCTTCTATCCTCCTTTTATGGTGTCAATCATGGGTGCACAGACATGACTAAACCCTCTTATAAACTTCCTATAAAAGGTTGCTAACCCATGGAAACTTCTGACATCATTCATGGTTCTAGGAGTTGGCCAAGACAATATGGCACTAACCTTTTCTTGATCCATTTGCAATTTGCCATGTGAGATGACAAAACCCAAGTAGATGATCTCCTCCTGCATGAACAAACACTTGTCCAAGTTGATCAATAACTGCTCTTCATGTAACCTTTTGAGAACCAAATCTATGTGTCTGAGGTGTTCTTCCCTTGTATTACAGAAAATCAGAATGTCATCAAGAGATACTATGACAAATTTGCCTATAAATTCTCTCAAGAGCTCATTCATCAATCTCATAAATGTACTAGGAGCATTGAATAAACCAAAAGGCATGACCTTCCACTCATACAACGCTTCATTGGTCTTAAATGCAGTTTTCCATTCATCTCCTGGCCTAATCCTGATCTGATGATAGCCACTTTTCAAATCTATTTTTTTTAAATATTTGGCACCTCCTAAACAATCAAGCAAATCCTCTATCCTAGGTATGGGGAACCTATACCTAATCTTGATCTTGTTAATAGCCCTTGAATTAGTGCAAAGCCTCCAAGTGCCTTCCTTCTTTGGTGCTAGTACAACTGGTACTGCACATGGACTTAAAGTCTTTCCAATTAGGCCTGTGTCCAACAATTCCTCAATCTGTCTTGCTACCTCCGCATTTTGTTCTGGGGTAAGCTTGTATGCTACTTTATTTGGTAGTGTAGATCCTGGAATCAGATCTATGCAATGGCTGATATCTCTTATAGGTGGTAGAGACCTTGGCATCCCATCAGAGATGATGCCTTTGTACTTGTCCAATAGCTCTTGGACAGCTGGGTCTATAATTCTTTGCCTCTTCTCTCCCTTGACTTCTTGTTGTTGTTCCTTATTCACTTTTAGGCATGGAATTAGAGCATATGCAACTACTCCTTCTTCTGTTATTTCTGTCATAAACTATTTGCCTTCTACCAGCATTACCTTGACTTCTTTTCCTCTTGATTTTACCTCCTTCTCCATCAATGGTAGTAATTCTATCACCTTACCATCCTTGGTGATTCAATAAGTGTTTCTAACTCCATCATGTTGTTCTCTTAAATCATATTGCCATGGTCTTCCAAATAGGAGATGGCAAGCATCCATCTGAGCTATATCAAACAACAATTTGTCATTGTATGGCCCAATTTAAAACTCTACCCAAGCCTGTTCTTCCACAACTATTTGCTGACCTTGAGTGAGCCATGAAATCTTGTATGGGCAAGGATGTGGCAGCCTCCTAAGCTTAAGCTCTTCTACCATTTCAACAGACACAAAATTTTTAGTAGATCTAGAGTCAATCAGAACTTTACATACCTTACCTCCTGCTTTGCAAGTAGTTTTGAAAAGAGACTTTCTCAGTGGGGGTTCTCTATCAGGCACCTTCATGGTGGTCATTGTTCTTCTAATCATCAAAGATTCTCCTTTTTTAGGATACCCATAACCATCAGGAGCATTCACACTTTGATAAGTGTTTGAGCTTGTCATACTTTGACAATTAGCTTCTTGGATTAGACTTGTCCTCTGTCTCCCATTGAAGTTGTTGCTTTTTCTGGACATCTGCTAGCTCTATGGCCTTGTTGATTACAATTGTAACATCTGAGAGGTGCTCTGCCTTGAGATCTCCCTCTAAATGGTGGTCCTCTACCCCTAAAATTTCCCTTTTTATCATAACTCCCCCCTTGAGTTTGACTGCTATCTCCTTTGCTTTTCTCTTGATTGGATTTGCCTTGGTGTCCAAATCCATTTCCTCTGCCTCTAAAAGGACTTCTTCCCCCTCTTTGTTGTCTTCCTCTTCCTCTATTGTTCTTCTCTTGTCTTCTTTTTAGTTTCTCTTCCACTTTGAGTGCTAATTGGTAGCACTTCTGAACTGTATCTGGATTATGCAGATTTAGATCTTCTTGGATGGTAAATCTTAACCCATTGAGATACCTTGCTACCTTCTCTTCCTCATTCTCCTTTACCTTTGTCTTGAGACATAGTTTCATGAACTCTTTAGTGTATGCACTGACATCTAACTCCTTCTACTTCAGATTTTGTCTCCTCTTATGTAATTGGATGTTGTAATCCAATGGAACATAGGCTTCCTTCACCAAAGCCCTCATCTTCTTCCACGTAGCAACTCTGTTCTTTCCTTCTTTCACCCTGTCATCTTGGATGAAATTCCACTAGGTTAGTGTAGCTCCTTTCATCTTGGATTGAGCTATCTTCACTCTTTGGTGGTATGGTATTTCCTCTATTTCAAAGAAATTATTCAAGGAGTCTATCCACTCCATCACTGAATCAGGTTCCATTTTTCCTGCAAACACTGGTAGGTCTATTTTCATATCCATGGTCCTTCACTCCATGGATTTGAGGGCATTAAGTAAGGGTCTCTAGTCTGCAGGAACCTCTATCTCTTCCTGCCTAGGGATCTCCTCTTCATCCCTATCTTCTCGTTCACCAGAATCTTTTCCCCTTCTGACTTTGTCCCTCAATTTTTCCAACTCGTCTTTCAATGCCTGATTCTAAGCACTAATTGCTTTGCTCTTTAAAATCTATTTCTTTACCAGGACAGCCAATTCAGTGTTGTTCATCCTTGCTGGGTACTCTTCTAACCCTTCTCCTTTTGACATTTTGTTATCTTCTCTTTTTCCCAATCGATACAATCCTTCACTCTGATACCACTATGATGCAAAGTAGGCAACGGAGTCATGAAGACTGATTAACAGTCACCGTAACATACATTTCCTTCGTATGTTGTTCCATCGGCAAAAACTAGCTTCATCAGTGAGCTTTAATCCTATCACGCTGGGCTCCTTCCTCTAGCCGATGGGATTTTTATTTTGTGCCTATCGGCGACACCATCACCATCGACAACCTGTTTGTATCTCCTGCTGATATGCCAATATGAATATTTTTCTTTGGTTAAACCTCTAAGTCAACCGTACCATTGAATCAATACTATCGATTCAACTGCTTAGTTTAAAATTAGTGTCAGTAACTCTCAACCGCACTGTTGAACCATTAAACCTAACACTGCTCATTGAACCCTTTGAACCACCGGCCCATTGAACCTTTGAACCGGTTTGACGAATGGTTCAATATTGTTTAGCCCTTCACACTATCTCTGTCACCGAACAATTTAACCATTGAACCCTGTGAACCGTTGAACCAGTTCAAAGGTTCAACCAAACACTTAACCAATTTAAAAATCTCTTCAAAACTTTACTTACCTTCCCACAAGTATTCATCGAGCCAAATGAACCCAATATGTAGGCAAACCGTTAAACCTTCTTTTAAAGGTTCAAACAAAGACTTTCCACCAATTTCAACCAACTGTTGGTCCCAATGGACTATCTACAATCACCGTGGAACCAAAACTTGTTGAACCATTGGAATTGGTTCAAACACAGGGTTTTCAACTGTCTACAATGCTGATCTGCACAACTAAAACCCACGCGACCTTGCCAAACTGTTCCTTCTACAAACATATAGATATTTTTTCCTAACTTTAACAACCTAGCACATGAGGATGTTAGGGCTCATCTCAGCATGCTGCAAACTCGATCCTGCGAACACAAAAATGAACAAAAACAAAATAAAAATTCTAAACTACTATATACAGCCATTCCACCAATCATGAAGTAATCCAACCGGTGGAATGGGTTAAGAACCCATCTCGGCTACAAACCAGAAATTTGACTACACAAGGAAACCGAACACCAGAAAACAACACAAACAGGATCTTTCTTTTATTGCTTCCAGAAATTGTTATAGATAGCTGTGCTCTCTATAACAATCTTAATCTATCTTCGTCTATCCCTATCTGTCTATCTGTATATCTGTAATTGATCTGGGCTGAGCTATTTAACTACTTACCAATAGTAGTACAGATTTGATTCCCAATAGCTTGGAAACAATTCCAAACAGCTGGGAGAGATAACCAACAACAAACTTTTAACAAACTAACAGCCTTATCATGACATATCGATAAGTGTCCTAGGGATACTAACAAAAACTGAATTACAAACACCAATGACAAGTCTGGTCAAACAGACCTTATTACATTAAATATAGATATGCATAAGACATAAAATATTAAGACTCTAGTCTTCTTGTTGGAGGGGTGCTCCTGCACCAAGGGATAGATGTGAAATCAACATCAAGTCATAAATGAACTGCAACATATAATTGTTTGCAAAAATATAAGGGCAACTCATCATTGTGTGGTCATCTATGATGTGTTGCCAACCACTTAGGATATATAAGTGGTGCAACAACAACATCTGTGCACCTGGTGATGGGATAGCCCTGAACTCTATCCCATCCAACATAACGTGGAAACATAGAATGCACCATATCTAATGAAATGGCCCTAATAATTGCTGGCCATTTGACTATCCCAATAATAGTACTAGCAAGAGACACATAGAAATCAGGTCAATACTCACATCATCATATGGATTATATGATTTGACAGTGTCAATCATATGGGTAAACTATGCTCTAATTTCCACCAACTTGTCTCTATTAGATAGGTTGGGTGTACTATGGATTGTCTAATCTAAATGTGTCAAAGAATTATTTAGTCTTTCAAGAGTGCCTTCATACGAGTCACTCCTAGCACTATGTGCATCACCAGTATTAGCACTATGTGTATGAGTAGAACTATGATGAGAAGCCATATCATCCATGATCTATGAAAAATATGTATGTGCGTGTATGGAAATCTGCATTTTAAAAAAATTGAGCATACATTTAATTTATAAAATAAAATTTAATAAAATTAAAAAACATAAGTAAAATTTAAAAGTTATTTATACATTCAATTTAAAAATTTAAATTAACAAAACTAAAAACATTTAAAATCTAAGAATTAAATACACATGAACAATCTACACATTTGAATTAGTTACAAAATTATAAACATTTAAAATTAAAAAATTAAATACATTCAATCTACACATTTATATTAACAAAACTAAAAATATTTAAAATTAAAAATTAAATACATTCAATCTAGATATACATTTAAATATATACATTCAATCTATACATTTGATTGACAATAAATTATTGAAACATGGTCTTTAGTTTTTTATTTTCTACACACATAAGTCTATGAAAGAATAATGCTTCTAAAACATGATCTCTAAGATAGGAGTGATGTTATCCATAAATACCTTCATAATTTCTATATCTAGGAGGTGATAGTGCATTTTACTTAATATAGATTCATATAATAATGATACAGGAGCATTCTTGGTTCAAGAGCAATCTTGCATCAACCAAAAACATTTGCATTTCAGTTCTTTCATTTTCCCAGTTCAGTTCAAGCAGTTCAGTCATAAGCAGTTTCAACTTGTGGTCCAGTATTGGCATTTCACATCTTGTGGATCTGGACTTAGCACCTACATTCATTCATCTACATCATATCAAGAATTCAGAGCATTTGGATCAGTTACCGGAAAGATATCACTAACAGAAGATCAATTGTTTTCTCAGATCAGAGCATCCTAACAGTCTTAGACAATTAGCTAAAGGAGAAGGCTTGTGGATCATTCCTTGACTTACGAATCTCAATGACACATCATTCAATGTCCTTTGGTTCATGTCTGACCTTCCCCAAGGGTCCGCATGTTGTTCCATTCATTTGAGGAAGTGTTCTATGCATTTAGGCCCGACCTATTTGTGAACACATTATAGCTCTTCATTGGAGTTTGTGACCTTCCTTAGCTGACACGGAGAAATCTATTGGTCTGAATTTGATATATAATGATGTAATAGACCCTTAGGACATTAGTTAAGAAGTTAATAAGTTAAGAGTTAGCAATTTATTCTTAGTTTAGATTTTGTGCGAATGAGCTTCAAAGCTTTATCTTGCACATGTATGTAATCAGGTCTTTTTGAGCCCAGTTGTAAGACGCATGTTGCCGACCAGATTGTATTTGAATTCTTTGATATACTGAATGATTGAATCTGTATTTACTTATTGCTTTGAGTTGTTTCCATTGTGTTTACTCTTGTTGCACGGTCCAAACAGTTCATTATGTGAACCCTCCTATCGTGACTGCACCACATAAGATAAAGTCACTAACCTTTTCTCGGTGACTTTGCTTGAAATGTATGAGGTGAGTGAAGCTTACTTTGAGTGAAATCTAGATTTTGAAATGGATGATAGGATTTTGTAATTATGTCAAATGTGTAGACATGGACTAACAAGAAGTTGAATAAAACCACTCAATTACATGTCCTTTGAATGTACATGAAAACAATTTGCATAGGATGCAATTGTCATATACATACTCTAGGCATAAGAAATAGAATGTTCATACATGTGTTGTAGGTCTCCCTTTTTTCATAGAGAAGAAGGTAGGGTGCCTTGAAGTTGGGTGGAAATACATATGTGAAGAATATCATTTAAGAAAATGAATTGTGGTGTAGGTCAATTGTGATTTCCCTATAAAAATAATAGGAAGGGCATCTAATTTTTGTTGCATACTTTGTTGGAGTTGATGTAGGACATAAGACATGGAAAGATCCAAGGGAGAAGATAAAGAAGAGGTGGTGGGTGCATACATGAAGAATCTTGGTGAGATAAGCAATGTGATGGCACTTAGTAAGGTGATAAATAAGATGGAATGCTAAGTGTGAGTGAGAGGGGATGCGAGTGAACATTCCCTTAGAGAAAATCGATTTACATATCTCTTGTGTCAACTCATTTGTGGTTGGTAGTTTGGTGGTTTTATTACTAGTTTTGGAGCTCGTACCTAAAAAATGCAAGGGCTTAGGGATTGTGTTTTGTTTTGTTTTTATATTTTGAGCTATTTTAAAGCTAATAAAGTACATGTTTACAATTTATACTAAATGCTAAATTGAAAGTTATTAAATGCAATAAACTAAATCTTATCCTATTTTTTTGTGTTTTTCCCAATGAATAAATGAATAATTAGTGATCAACAAATGATTAAAACTAATTTGCAAACACAACTATTGTTTTTGTTTCGTTTCAAAATGACTAATAGTTAATTGATAATCAATTAATATGTTCATGCAAACAATATTTCTATCATTTTTCTAATTTCAAATGATTAAAATGCTACTTGTATGACTTAAATTAAATGCAAGACTATATAGGATAGGACTCATCTTGACATCATCTTATTCAATGTAGATATAACTTTCAAAAATGTACGAAGGCCAAGGGAGTACACTTATGGCAATTCAGATTTTATTTTCATAGAAAAACACTACCATGGTTGTGATAGTGTACAAGGTCAATAGCATGCCCACATTAGTGTCTATGTAGACACAAGTTTCAAGAAAGTGAGGATAAAGGATTGTAGTTTAGTTTGCATAGCACTTTGTTGAAGGGTCACTTTAGGCTTAGAAATGGGCTAAATGGACCCTAAAACATGTCTAATGGAATGGATACTAAAATGAGTGTACCACATATAAAGTGAAAACTATGAAGTATGTAATTTTTGACTCTACAATTAGACCCCATATTTACCTTCAATTTATCTTCCTTGTAATTTTATTTTTCTTATAAAGGAAAAATGCTAACACAAGGTAGAAAAGATCTATAGAAAGAAGAAAAGATCTAAAACCCAAAAATATAATTGTGATAATTATTGTTAAAAATCAATCAATTATAAATATATTATGACATCATCTTGTTCAATATAGATACAATAAATTAGACATGAGAAATATGTTGTGTCCTTTAAAGAAAAGCATTAAGAAACATAGGTTACTAGGTATCATGTTATGGATTTAAAGAGAGAAAAAAATATAGTTCACAATCATTCTAGTTTTTTAATAAAAAGAGGGTAAAAACTTTATTGATTCAAGAAATCGGTACAAAGCTAGAAATTACAATCCACCCACCAAGGGTCACAAGCTAACAATAGAGCCATTAAGAAACACCCAAAACACATCTCATATCTTCCATAACCAAGTCCTCAAGCTCCCAAAAAAGGCCCTCAGGGACACAACTCCAGTCATCCACTTTCCAATTTCCCATCCACTCAGAAGCCCATTTCACCAAACCATTAGCCACCTTATTCCACTCCCTAGGGATGTGGTAGAAGGTGATAGAATCCATGACCTCACCCAGAGAGATTATTTATCTAACCACCCCAACCAGCTGCCAATTTACATCCTCCAACTGCTACTTATTTAGCAAATCTACCATAATCTATGAATCTGACTCACAAATTATCCTTCTCCAACCAAGAGCACAAGCCCTTTTCAAAGCCAGGAGAATAGCCACAGCCTCCATGAAATTGTTAGAGTGTTGGCCATGATACTTTGAGAAAAAGAACACCACCACTCCTGAGCTATCCCTACCAATGCCCCCGACACCAGCATGACCTGAATTGCCTCTAGAGGAGCCATCAGTATTAATCTTCAGAACCTCCAAAGGTGGAGGTATCCAATGACCATCTCTCTGAACCTTCCCTCTAGCACCTCGACCTAAACCAGACCCTATCCCACCTTTGGTACAAACTAAAATCTCCAAACTCTGAACAATTCCCATATCTCCATGGTCTATGGGGGCCAAGAGGTCACACATAGCTACCAAAGCCTCCTGAAGAACTCCTAAGATCCTCATCCAAACCTGTTGCACCTTAAGCTTCTTATCCATAAAAATCCTGTGATTATGCTCCAACCAAATATGCCAAATGATAAAGCTAGGACTGATTGTCCATGCAATGTGGAGGAAGGAAGTCTTAGCTAGAGAATTCCCTAGTCTGCTCCAGAAGTCCTCTAACAATGAAACATGCCTACATGGCTGCCTCCATAATTCCTACCAGAAATGCCAGATCACCCAAACAAAAGAGCATTGGAAGAAAAGATGATAAATGTTTTCATTGCTATTAAAGCACATTACAAACACAGAGGGGCCCTGAAAGCCCTGCTTCCAAAGATTATCCTAGGTCAGGCATCTATTATAAATCACCAACCAAGAAAAGAAGTTACACTTGGGCCAAGAGAATTTATTCCAGATCTACTTCCACTAGGGGACCCCCGTGCACCCAAACATCTACTCATCCAGAACCTGATAACCAGAGGCAATAGTTAATTTTCCTTTCTAGTCACCTCCCAAGGCCATAACATCTCTCTCCAATAGAGAGTTGCAAACCCTACTAGTCAAGATGCCAACTAGCTCATGACGATCTTTCATCAGTCCCCCAAGTGGCCACTCATGCGAGTTCTTCCACCTAAACACCGTAGCCTAATCCAAAACCTGAGGGGACTTAAAGTCCATTACATAAGTCCAACCAGCTTCCAAAAAATTCCTACATAGGTCCTACAAGTGAGGGTGTGTAGACATAATAGGAGGATGCCCATCCCAAGATTCAAACCAAAAGACAGCCTCCGAGCCCCTGTTGTAAATCTAAAGCAATCCTTGTTTAATCATCTTGGCTCCCCTCTTGAGGGTGTTATAAACCATAGATCCCTTTCCCATTAGGCTGTATCTAGGCACATCCACACAATCCACATCCCTGAGGTATTTTGAGGCAAGGATCTTAGCCCAAGTCTACTGCTGTTGAGAACACCACCTCCAATAGAGTTTAGCTACCAAAGCTTGCCCATTCAAATCAGCCTAACGTAGCCCAAGACCACCCTCTTGCTATGGTCGACAAATAACATCCCACTTGACCAAACTCCACTTCCTCAAAAGAAGATTACCAAACCATAGAAACTACCAACAAAGACTCTCAAAGTCTTTCACAAAGCTAGCAGGGGTAGATAACACAAAGCACCTATACAATGGGAGAGCCTAAACCACATACTTCAAAAGAGTCACTCTTCCTACAATAGAAAGCCACCTGCAAGTCCAATGACTTACCTTTTTTTGAAACTTCTCAATAACATCCTGCTAGAACACTTGAGGTAATGTGTGAATAACTAGAGGAATGCCAAGGTAAACAAAAGGAAGTGAGCCAATCTGGAACCTGAGGATACCCACAATTCTATGCTGAATAAGATTAGGAGTATTAAAGAAATAAATAAAAGACTTGTCTTCATTGATGCTTTGCCTCGAAGCAGCCAAATAACAATCCAAGGCCTTCCTTAGATCGACTGCTTCATCCACTCTAGCGAGACCCCTTAACACCATGTCATCCACAAACTAAACATGGGATTGGGGGGGAATGTTATTGCCCCATCGCCAACCCTGAATGAGGCCAAGCTCCACACGAGATTTCAAAAGTCTCCCAAGCCCTTTAGCCATCAAAATAAATAAATATGGGGTTAAAGGATCTCCTTGTCGAAGGCCCCTAAAAGCCCCAAAAAGTTCAAAAGGCTCTCCATTGACGAGCACAAAAAATGAGGTGGACATGACACAACTCATAACCCATTCAATCCAGGCACTGTCGAACCCAAACACTCTCAAAATCTTCGTTAGCAAATCCCATTTGACACGATCATAAGCCTTGGCCATATCTAGCTTAATGAACATAGCCTTCTCCTTGGAGGAGGCCATAGAGTGAATAGTCTCAGCTACAATAATCACTCCATCCAGAATCTTCCTGCCAGCCACAAATCCATCCTATTCCTCAGATACCAATCTATCTAACCATGACTTCAAGAGTTCAACAATTAGCTTGGTGATTATTTTGTACACCACATTACAAAGGGCAATAGGCCTAAAAAGATCCAAAGAATTAGCCCCCTCCCTCTTAGGGATGAGAGCCAAGAAGGTGGCATTCAAGGCTCGTAGCATTTGCTTATTCTTTTGAGATTCCTAAACAACCTCAAGAAGTTCAAGCTTTATAGTCTACCAAAACTCCTGAAAGAACTCAATCGGGGACCCATTAGGACTAGGAGCTTTACCTTTCCTCATCTGAAATACAATATTCTCCAACTCCAGCAAAGAGATCAGCTTGAGAAGAGACTCATTCATTTATCTAGTCACCAAGGGAGGAATGCAAGCCAACATTGCAACTTCTTCCTCACTGGCAGAAGGGGAATCATCATACAAGAGATCAAAGAAGAATTGGATAGACTCTTTCAAAATCTCAATAGAGGAAAGAAGAAGGTCACCATCCAAGGACTTGAGAGACGATATGATATTTCTTTGCCTTCTATCCTTAACCAAATTGTGAAAGAATGAAGTATTCATGTCCCCTTCCTGAAGCCAATCAATGCAAGATTTTTTCTTCCAAAACATTTCCTCATGAAGCTCCCATTCCTCCACATCCTTCACAACCGCAACTTCCAACATACTCAGCTCCTTAGATAGCTCCTAATCTATGATCTGCCAAGAAATGGTGTCCAAGTGCTCTTGTGCAACCCTTTTAGCCTAGAAAACATTGTCAAAATGGTATCTATTCCAACATTTTAGCATATATTTGACATACTGGAGTCTTTTAGCAAAGGAGTACATAGCAGTGCCAAAAGCAGGCTTCCCAACCCTCCACCACCAAGTGATCAGATCATGGAGAGACTCATCACAAAGCCACATAAGCTTAAATTTAAAAGACTTTTTTAGAGAATCTAGACAGGAAAGTGAAGAATTTGATCAACTAATGATCTGATCCCCGCAAATCCAATATCTCAGAGCTAGTCATCCATTTGACACCAACCCAAAAATTGGACACCAAGAACCTGTCTAACCTTTCATAAATAGTTGCATCACCAGTCCTCCTATTGTTCCAGGTAAATAACCCATTCAAGGGTTTGATATCCACCAAAATCATATAGACCACATTGTCCCTCAAGAGATCTGAGGAAGGATCTAGAGGGGTAGTCCCACCCCTTTTCTCTTCTAGAGATGAGACAACATTAAAATTGCTTGCAAGAATCCAAGGGAGAAAGAGCTCCAATGAACGCAAATATCTAATATCAAACCACAAATGAGCCTTACCAGGGAGATCCATAGGAGCATAAATATTAGAAAGAAGAATTCTCTCACCTAACTCTAGACTAGAAGCAACAAGAGATATAGAGCACCTTCTAGAAAGCCACTAGAGAAGAATAACTCTATGCTAGTCCCATAAACAAGCAAGTCCCCATGAGTTGCCCTGTGCCCCCACACATTGACAGAGAACTCTACCCCAGATCTTAGAAGCCAAGTTCAACATACTTTCGATAGAAAACTTAGTCTCTTGGAGGAAAACCAAATCAAGAGAGTGAACACGAATCAACTCTTGAATAGCCTTTTATCTAGGGATTCTATTCATACCCCTAACATTCCAAGATATCACAATCATCATTGGGGCTGAGAGAAGTGAGAATCAATAGTCCTCACTAAGCCAGACTCCACCAACATCTCCCCAATCAGCTTTACCTTTTCCTGATCCTTCTTCCTACCTACTTTAAGAGGCTTCTCAAGAGCCCCCTTTTTGGGGGTTTTTGCTATAGGCCCAAAATAGGAGGAGACTTGCTTTTACCAGATTCCTAAACATCCTTCTCAATGATGATCCCAGACTAGGGGGATCAGGAACCATATTAGTGTCTATTGTCAAGCCATTTCCCCCAAGCCTAGGAACTAAGGAAGGGAGATTTGTGTCCATCTGAGCTAATTGACCCTCTGTTGGGGCCTAGTTGGAAAATGCATTTGACTGATCCACTAGGTCCTTCTCAACAAAAGTACTATCTGCAACTTGCATTTTGAAGGGCACACCTTCCTCTTGAACCAAGTCCTCTAGCACTTCAAACCTATTGAGAGTTTCCTCTTCCTTCCTATCTTTAAGGGTCCTCTTTTGTCCTCTGTTCCTTTTACGAGGCTTAACATGCACAAAACCATCCTTATCTGACTCTACCCCTTGCATGGGGGCCTTACCTTTGTCCACCTTCGAGGCAGACTAATGAAAAGCATTAGCCATACCAGTAGCCGAAGTGGCTTCAGAACACTTCCACTGCAGGTGGTCATATTCATGACATAAGCGGCAATGAAAAAGTAGTGCCTCATAATCCAATTGTTGGGTCGAAGAAGTTGCCCCAATGCTCATTTCCAATAAATCTGCAAATGGGTTATTCAAGTTAATTTCTATGCACACTCGAGCAAAGGAAAGAACCCTTTTATTCAAGGTTTGTTGAGAGGGCACAATAGGCTTACCGAGCAAGAGAGCAATCATCTATAATATATCACTTCGCCAACATTCCAGGGGCAAGTGAGGGAGGCACACCCAAACCACAATCATAGAAGGGAGCTCCTCAGCAGAGTTAAAACCCACATGCCATGGTTTAATGAAAAGGCCCACTTGGTTGTAGAAGTACAACCCACCTTCGAAAACCTGATTTCTGTCAGCAATACAAGAAAAGACCACCATGAAGAAATTGTTGGCTGCCAACATAATATCAAAATCTCCATTAGGGTTCTAGGTCTTGTGGACCCAAGAATTAATAAAGGGGAGTGAAGCCTACATCCCCATGAACTTGCAAATCAACACATGGTTGATGTAGTACTCCACATCTTCTACTATAGAGTCTGGTTGTATCACAAGCACCAACTGTTCCTACAATTTTTCCAAGCACCCATTTACTTTGTGAATTCAGACACCACCATTTCTCACCAAACCCTCACCAAGGTTACCCAAATTCAAAAATCTCTGACTTCCTCCAGGAAAAGAAGAACCTAGATTAGACTTGTCCACTAATGCATGCAACTCCATGAGATAGAAAGAAAAACCTCGGTCCTGAAGACCAGACCACCGGGGGTAGCAAACAAACAAACACAAAAGTAGCTCCACTGAAAAAGTAAAACACAGAAGAAAAAGGAATAAACACCCCCCCACAAGCAAAAAAACACCCCCCACCAGAAATCTGCACCTCCAAAAGCTACTCCACACAGATGCAACCATAGCTAATAGAGGTAGAAGGAGAAGCCATAGCCTGTTATAGGCCATGAGCTTCCAAACCCACGTATATCCCATCACACCTCATTATTCTGTTAATCCACAATTGTTCTACTTGATACATATCATGCTATAGAGTTTTAACAAGCCAATTTATCTTGTGTTTCTATCTATTTCCAATTTATTAGTGCATTCCATCCAAATAAAAAAGGAGAATATAAGTGAAAAGTAAAAGTCGACATATATTTG
Organism: Cunninghamia lanceolata; assembly: GCA_027924645.1. Classification (NCBI taxonomy): domain Eukaryota; kingdom Viridiplantae; phylum Streptophyta; class Pinopsida; order Cupressales; family Cupressaceae; genus Cunninghamia; species Cunninghamia lanceolata. The sequence goes on along the minus strand of BSBN01001466.1, from coordinate 12,181,018 downwards.
TATTTTGTAACAATAAAAGTTAAAGCTAATAAAGTACATGTTTACAATAAATACTAAAAGTAATAGTTCATATTTTGAGCTATTTTAAAGCTAATAAAGTACATGTTTACAATTTATATACTAAATGCTAAAGTGAAAGTTATTAAATACAATAAACTAAATCTTGTCCTATTTTTTGTGTTTTTCCCAATGAATAAATGAATAATTAGTGATCAACAATTGATTAACTAATTTCTTTTCAAAATGACTATTAGTTAATTGATAATCATTTAATATGAATACAAGTTCAATATTTCTATCATTTTTCTAATTTCAAATGATTAAAATGCTACTTGTATGACTTAAATTAAATGCAAGACTAGATGCATGGTTCTTTCATGGGATGTCGATAGGATGATAAGTAGGTGGAGGAGTTGGCATAGAGAGGTGGTATATCAAGCTAGAGGAGAGCTTGTATGGTGGTGGGAAGCACACTATATGGGATAGGACTCATAGATGATGTGATTCCAAGATGCATAGTATTAGGTGTCATAGTTATAATTGGTTCAAAAATATTGGATGAGGGAGCATGTGCATGCACAATATGCCCAATGAGTTGTACCATATATAACTTATAAATTTGTATTGTTAAGATAAGGTTACCGAAAGGATCAATCAAACTTATGGGACCAAGGCAACATCTAGGTTAATGATGTTTCTAAATTCCTATAATTGGGAGAAAATTTTCATTTGATTTTAAAGGTCAAGTTAAGCTTGCCTGTCAAGCAATTTTTTTATGATAGTTATATATTCAATGGTGCCTTTAAAATACTATGACATACGTCAATATAAGTAAATTATATAAAAACCAAATATATATATCAGCATAATCCGATATAAATTTTAACAGTTGACCTTTCCTATTGAATTCCAAGAAGTTAAAGAAGCCTACATTTGTCAAACCTTTCAAAGAATTATACTCCTATCTATTCAATGAATAGAGGTCTATAACTAGTGAAATGAACAGAGGTATGTGGAGTCTAGGCATTTTTTTCCATAAAATACAATCAATATTTTCAAAAGACTATATCACATGAAAGGAGAGATTTTTGACAAACTGTCAAATTTTATATAGAATTATGATTATATATATATATATATATATATATATATATATATATATATATATATATATATATATATATATATTTGGTTTATATATAATTTTATTTATACTATGGTATGTCATAGTATTTTTAAGGGCACCTTTGAATGGATAATTGTCATAAAAAATTTTCTTAACAAGTAGGGTCAACTACCAAATTTAAGCCCTGTGTGGAGTATATGTTTGATTGTAGGTTTTTATAAAGCTTGTTAAGGTTTATCATCGTCCTCTTGGTAGTCAAATATTTTGAGTCCCATAAGCTTTCATATGATAGTGCATGTGTGAGTTTGTTGAGATCGGATGCACAATATACTATGTCTATGTCAATTGTAGATCATTTAAGATTTATAAGTTTCTTAATAAAGAATGACTTTTTTCATGGTGAAGCATTTGGTGTACCAGTTTAAAAATAGATTTCTTTTAAATGCTAGTAGCATTTAACAGCATAAAAAGCATCCATGTAATGTAATTTTATGTCTTCATTTTTCACTTTCTCTGTTGAGTGTTGATATTCTTTATCATGTGCAAACATAATATTATTCTTTTTATTTTTTTTCACTATCTTAGAAGATAAGATATTCCCGCAAATAGGCAAGGAGCTAAACCTAGTTGGTTGAAGTCTTTCCTTGTTTACATGGAAGCTATGCATTCTAGCCTCATGGCATCATCTCAAAAAGGAAAGGTTACATAAATCTAATCATGATTAAATGAGATATGGGAAAATAGATAATAATGACTTTATCTTATCTAAAATTTGTTAAATTAACTTCGTGTTGTTGGTAGGGGTTCAATGATGCCTATAGAAAGTACTAGTATTGGTCCCATGGTTTGTTTTTTGATGCTACAATTGATGATGTAATTCATAACACACAAATGCACCTTTCATACTTTTGGTTGTTGGCATGGGTTTGTTGATATGTGCTATGGAAAATATCATGGTCATTTCTCTTTTGTAGTCAATGGCCCCTGGCATTAAGTTGTTTAGTGTTTACATTTGATTGTTCATAAGTTACAATTTATGATATGTAAGCCTACACATTAGCATTATGCTAACACCATCTATATGTGTTTTTTTATATATTGAATAAAGCTCATTATAAGAGAATGAGTGGCCACAAAAGAATAAGGCTGGGAAGAGGGAAAACCCCACTACATGATAACAAGATAATATCAAAATGATGGCTGAAACATTACAAACACTAGCTAGAACACCATGTGGAAGAGGACATATCACATACAATGCAAGAGTCTCATACCTGGAGTTGGCATTCAGCAGGCCTTTTTAGTCGCTAGCTGTTGTGGGCTCCAGGTGGAATTGTTTACTCTGATAGCAATCCGAGCGAAAATAACATTTTCATCTATTTTTTTATTTTTATTTTTAGTGGTTCCACCTGAAACCTTATCAGATGGAACGTTACTGTTCAATACCTATCTTCCTGAAAACGTACCACCATGTAGGTGCCACATAGGTGCTACGTGGTTCCGAGTGGAACCATATTGTGCATAATCTTACTGCCCAAAAACCTTCTGCTTGAAACTATTTTATTGGCTGAAAGTGGGGCACAACTCTCAACTTTCACCCAACAATCTTCTACAATGTACTCTTGAGAGTTCATCACATGGTGTCTTTTCATTTAGATATCTAAATCATGATTATCCATATGGTCCTTCTCCATTAATACACTTGTTTGTAATACCTTCCATACCCCTTTGAACTATAGGTAAATTATTAATCCGCTCAGCTATTATGCATGCCTATATTTGTGTTAGCATAGATATGAGATGAGACCACTATTTATCATTTGCTAAGGTGGCGGATAGGTTGGTAATGGTGTTAGAAGTATTATTTCCTATGGAATATGATGACTTTTTAAAATTGTTTGATTAATTCAAAAGCATCAAGAATTATCCCTTTGATTGACTAATGTGGTGATGTTTTTTTACTCAACATATCAACTATGATCTTGGAATCACCTTGAATAATAAGGTTAGGATAAACCATGCTTCTGACATAGTTGATCCCTATCAAAGTGAACATGGATTATTCCATATTATTTTTTGTATTCTAAGGTTCTTGTCATAAGCCAATAGTAGGGTTTCTTCACTATCCCTAATGATACCCCAAGCCCTTACTTTTCTAGGATTACCTTTGGAGATGGGACATCAAAATTTATTTTGATCTACCCAAGCTTAGGTGGAGTCCACTTTGTTTTTTTTATCCTAGCCACTTTGTCCTTGTCAACACAACATGGGTGAAATTGGTCCTCCATTTGTTGAAAATGTTTTTCTCCAAATCAAAGGTTGACACCTTAGGTTTTTGATTTGTGAAGCCTCAACATTTTTAATAGTGGAGTTGATTATCCTTTCCTTACTAATTTCTCTAGGTTTACTTTTATCTTTGAAAATACTATTGGTCCTTTTCTTCCAAATGACCTAGCATAAATGAGGAAGGGCTTAGGACCATAATTTTGAAATAACCCACCTTGTTCTGTGTTTTATATTTTTTGGTCTAGGTCTAGTTTTTTCTCACTATTTGAAGGGTTTTCTATAGTTAAGTTATAACCTGCTTGCATTTTGATGTTGTTCCCATGACATAACACACATGCATGTATATATTTTCAAAAACATAATAAAGTAGAAACACCCAGAAGCTTATATTTGATAGAAATGTGTTACAATGGTAAAAGAGACAATACCCATATGAGAAATGTTCACAATAGCTAAGTTTGCAACATACCCATTTTGCTGCCAATGAAAAACAATGTGTAACAGTAACTAGCAGCATAAAAATTTCACTTGATACAATGGAATTAGAGCATACACATTTGTTGGCTTTACTAAAGCTGATTATAATAAAAAACACTATGAATCTCCTCCCAAACAAACTTCAAATGCAAACTAGATAACCTCCTTGTGCTCACGCCATGGCTGGGAGTATCGATGGCGTGTTGTTGATTACAGCAGTCTAAAAACACTTCCTAAGCTCTCCAAAATGTCAATAAATCTCTATTTATGAGTTTGCAATAGACCATGCCTAGGTTGGGAATACTTCTTGCCCAAAACTTAATACAAACACCACAAAACCTCTTCACTGTTGTATGGCCTGGTACAGGGATAGTACAACCTATTTTTGAGACTTAAACTCATCAAATTTACTCCAATCTATATGTCATAAATTGCAATATGTTCATTAATGTCTCCTTCAAATTACCATGCCAAGAAATGGAAAATGTGTCTATGAAAAATACTCTGTGACTAATCTCTGAACTCCAAACTTACTGAAAATGAAGCATAAATACAACCACTGGATATGGCTGCTCAGAAGTACCCTTGGGTGGTCTCTCACACCTATGGAATGTTGTCACTTATGGAGGATTTCATCTCCAAAAGCCATGGATGGTTTTTTCAAACCCTTGTTCTCTTTTGCAAAGAAAAGTATCATAAGTAATTGACGTGAATGCCGTTCTTCTTTTTCATTTTGGCTTTTATATTTCCCTCAAGAGGGTCAACCCACATAAAGGAGAAATAAACATTATAATTTCACTTTATTTTCCCTCATAGGCGTCCAAGTGCCAACATGTGACTTTAATTTACATTTTTCCAATTTTTACTAAGTCACTAACATTATTATAAAGTCCAAATATTAAATATACAATGTTAAATTACGAACTTTAAAGTAAATGGCCAAATGAACTCAGAATCAAATGAGCTATAAACTGTTGGAAAGGTCTCACCAAAATGCTCCACCTCCAATCTTGAATTTCCCCAAATGGTCAAAACCCTAACTTACTAAAAAAGTAAGTTCTAGCCATAATATCCAAAATCATCCAATGAACACTCCAAGAGTTCCCTAACCACACTGGTTAGTCTATAAGAACCAAGTATAGACTAACACCACCTAGAAAAAGGGGACATTATAGTCCACCCTCCCCAAGATTGCTTGCCTCAAGCAATCTCAGATCTAGATGCATCAGAATCTGCTCACTCTCCCATGTAGCATCCTCAACCAGCAGGTTCTTCCACTTCACCAAATACTCTAATAACCCTCTTCCTCAATGTACACTCATTGGTGTCAATGATGACCTTAGGTACCAAAACTAACTTCCCCTCTTCATCAAGAGGAGGCAACTCCATAGAAGGTATCACGTTGTGCTCCAATACCTTTTTAAGGCAAGACACATGAAAAACATTGTGGACCTTGCTATCTGCCAACAACTCCAACTCATAAGCCACCTCTCCAACCCTCCTGGAGATTTTAAATGGTCCATAATATTGTGGCTTCAATTTTTTTGTACCACTCTTCTTAAGAGTGGACTGTCTATAAGGCTGCAGCATTTAAGATATACCATATCACCAACCTCAAAAGAACACTTGACCCTATGCTAATTTGCATACTACTTCTGCTAATTTTGTACCTTCTGGATGTTCTCTCTCAAAGACCTCATAATGTCCTGACTCTCCTGCAAGAGGTCTCTAGCCTTAGGTACTCTGTTGTCTCCAAATAACAAATCCAAGAAGCTCAGAGCCTTCTACCCATAGAGTACCATAAATGGTGACATCTAAATAGACATTTGGTAAGTGGTATTGTAACAATACTCACCCAAGTGAAGCCACTTCACCCATGCCTTCTACTACCGTTTTATGTAATTTCTGAGGTACCCTTCCACCCATTTGTTGACTATCTCAGTCTGCCCATCTATCTAAGGATGGTAACTCGTACTAGGTGTGAGCTCTGTCCCACTCAACCTAAAGAGCTCCTGCCAAAAGTTACTCAAGAACCTATTGTCCCTATCACCCACGATACTCCATGGCAACCCATGTAGTCAAAATACCTCTCTGAAGAATAATTTAGCAACCTGAGTTGCTATATAGGTGGTTGAAATAGAAAAAAAATGAGCAAACTTAGTTAACCTATCAACCACCACAAAGATACAGTCCCTACCTTGGGCTTTTGGCAAGCCCGTAATAAAATCCATCAAGATGCAATCCCACTTCCTCTCGGGAATGGGTAAGGGTTGCAACAAACCACCTAGAAAAGAGTGCTCATACTTGTTCTGCTAACAAACTGGGTACTCCCTCACATACTTCTAAACTTCAGTCTTGAGGCCTTTCCAAGTGAATCACTCACTAACCTGCCTATAGGTTTTGAAGAAACGTAGATGTCCTACCATAGCCAAGTCATGAAAAGCCCTCAAGATCTTCTCCTTCATAGCAGATCCAAGCACCAAGTAAATCTTGCTCCTATAAATGATCAATTCATTTACAACTAAATACCTATCATCACTAATGGTGCCCTCAACAATCCCAAAAGCCCACTTGTCCTTTGCATACTCTACAAAAATCAAATCTCTCCAATCCTCTACAATCTCCCCCAAGGTGCACAAATGAGGTCTCCTCAATAATGCATCAGCAACTACATTCTTTTTTCCTTTGAAAAAAACTATGTCAAAGTCATATGCCTATAGTTTACTGACCCATTTTTGCTACCGGTCATTCAGGTCCTTCTAACTAAGGAAATGCTTCAGACTGTTATGATCTGATTTGACAACAAATTTACCTCCAACTAGGTACTGCCTGAACTTAGCCAATGCATGCATAATGGCTAGCATCTCCTTGTCATATATTTTGTAGCTCCTCTTTGTACCCCTCAACTTTTTTCTCTCAAATGCAATGGGGTGTTTGTCCTGCATCAATACCACTTCAATGCCTTCCCCTGAGGCATCACACTGAAGTTTGAAAGGTTTTGTGAAGTCTGGAATAGCCAAGACTGGACAAGTATTCATCACCACCTTAAATTTGTCAAAGTAATATTGAGCACTAGTAGACCATTCAAAAGCACCCTTTCGAGTCAAATCTGTAAGGGGGGTAGCTATCTGAGAAAATCCCCTCATAAAGTAGTGGTAGAACCTACAAAGGCCAAAGAATCCCTTAAGCTAAGAGAGATTCTTTGGTGGTGGCTAGTCTATAATATCCTGAATCTTCTCCAAATCCACACGAACACCCTTTGCACTGATAATGTGTCCCAAATATAACAACTCAGTCATGCAAAAATCACACTTAGAGATTTTGGCATAAAGGGACTCCTGATCAAGAATGCTTAGCACAATATCTAAGTGCTTTAGGTGTTCCTCCCATGTCTTGCTGAAGATGAGTATATCATCAAAGAATATAAGTACAAACTTCCTTATCTACTCTCGAAATACCTTGTTCATACAAGACTGGAACATGGCTGGCACATTAGTTAAGCTAAAAGGCATAACTAGAAAATCAAAGTGCCCATAGTGGCACCTAAATGTTGTCTTCTCTACATCCTCCTCTCTGACCCAAAAATGATGATAATCGAATCTCAAATCAATCTTCGAGAAGTAGCATGCACCATGCAACTCATCAATGAGATCATTGATATGAGGGATGGGGTACCTATTCTTAATTATTTTCTTATTCATCTCCCTATAATCTATGCACATCCTGAGTGTACCATTCTTCTTCTTAACCAGAACAATAGAAGAAGCAAAGGGACTATTACTTGGCCTAATATGTCCCATCTTGAGAAGCTCCTGAATAGCCTTCTCAATCTCATCCTTTTATCACTTAGGATGCCTATAAGGTACTACAATGACTGGATTGGCACCCTTTTCAAGCTCAATATGTGCTCAAATCCCCTGTCAAGAGGTCTACTTGGTGGTATATCACTAAACACTTTGGTGTGTTTAGTCAACAAAGATTGAATCTCAACCAGATACTCCTGCTTCTACTACTTAGGCACCTCAAGCATCACAAGTACCTCAGCCACCCATTGTACGTGATTATGCTACAGTATCCACTCCATCCTCCTAATGAACACTCCTCTCAAACCACTATCTGACATTCCCCTCAAAATATGCTTCTGACCATTCACCTCAAATTTCATCTCCATGGTCCGCAGGTTGAGGGAGAATTCTCCTATCATATGAAGCCACTTCATGTCGAGGACTACATCCATGTCCCCCATACTAACCACATAATACTCGGCTTGGAACTCATAATTACTTAACTTGATGGCTAAGTTGGGGATTCTCCACTTGCATGTAATAACAAATCCATCTGCAACTCTAACCTTGGACCCCTCAAACTCCTCTATCTTGAGTCCCCTTCGTGCTACTAACCCCTCATCAATGAAATTATGAGTGGCCCCTGTATCTAGCAAAGTGGTCACTCTCTATCCCTCCAATACTCCCCATATCATGAAGGAGCCCTATTTCTGAATGGTAGAAAGATGTGTTGTCAGTATATCCTCATCTTGCACCCCCTCTGTTGCACTCTCCACATCACTATACTCCTGATCACTCTACTGATCCAAATGCTCTAAAGCAGTTTCTTTGGTAGAATAGTATTCTAGCTACTTTACTTGTCCCTTCATTGGGAACTTATGATTTGGATCCCATGGGCCTTTGCATTTAAAACATAATTTCTTCCTCCTGTATTCATTAAGAGCATCATCATCCAGTCTCGGAAAAGGTTTCTTTTGTTGCCCTACATCACGAGATGGAAACTTCTTGTCCTTATCCTTCTTGTGCAAGAAACTCTTTGACTGAAATTTGCTCCTAAAGAGAATTCCATATCCTTGGCCTTTTTTATTGCCTCCTGAAGTGTAGGTGGATCAAATCCCTTAATCCATCCTCTCAAGGGCTCAGATAGTCTATCTATGAACAACACAATGCGTCTCCACTCTGAAATGTCAGTGACCATGACTGACAACCTCTGGAACTCAGAAATGTAAGCATCGACTCCTCCAAATTGTTTGAGCTGAGCTAGCTTCTTAAAATGCAACTCAGGATCCCCTTTATCAAATTTGTCTATCAATCTAGCAATAAACTCTGCATAGGAAACAATCTGATCGTGGCCTAATGTAACAAGACCATGGTACCAGCATTCATGTGCACTCCCATCCAAATGCAAAGTAGCATACTCAATAGCATCCTATTTGGTTATAGGATTGAGTTGCAAATAAGTATCTACCTTTTGCACCCATGCTCTAGCTATAGTTTTGCCTGAGCCATCAAAGGAATGCTCATCTTACCCTTTTTCTTCTGCAGTTCCTGATTCTGTTGCCTCACTCCTCCTTCTCCCTGAGGTCTACTCTATTCCTTGAAAGTCAGGTAAGCTTGAAAAGGCATGTCGGCATGGAACCCTACATCCATAGCTCTCCAATCCTACTAATACTATACATGATGAACCATTTTAGTAGGCTCGTGTACCTCCTCTAGTGGGTTGCTCTCCTATATAAACTGAGGCATTAGAGGCCTCATGCTAGCTAATCCTACAAAGGTGCGTTATGGGGTAGTCCAATTATTAACTAAATTTTCTCCATTTTTACCATTGTTTGCATTATTATTATTTTCATTGTTTCCTTCTGCATTCTAATCAACATCACCATTGTTATTGTCATTATTATTGCCATTGTTCCTGTTATTACCAGGTATTAAACATGCAAGAATTTGAGTCAATTTTGTTTGGGATCCATCCATCCTATCAAACATATCATGTTGCCCTCTAGCTAAATCATTCAAAGCATGCAACATATTGGCCATATCTACTCTTCCCTCATCATGATGGTCTCTACTAGACCCACCCTCTCGATCTCCCATGTTTTTTGCAATGGGTTCTTCTTCCCTATAGAGCACTAATTTTTGTTATGAAGGTTCATTGTATAGGACTGAGGGTTGTTCTTCAAACCCTGAAGGCCACTCTTCCCACTGTTCCTATTTAGCTTCTTTTTTCCTTAATCTTTCAAGGTATCTATGTTCTCTGGCACTACTTCTCATAGAAGCTCACATGCAATCACTATGTGGTCATGGAATCTGACATGCAACTATGTGGGTAGTCTCACAACTGACATGCAACTATAGAAATATAACAGGCTAGCGGGAAAACCAGCTTTGATACCATTGAAATAACCCACCCTGTTTTGTGTTTTATATTTTCTAGTCTGGGTCTATTTTTTCTCACTGTTTGAAGGGTTTTTTGCAGTTAAGTTGTAACCTACTTGTGTTTTGATGTTGTTCCCATGACATAACACACATGCATGTATATATTTTTGAAAACACAATAAAGCAGAAACACCTAGAAGCTTATATTTGATAGAAATGTGTTACAATGCTAAAAGAAATAATACCCATATGAGAAATGTTCACAATAGCTAAGTTTGGAACATACCCATTTCATTGCCAATGAAAAATAGTGTGTAACAACAACTAGCAGCATACAAAGTTCACTTGATACAATGGAATTAGAGCATACATGTTTGTTGGCCTTACTGAAGCTGATTATAATCAGAAACACTATGAATCTCCTCCCAAATGAACTTCAAATGCAAACTGGATAACCTCCTTGTGCTCATGCCATGGATGGGAGTATGGATGGCCTATTGGTGATTGCAGCAATCTAAAAACACTTCCTAAGCACTCCAAAATGTCAATAAATCTTTATTTATGAGTTTACAGTAGACCACGCCTAGGCTAGGAATACTTCTTGCCTAAAACTTAATACAAACACCACAAAACCTCTTCACTGTTGTACGACCTGGTATAGGGATAGTACAACCTCTTTTTGAGACTTAAACTCATCAAATCTACTCCAATCTGTATGCCATAAATTGAAATATGTTCATTAATGTCTCCTTCAAATTACCATGCCAAGAAACAGAAGATATGTCTATGAAAAGTACTCTGTGACTGATCTTTGAGCTCCAAACTGATTGAAAATGAAGCACAAATACAACCACTGGATATGGCTGCTCAAAAGCACCCTTGGGTGGTCTCTCACACCTGTGGAATGCTATCTTTAATGTAGGATTTCATCTCCAAAATCCATGGATGGTTTCTTCAAGCCCTTGTTCTCTTTTGCAAAGCAAAATATCCTAAGAAGTAATTGACATGAATGCCTATCTTCTTTTTCATTTTGGCTTTTATATTTCCCTCAAGAAGGTTGACCCACGTAAAGGATAAATAAACATTATAATTTCACTTTATTTTCCCTCATAGGCATCCAAGTCCCAACATGTGACTTTAATTTACATTTTTCCCATTTTTACTAAGTCACTAACATTATTATGAAGTCCCAATATTAAATATACAATGTTAAATTACAGACTTTAAAATAAATGGCCAAATGAACTCAGAATCCAATGAGCTATAGACTGTTGGAAAGGTCTCACTAAAATGCTCCACCTCCAATTTTGAATTTCCCCAAACGGTCAAAACCCTAACTTACTAAAAATAGTAAGTTCTAGCCAAAATGTCCAAAACCATCCAACGAACACTCCAAGAGTTCCCTAACCACACTAGTTAGTGTACGGGAACCAAGTATAGACTAACACCACCTAGGAAAAGGGGACATTACAAATTCTTTCAACACTAGGTGAGTGATTTGAGAGATCTAACTACTTACCAAAGATTTAAATTCTCTAGGCTAGACCAACTATATTTCTAACTTGTTGAGGAGAGCTTGTTTGAGGTACCAACCAAAAGGACAATCAATGAAAAGATGATCAATTGTCCCCTTAACTATTTTGTATAGAATGCATCTAATCATAAACATGAATCCTCTCTTGTTGAGGTTGTTAGCCATAAGGATTTTTCCATGAAAGAAATTAATTTTTTGAATCAATTTAGGATTCCACACTAATTTCCAGTCAAAATTGGTTGGCATTTGGTCTTATTGAATGTTGAAACTAAATTTAAGTAAGTAAGAGACAAGGTTAAATCTATGACCTTTTAATTTGTTGATGAGATCTATAAGAGTATTAGTATCAACTGTATCTAACTCTTCTCAAAAATAAAATCCATTTCAAATGGACATTGACATTAGTCTAGTAGTTGGAAACCAAGTTTCCATACTTTTCAGTCATAACAACCTCCAATCTAGCACAAGGATGAACCATATTGAGAGGAGAACTCAAGATCCAAGGATCCTCCTAGAACTTGATTGTCCTACCATCTCCCATAGCCCGCTTGAGGCCCTATTTTAGGATTTGTTTAGATTCGATGATGTTCCAAATAGCAGACCCACTAGGAAGATAGCTTTTACTAATGACAGACAAGCTAGCAAAATTGTTGAGGTATTTTTCTTGAATGATTGCATTCCATTCAGAATTATTCAAAATAAGGTTCCATCCCACCTTAGTCAAGAAATATTTATTCATTTCTCTTATCTTTTTTTGGCCTAGTCCCCCAACTCTTTTAAGGCTATAGATTTGGTCCCAAGCCACAAGAGCCATTATCTATTTGTCCTCAGTCCTAGACTAGAGGAATCTTCTTTGGATCTATTCTACTTTATTAACTATGTATTTGGGGATTATAAAAAGAGACAAAAGGTAGATAGGGATATTTTACAAATTTATTCTAATGAGCTACACTTTTCTTGCACGAGTAAGAATATTTCCTTTCTAAGCTGCAAGATTCTTTTGGATTGTTTCAAGTAGTTTGTTCCATATCCCATTATCAATTTTTTTGGCACATAGGCGCATCCTAAGGTAAGTGGTATGGAGTCTTTTGATGCTAAAAACAAGGATGGTAGAAATATGATTTTGGATGGTGGTCCCTATGTTGAAGAAGTATAGGAAACTTTGGTCAAGGTTGATCATCTCTCTTGATGTAGAAACATAATCCCCTAGTAGTCTTTTCGACATCTTGGCTTCCACAATTGAGGCTTCTCCTAGAAGGATGGTATCATCCACAAATTGATCATGGGAAGGAGGATCAAGGGAAGAGGCTGGTTTGAATCCTTTCAAGTTGCCTTTCCTTATGAATTTTGAGATGTTTTTTCATCTTTTGCCAATGTAATGAATAGATATGGAGATAGAGGTCACCCTATCTTAACCCCCTTTAGAGTGGAAATTCCCTTAGGGGGGTCCATTAATTAAGACTGAAAATCTCAAGGAGGTGAAGAAAAATTTCATCAACCTTAGATTTCTACCACAAAATCCAAACCTCTCAAGAACTTTGGTTAGAAAATTCTAAGAGACCCTATCATAAGCCTTAGCAATGTCTAGTTTTAGATCCATTCCCTACTTCCTACTTTTTTCCATAGAGTGAAAAAATTCATGGACTGAGATAACCTCATCCAAAATTTCTCTTCCAAGAACAAACCCATTATGATTTTTATGAATAATCTTGTTAAGGAATCGTTGAATTCTAAGAACCAATAACTTTGAACAAATTTGTTAGATGGTATTATATAATTTGATAAGTCTAAAATCATTGAGACTAACCACTCCAAGCCTCTTATGAATTAGAGAAATGAAGGTGTTATTAACTTCCCTAAGTAGGTTTCCTTTTTCAAATAATTCTCCAACTTTTGCTGACATCTTGGGCCACAATATCCCAATATATTTGAAAAAAGATGGGGGCAACCATCAGGGCTAAACACCTTATAGGGATCAGAAGAGAAAAAAACAACCTTGAATTCTTCCTCCAACATAGCATTCCCCATGTCATTAAGGTCTAAGGATGAAATAGAGTTGGGAATAACCTCCAAGAGCTCCTCTCCTTTGGATCTGTCAATGAGAGGGTTATGGCTCAACAAGGATTGGAAGTACCTAACACCTTCTCTTTGGATGTACTCCACCTTATTGATCATGACTCCATTATCATGGATCAGTTTAGTTATTTTGTTATTTATTTTGTGTTTAAGGGTAGATTGGTGAATACACTTGGTATTTCTGTCCCTAGCTTTGAGCCATAGGTCCTTGGATTTATATTCCCATAATATTTCTTCTTTAGCATAAATATTGCGTAGCTAGCTAATGAGATCTTTTTCCTTGTTCCAACTATCATTAGTAGCTCCATTAGACTCATTTTCTTTTTGGATTTTAGATATTTTATTTTTTATCTCCCTTTTAGTCTAAAAAATGTTTCCAAAGGAATTTTTATTCAAATATTTGACTCTCCTTTTGATGTTATTTAGCTTCTTGATAAGTTTATACATGGTTGTTTCTTCTAGTTCAAAGGCCCACCATCTTTCTAGTTTCTCTTTGAACTTAGGATGGAGAATCCACATAATCTAAAATCTAAACTAATAATTTCCTTTCTTCTTATCTATATTCCATTAAAAGAGTTGGGAGTTGTGATCTAGCCCTATCCTCAAGAGAGTAGATAGGCTACATTTGTCAACTATAATATAATTGGAAAAGATCAAGACTCTATCCATTTTAACTTGGATCAAATGAGAATCTTCTCTATTATTGGGCCAAGTGTATAGGGACCCCTTTAGATCAATATCCATTAAGCTTCCCACTACAAAGAAGTCAGATAAGTCTGACATGTTGTCTGTGAAATCCCCTAGTCCTCTGTTCTTTTTTGAAGGAATAAGAGGGGCATTTAAGTCCTAATAAAGTATCTAGTATCGATCCCTAATATCCTCTTTGAATATATTGAGGTGATTCCATAATTTTTTTCTTTGAGATCTAGAGTTAGGGGGATAAAAATTAGTGAGAATCCATGTTACTCTAGATGATTTCTGTTTCAAGAGCATTTATATGTAATTTCTACTTATTGATTTAATAGCTCTATCCATCTATCCCTTGTTCCACATTACAACTATTACTCTTGAGGCCCCTTCTGTAGAGCAATAAATATGGTAGGCAACGGACCACAAGTAATTACTATAGTTCTCAAAAGATTGTTGAGACATTTTGGTTTCTTGAAGAAGACGAATGTCTAGGTTGATTTCCTTCAATCTATTCTTAACAACAAATTTTTTTAGAGCTATTTTGACCTCTTATGTTCCATGACACTATCTTCATTTTTTGGTTTTTCTTGAGGATGTCATCTCTAAGGTTCTTTGTTTTCCACTAGAAACCTCCCTATGGACTCTTCTTTCAATCTAGTTTCTCTTAGGGTTGGACACCATTTACTTGGGTTAATTCCCACATCCATTGTTCTTCTTCCTTATTTCATTCTACCTTCCTTTATTCTCTATTGCTTTACTCTTCTAGAAAAGGATAGCTTGTTTAGACGAGAGGAGTGAATCAATATGTTGTCATATTGATTAATGGAGGCACTAGAAAAGGGCTTCCCTTCCAGCAAAGAAGAGTTAGTTTTTCTAGGGGTGCAAATAGTTAACTCTTGAGTCTCCTTGTTCTATAGACTACTATCTTCTTATTGTCCCTTAACTATTTCCATAGTAAATATCTCTCCCTCCTTGAGGGATTCCTCATTTTGAAAGCGGGGATCACCCTCCTTGAGACCAAATAGCATCTTCCTTGAGAATTAATATGTTGTCATCTACTAGATTAGTGGAAGCACCAATAGAGGGCTTCCCTTCTAGTAGAAAAGAGTCTATAGAACAAGGAGAACCAGTAGCATCTTCCTTGTTGGCTCTCCCTTGAGGAAAGATAACTTATTTCTTAGATTGTTCCGTAGGAGAGGGAATCATTAAAAATAGATACTTTTCTACTAGTGGAGCAGAAACCCTCACTTGAATAGGTTTCACACACTCCATAGCATTAAAATTGACCCCATCCCCACCACTACATAAGGGTGGCCTTTCCCTTGGTTCATCCTCTTTGTTCTTCTCTTTAGTGTCACCTTTAATCTAAGTGTTTAATGCAAGGCAAGAAACACAAGTATGACCATACTTTGAACATCTTGATAGTAGGGAGCAAAATTCTCATAAACAATAGGTTGGATCTAGTATACTAGTTTGTGATCTAGTGCAACTATGGTGGAAAAGATTTTATTGATTCACATAGTAGTGAGCAAAAACAAGCCTACTCTTGCATTTAGTGATATTGTTAAGAGATAGGAACTACCTAAAAGAGTTATCTATCCCAACAATTATCTCTTCATCCTAGTACTCCAAAGGGATTCTTAGGAGTCTAATACAAGTGGGTGAGATAGTATAGAGATCAACTAAGGGATCAAACCTAGGCTTCCACCTACATATAGAGAGATTAGCTTTGCTAACATCCAAATTCAACCAACCAGAACCCTCATATAGTCCTCAGATAGAGATAAACTAAAAAGGAAGAGGCCTTTCAAAAGGGCACATACCTATAGATGACCCTTGACCAACCAAAGCTTTGTAGACCAGCAATGAACTAGATCAATGTTGGGTCTTTTACCAAAAAATCTCACCAAAGTGTGCTCCATTGAATGGACAAACTTGTCGATCATCAAGTCTATTATGTTAACCACCATGCCTTCCTCTCAGTCTCTAAAAGAAATACCACCTAAGGATTTTAGAGGAGAAATGAAAAAGTTGACCTAGGACTTCCCGCCTTGCTAATAAAAGGTAGTTTATGTTAGTGTAAATGAGGTCATTTCATAACTAGTTAGGTAATCTCTCTTTCTAAGTTAACCCATTCACACTTGTTAAGTCTCCACTTAGGGAATTTTAGATTTTCATCTCACTTCATGTGGTTGAGACATGTTGGCAAGAGATAAAGAGTTGGTAGAGTCCAGAGAATTGTATCCTAATACTTCTTGAGTAGTCTTATTTATACCCTGGAGGACCTAGTCATAGAATTAGGTCTAACCGGTAAGAATCAAATACATATACAATACATATTATAACATATGAGTAGAAGACAAAAGATAATCATTCATTACACACACAAGTTCCACGATAACTTTAATGCATATATATATTAGGTCATAACTAGTACAATTGGGCAGGTCTAGTCTCTGCTCTGATATGAATTCATATTACTCTTATATCTATTACATTTGATATCTATACACATATGTTCCACCGAAGTGGCATGTCTCTTGTTTTACACCTTGTCTCTTCTGGTACCGAGATCCTTTCCTTTGACTTGTCTTCTAGTATTCTTCGGTATCCCCTGTTGGATACTTGACCTACTAACATCATCCCCCCTTTAAAATGATGTCTTGTCCTCAAGACATATAGCTCAATTAGGAAATATATTTCAATGTTCTACATTGAGTTTTTCTAATTTGGCAGCCCAATGTGCCTATGCATGGAGGAGAGTACTTATCTGAGCTTGAATTTGTATCAGTGTAAGCTCAGTCTCCTAGAGGTTGGTGGGGATGTTGATGTTGTCTGCTATTTGCTTAGATTCTTTCAAAATTAGCTGAAGGAACCTTAGGTCATTGTCCACCACCTCCCAGAGCTGTTGGACCTGTTCTTTGACTAGCTCTCACTGAGTATGGAGTTGTTGTAGATAAACGTGGATCTGTTCAAGATTATCCCTTGTTTCTTTGGTTAGATCCTATATGGGATCATAGCTTATCTAAGCTATTTGATCCTCTGTTTGTGCAATCTGGTTCCAGAGACTTTTGGTAGTATTGGGCCATTGTAAGCAAAAATGTGAAATGGTACCAACATCTTTTATGTCATCCTCGATTTGTTTGATCTATAGCTTCAACTAATTTTTTGTAGAAGCATGTTTCTTAATGAATTGATGTGTATTTTGTTTTATCAACTCGTCTTGGGTATCTTTTCTTATTTGCTCTTTTTGGGACATGACGTCCACCTGTAAACTGGTGACTAATTGTTGTGTTATGGGAGGGTCTAGTCTCTGACCAAATGTGGAATCACCTTTTTCTGTGTGTTGATCATCTCTTGTAGTTGCTCCATTTAGTGTACATGTTCTTGGAGGAGCTCCTCCTTGGTGGTAGTATGAAATATGTCCCCTAATTGCAATTTTTGTATCAGTGACATGCCAAACAAATTCACCTGGGAGTCCACTAATTGGACTTGAATCAATTTTGGGATTGGTGTTGTTTGAATTTGTTGTTGTTGAGCCAAGAAATTCTTTATTTCTGAAATAGTGTCTGATGGAGTGGATGCATCCCCTGAATCGTCCTTTTTCTCTATTTTGTCTTCTTTGGAACCTATTGTGTTATCTTCTATGTCTACTTCATCTTCTCTATGATCTTTCTTATTGTGTTCTTTACCTATTTTGTCCTTTATTCCTCTATATTAGTCTCCTCTTGTGATGTATTACCGATTTCTCCAGAGTGGACATGGTTTGGATTTGGTCCTATTTCATGTTCTAGACTTTTTCTCATTTCTGCATATAGCTTCTAGGTTATTTCCTCAGTTTCTTTCTAGATAGCCTCTGTATCTTCTAGATCCCCCATCATTAGTTTATCTATTTTGTGTTTAGTCCAGAACTCTTGTGTCTGTGCTTGCGCCAGGGCATGCTTTTATTTTTTAGTGATGTTGGAGCTTATGGCCACTATGGCTCGCTCCTTCATCTCTTCATCTCTGGCGAGAGCTTTAGCTCTTTTCACTCTTAATTTAAGTTGCAATTTCTTTTCAAAAACTCATGTATTACATCTTCTATGCCTTTATTCAAATAATTCAGATATTAGACCAAACTTTGGATTATTTTGTCCTAGCATTCTTCACCATATTCTTTGTAAGTTTGTAGGATCTATGGGAGCATCCCATAGTGAGCAATGGCATTAAATGTTGCAAGGACATCAATGGGTCCACTTAGTAGGTCCAGAGTCTTCTCTATGTCATCCTCTTGCTGATCCTTTGATTGTAGTAGAGTCGTGTCTAAGGTCTTTTCCTTGTGAACAACCTCCCTTTTAGCATGTTGCTTAGCCTCAAAGAATTGCTCCTTAGTCTTCTTCTTTCTCTTGAGAGGTTTCTCAACCTCTTCTTCATCTTCAAAGATCTCTTTGATCTCTGCTTGCTTTGTATCTCCTTTCGGCCTTTGAGCCTTTACCTTCTTCCTTGGTTGTCGGGCTCATTTGGTAACTGGTGGTTTCTCTGGTTGGGAGGTTGTTGGTGCTGATGTTGTGGGTCCCAATGAGGTTTCTGCTATGGTGGATTATGACCTTATAGCACTTGTTCTGGAAGATTCAGCTTGTGTCGGGGTGGTTGTTGCCGGTATCATCCCTTCATCCATTTTTCTCCCCTATTTCTAAGGTTTATTTCTCTTCTTTTCTTTATCCTCCTGAATCTCTTGTTCTATTTCTAGTCCATAACCTCCTAGTATGTACCGAACCTTTCTGCATTAAGGTCCTTCAGGCTCCAGAGGAGAGTTGCTATGTATGCATCAATTTCCATAGTTGTAAGGTCATATGGCAGTGTTGGAGCCCATACCATGCGGGGTTCAACCACTTCCATGTACATGGCATCTTTGTCTACCAAAAATGTTATGGTTTGTTCTTACTTCTTGGCTAAGAGGAAGGGGACCCAATCCCTTTCTTGCATTTGTTGTTGGAAGGTTTTGAAAAACCCCCAATATGCATTTTGTCAGCTTTCAAAATCTGCATATTACTGGGTTGGTATTTTATTTGGGCTGCTATGGTCTGGTGGATAAACCAAACTTTACCTTTGAAACCTGATAACTCTTTTAAGAAATAAAACATTAAACATATGAGCAATGTGCCATATCATAAATGATATCTGGAGGTCTTTATTTTGTGTAGATTCTCTAGTAGTTGTTAGCGCATTACCTCGCATAGATCAAAATCTTCCCCTTCCACTACCATTTGATATGCTGTGTGGATGGCAATGGTGGTGGTGGAGTCCTCCCGGTTGGTGTAGTAGATCTTCCATGCTATCCCCATGGCTGTGTACCGCACTATTGGGTTTGTGATTATTTTCAGGCTCAAACTTCTGCCATCAAACGTGGCCTCGATCAATTTTTCCACTTCAAAGTTTTTTATGGCCTTTTTAGTCAGAATTCCTCCTATCATCCTTAGTCCAATGACTACATGAATGACTTCTTTTGTGATTTGGTGGGGTTTATCTAGATATATGAAATCATCATGGACCCTTCTCAGTACAATTTGTACCCATTCATCTTCATTAATGAAATCTAGGTAGTCCTTCCATACATCGAGGCTTTTTCAGTCGATTTCTATGTATTATGGCTTGTATGTTTTACTATCATGTTCTAATAATTGGGAATGGAGATCCTCCAACTTCATATGATTCATCTCTACAATGGGTTCATTAATGTATTTTCAGACATCCACCAGATAGATGATGTTGTGTGGTATGGACGAGAATGCGCCCTCCTTGTCAGTAATCATGGCTTTGAACATGATCCTTTTGAATACTGGCCTTGGCTTTTCTATTATGTGGATTACCATAGGGGCAGATATTTTTGTGTAGGGCAGTGTAATGTTGGGCTTTGTGCTTAGGGTTTTTGCCTGGTCATTGAGTACTTAGTTCCTTTTAATCAATTTTGTGAGGAGTGTTAGTGGGGTAGTCAAGTATTTATAGTTTTGAGGGTAGTGGGGTGTGAGCTGTAGTGTGGTGGTGGTGGTATTTATTACTTTGCATGGGTATTTTAATCTATTAGAGTGATTTGACTATGGTGTGTACTCTTTCATTTTAGTTGCCTTATGAAATTTTTCCTTTGTAAGCCAACAACTTGGATGCCAAATTATATTTATATTAAGTAATTACACTTTGCAAAATGCCCAAAAGGCAAGGGCTAACCTTTGTCCAACTTCATATTCCCTATACAATATCTATTACAATAAGCATAAAACCTGGAACATCCCCATATTTACTTCCTACCGCCTAATCCAGTATCACCACCTCCTCAGCCTGCACTTGATTGCAAAATGCTTGTAGCTAGTCCACCCCAAAAATGGGCTCTAGATTAAAGAGTTTCTTTAGGAAAGTGTAGCCCTCAGTCTCTTTGGCTTGGTGTTCTACTAGTGTCATGGAAAAATTTGTGAGGAAAGGCAGCCATAGCACATCTTCGTCTCCATTGTTGTATCATTCATAGTCTCTGAACTGAGGGATACCCACACCTGGTCTAGCCACTGCTACCACATCTTCCAAACCACCCAGGTAGTCTATTTTGATTAGTTCTCTAGCCAACACAATTACCATTTCCTTGGTTTCAACTAAATCTAATATGGAGACCACAAAATGCGATGATACATCTGTGTTCACCCTGTATCAATCCTTGGCTTGTAGAAAGTCACTCCCCAGTACCCATTTAATGGTTGTGATAGCCAAATGGTGATTGGTTTTAAAATTTCTAGTTATCTACTACTCCAAAACTATACCTAAGAAAGACATTTGGCTTTTATTGCTCACCAGTCTTACTAGGGTATCCATCTTATTGTAATTTTGAAAAAAACCAAACTAGGAAACTTGCCTACTTTACATTCTTCACTTTCTTTAATAACCAATAGTGCTAGCTAGAAGAGTACGGAACTATGGTTGCACTTACCTTAGGAGATCTCTACCTAGATCTATCATTAATTTTGAGATAAATTTTCTTTGAGGAGACACATTTCATTCAAGCCGAAAGATGATGCTATCATTTCCTTGTGTCCAACTTTTACAATCCATCCTTTCAGAAATCCTAGGAAAGTGTGCTCTAACTATTAAATATTCTGGGTGATGAGCCTGCTATGCCAGGTAGGATCAGGGAGACTTCGTCAGCTTCCAAGTTGGCAAGTTTTTCAGCCTTGATGTGTTGTGGTTCTACTTTATATTATTTACATTATTTACAATATAAATTTTAATGTGGTTTTATGTGGTTATTCCGGTAAGTAATGTTTTAGTCATGCCCCATTGACATGTCCACCCACTAGTGTATTGTCCATTCGTCAGAGTTTAACTGCTCCAAATTCATTGATGTGGTGAATGCAGTATGGTCCTAACCACTAGCCCTTCAACTTCTCATATTTTTTGAATTTATTGTGATACATCATACCAGATCCCCTGTTTTGAATGTTTTCTAGCATAGGTTTCAATCATGCCATGCCTTTCATAAGATTGCATCCCCTTCATTGAGCTCTCTTAATGATTAAATATTTAATCCATTTAAAAAAATAAAAGATTCTTTATTTTTTCAAAAGATGCTTTCATTTTGTCAAAAGATGTTTTCTTTTACTTTCTAGAAAATAATTCATTTTAACAACCTTGCAAGTTTATGTAAAAAGTTGGGTTAAATGTGAGTTAAATATTTATTTCAATATAATTAAAATATTTAAATTTTATAACAAGTTAGAGTTGGAGAATGAACTTTCTTTTATTTTCTTAAACTTTACTTCAGTTTATTTTTTAATTAATTGATTTATACTAATTATAATAGAAACAAAAAGTAAGAAGTAAAAACTAAAAACTAAAAAACTAAAGTAAGTCTAAAATAATAAATGGAAATAGATCCTTTTATAGTCCACGATGTTGGGCAGCCTGTTTTTGGCTCTACAGGTGGCTTATAACATATGGGACTACCTCATACTCCAAAATGTAGGAGGCACCTAACTGTGCTTCAAATATGAGGCATACATACCCTACCCCCTGCAGGATTGGAACTTGTGACCTCTCTTTCAAGAGGGCAAGTTAAAAGAAAGTTCATTTTCCAACTTTTGTTTATTATAAAATAAAACAAATAATATATATTAATATATCAATGTATGTGTATATAAATTAATATTATAAAAATTTAAAAATAATAATTGCAACTTTTTAATTTTTATTTATGTTTATTATAAAATAATCAAATAAATAAATAATACATATTAATGTATGTGTGTGTATATATCAATATAAAAAATTAAAGAAGTAATTACAATTTTTTTTATTTTTATTTATGTTTATTATAAAATAAAATAAATGAATAAATAATATATATTAATGTTGTGTATATATATTAATATAAAAAAATTGGAGTAATTGCAACTTTTTAATTTTTATTTATTTTTATATGCAGCAATAACATTTATAAAAAACATAAAGAATATTTTAATTTATTTTATATGTAGCATTCATATTAGCAATAGTTATTTTTCATTTGAAAAAAGAAAGATATCATGGATTAGAACAACCCAAATTGGGAACCTAGAAGAATGAAAGAACAAGTTTTTTGCTCTGCATATTTTTGAGTTTGGCCACCATTGTCTCTCTAGGTCATACCGCGCTCTAGGCACAAGAAGTATAGCCTTTTTTTTGTAGTACACCCACATTTATTGTATCTTTTTGTCCATTTAAATGCCTCTTACCACTTCTAACCCAACATTTGTTGCTGGTGTTGGCAGTTCTTCGACTCTGAACAATGACTCCTCCACCAACCAAGCATCCCCGAAAGTTTTTTCCGAAGGTGTTCCACGAAGTAAGCCCTCAGACTCTCCTGCTGATGTGATCTTACCATCACAGGAATTTGATACTACTTGTTTATGGTTAGAGCAGCATACTCTCATTGGTTACTTTGTAGGGGGAACTCCCCCTAAATCTATGCTCAAAGAATCGGTCCAAAAGGCTTGGGTCCCTCATGGGGTCCGCCTTGATATGGTCCAGAATCTAACCAAAGGCTTTTTCCTTTTCCAATTTGTGGAAGTTAGCCATGTTCAAGCAATTTTGAACCATGGCCCTTGGTATGTTCAGTCTTCCCTGTTGGTCTTCCAACAGTGGAAATGGGATTTTGTGGCCTCTGATGATACCAAACACAGAGTTCCTGTGTGGATTGAATTCCCTGGTTTGCCTTTGCCCTATCTGCACTTCCTGCATGACATTGCCTCTTCTTTAGGAAGAGTTATTTGTGTTGAACCTGATAGGTTCTTTCAATCATGCCCTCAAAAGCGTGTTTGTGTTGAGGCGGATCTTTCGAAAGACCTCAAGGAATTTATTGACATTCAAATTGGCCCCCTTTGACACACCCAGAAAGTCACATACTTCAATTTACCCAATACTTGCTATTGTTGTCAGTCAGTAGAGAATAAAATTAGGGATTGTCCTCTTGCTGTGCCTAGAACACAGGCTCCTCTCAAGGAGATTGTACAAACAAGCCCTGTAGCAAACCATGTAGCAACTATGCCCAAGGAGGTGGTTTCTAAACTAATGTACACTTGGGCTACTGTCACCAATTGCAAACACATAGTAAAACCCTCTGCTAATGTTCTTAAACCCTTTGAAGTAGTTAAAGAGGTTTCAAAGCTTTCTGTAATTGGCAAGAAGGACAACAATAAGAGTCCTCTTGTGCTACCTTCGCAACAAGCATCACTGCCAAGGGCAAGAGCCTGTGTCAACTCTTCTATGATGCCTCACAAGCATTCTCATAGCCATGAGCTTCTTGAGGAGGGAGAAATTGTCCAGGATCTTAAAAAACATCAAATCCCTCCTCCTCAATTTGGGTCAAACCCCACCGACTTTCTTCAGAATAGTTTTGTTTCATTTGGAAGCCTGGATTCTGGGGAGATGGTGGAGGATTTTAAATGAATTTTCTCTTTTGGAATGTTAGAGGTCTCACTGACCTCTCTAGGAAGTACTATGTTCATGATGCTCTCCATCATTATGTTTCTCTTGATGTTATATGCCTGCAAGAAGTTAAAGTTACAGGCTTTCTTTTGTCTTCGGCTTGCCGTTATATTTGGCTAGCCAGTAAACTTTTTTCCACCGCCCATGAGGCTGGCAAAGGTGGCATAACTACTTTTTTGTCCCCTCGGTGGCATGATTCAGTGGTGGATCATGGGGTGGATCCCACCAACCAGTTAGTCTAGATGCTTCTTAATATTAATAATCACTCTTTTGGGATTATTAATGTTTATGCTTCTAATGATGCATCAGAAAGATTTGCTTTGTGGCGGTGGATTGCAAATTCATTATCTATTGCCACGTGGCTTATTTGTGGAGATTTTAATATGGTTGAAATGGCTACTGACAAGGATGGTGTTCTGCCTTTTTGGTGGCCATCTAACAAAAGAGAGGCATGGTTCCATATGTGTAATAAATTGGGATTTTTTGATCCCAATGTTGGTCGCCGCCAGTCTAGTCCTTTATGGCATACTTGGTGCAGCTGGAACTGACAGGGTCTTTAAATGCCTTGATCGAGCTATGATTTCTATGCAATCTTTTTTTAAATTCTCCACGTCATCCACCCTTCCTATACAACTATTAGTGGATGTGACATTGTCAGATCCAATTCAGTTTGTCATTGAGTGTTAGCTCACTCAGCCACGCACCATGAAATCTTAGTTTTTTCTGAACACTTCCTTGCTTGCTCATCAACCCACCTTGGCACACATTTCAACTATTTGTAATTTTAAATGTTGCATGCTACTGGCTAGATTAAGTGGTGGAATGATGCTATTACCCACACAACAAGGTTTCTTCACATCTATGGCCATCAGCTGGCCAATTTCAGGAGAAGGGCTTATGAAGCTACTGTCACTACTTTGAAATTTTCTTCTGAGGGCTTGGTTGCTGAGCCTTTTTCTCCTTCTAAGCAAGTCTTTGTTGCCAATTTACGGCATCAAAATAGATGGCTGATTGCCATGCTACCAGAGGAGCACAACTTAAAGCCATAATGCACTAGTTAAAAATTGGGGACTATGTTTCTAAGGAGTTCTTTCTTGCTCTTCGAGACAAACATTCCTTACACGATATTAAGCAAATCAAAGAGGACAATGGTGTTCATATAGATCCACCAGACATTCTCCAGGATTTTGTAAGACATTATGAAAAAGTTTTCACTGCTCAAGATTACACTGTTGAGTGACAAACTACCTTGCATGATTGTCTTGTTGTTGTTCCAAACAGGCTAACCTCTACCCATACTCACTTCTGTGATCAACTTTTGACCATTGAAGATCTTAAGGAAGCTGTCTGCTCTATGGTAGATGGGAAAGCACCTAGAATTGATGGCTTTCCTTGTGAGTTCTACAAAGCCCTTTGGGATTGTCTAGGAAAAGATTTACACAATGTCTACCTTGAAGCATTTAATTCCAATTCTTTAGGTAATATTATAAATTAAGGTAACATTAAGTTCATACCTAAAGATGGAAATCCAAAGGATATCTACAACTGGAGGCCCATTACCATCCTCAATGTCTCCTATAAAATCATTGCTAAAGCCCTTTTGCTCAAACTCCGCAACCTGCTTCCTTTGATTGTCTGTCCTAAACAAACAGGCTTCATTAAGTCCAAATATATATTAGATAATATCATTGATGTTTGGGAGGGAATGGAATGGGCCCAAAAATCAAACCAAAAAGTAATTTTTTAAAAAATAGATTTTGCTAAGGCTTATGATCGCATTGAATGGCGCTTTATCCTTGCAATGCTTGTAGCATTAGGGTTTGGACCCTCTTTTATACAATCACTTAAAATACTCTTTTCAGATGCTTCTGCTTGCATCACTATCAATGGCCAGCAGTCTCATACTTTCAGCCTTTTCAGATGAATCTGCCAAGGATGCCCTCTTGCCCCAAGTCTGTATGTTCTTGCAGTAGAAGGTTTTGGTTATCTTCTTGCTCATTCAGTTTCCAATAGGCTTGTTCATGGTATTTCTTTACCAAATTGTTCCAGCCAGCTGGTTAATGGTCATTTTGCTGATGACTCCTTTTTAACCTTACTGGAAGAAGAAAATTCAGTTCAAAATGCTCTTGGTTGTCTAGAGACCTTTTGTTTGGCCTCAGGTTCTTCCATTCAGTGGCATAAGATGTTATGCTATAGATAGTCTATACTTCCCACTCCTCATTGGCTTCAGCAATATGGCTGGCGCTGGGTTGGCCATGGTGAAATTTTTAGATTCTTGGGTATTCCTTTTGCATTCTAGGGCACTTCTACCACCCTATGGCAAGTTGTTCTTACCCATGTGGAGCAAAAACTTTCCATCTAGATTACTAAGCCTCTTTCACTGGCTGGTAAATTTTAGGTTTATTCTAAGATCTTGGCTACAACCCATGTTTATTATTCTTCTTATTGGGCTCCTTCAAAAAGATCTTATGCCAAACTGGGAAAACTCTTGCAAGATTTCCTATGGACCTCTTTTGATACTCGCCATGGTTTTGACCGTGTTGCATGAGAATTTTGCTGTCTTCCCAGAGATTATGGAGGACTTGGTCTCACTGCCAAGGAACTGCCTTGGCAGTCAAATGGATTGTTCATGTGCTCACTGGTTGTGAGGCATTGAAGGTTTTACTCTAGTATAACATTGAAATGGGTCATCCTATGCACAAACTAGCTTGGAAAGTAATTGGTTTTTCACTCTCCTTGTCATGAGAGAACCAATTCAAGTCTCGAGCACATTTGTGGTTAAGAGCATTTGGAAAGCCTAGGAAAAAAGTAAACCTTGGTTATGCTGGGCTGGTGATGGTTTTCGTGCTAGTCTTTCATTCAATCACCTTAATATTTGGTGGTCACCTATCCTAGCTTCTACAACTCAACCTTTGGCTAAATTGCAAGGTTTGAAGGCTCTCAAATTTCACAAAAAAGGTGTTCAGACCCTTTAGGACCTGTTTCACAGACCCACTATGAGTCTTTTGGCTTGGGAACCATTCTGTGTAAAATTTTCTCTTTCAAAAGTTGATAAGATGACTTATGACATAATCATCATGGCTATTCCACTTGAAATGTTGCACAAGGTTGGAATTCAGTCCAACAAGCCATGGTGGAAGGACTGGAAATGGTATCCAGACACACCCTTGCATCATTTCAAGTTGTGGATGGCTTAGAGGTGGCTTTCACCTCATTTACCCATGGCTGCCACTCTTAATAAGTGCTGGCTTAGTCATAGCTCTTTAAGTCTTTGGCATTCTAGGTTTAAAACTATTTGGTCTACCATTCTTGATCCAAAACTTTCTCATTTTTCCTAGTGCATTCTCTTTCAAGGCTTGCCTATTTGTACTAGGTTGTTTCACCTTGGAGTCCAGGATCCTTGTTGCCCTTTTTGTGGACAGGCTGAAACAATTCAACATCTCTTCTGGTATTACACCAGAGCTCAGCAATTTTGGATATGGATTCATGATTTTTTTTAGCCTTTCAGACTTGAGCCATTAACCTGGAAAATCATCCTTCTGTGTGATTCACCCAGGTTTCCAGATAAATTTACTCAAATTTGGCATATTTTCAGGGTGGAGATTTTATTTACATTATGGAAAGATCATAATTCATGTATATTTTCATAAAGCAAAATTGGAACTAATGTTTCTCTGTACATTAAAACTATTATATGTTCTAATGTTCTCTTATAGATTCAAGTGCAAGCTAGCAAAGTTGCCTTGGAAGTGGCTCACTTACAAGAGTTGTTGGATCATTGGGGAATACTCCTTGCACTGTGGGTCGTGTTCCTCCCTCACCATCCTCTATCAGAGCTCACTCTCCTAACAGACGCAGAAGTGGATTGGCTAGAGATTCGCAACCTTGCTCCCAATCTGCTCCGCATCGCAGTGCTCACCAGCATCGGCGCTCAGCCTCTCCACGTCTGCGTGGATGGACCTCTGGCCGTGCTACTAGTGCAACTGGGGATAACGAGGGGTGGGCCATTTTGGATAATGCAGGTAATGCTAGTTGGACTACACGAGATAATGTAGGCTGGAATGTTCCTGGTTCTTCACATCCACCATCTACAGGGTGGGATAATACTAAGGTTTTCCCTCAGTTAAATTTGGCTATCTCACCTCAGCACGAGGAACCAAATATTCAAAAAGAAGAACAGGAAAATGAAGATGGCTAAGATATCCCTGATGTCAACCCAGACCCCGCGGACATTTGGGGGAAACTGGATGATAGGGATCTGCTATCTGCAGGAATGGCTTTGGCTGCTTAATTCTATTTTTTGTTGGTTTTTATATGGGTGTTGTACCCTTTGATACTTTGATACTTTGTTCTTAATATTTCTGGGCTTAGCCCATGTGACTCTTGGGGTGTGCCTTTTAACCACCCGTTATTTTTTTGTGAAGTGTTTGTTTATTTAAATAGATGAATTGCATTTTCATAAAAAAAAATTAGCAATAGTAGCTAATAAAAAAATTATTTTAATTTATTTTTATATGCAGCTAGGTTAATTTTTATTTATTTATGTGACAACTTTTTTATTATATATAATACAAAAATTAAAAAATTAAAAAATCATCTTCATTGGAATGTTCACAAAAAAATTTAATTCAAAATTTCAAAAAAATTAGAAACATTTATTTATAACTCAACTTCAAAAAATCTAATTCAAAATAAAAAATAAAATTTTAGAAACATCTATTTCTATAACTCAACTTCAAAAATCTAATTCTATATAAACAATAAATTTTAGAAACATCTATTTCTATATCTCAACTTCAAAACACAAAAAGAATATATAGAAACATTTATTTCTAATATAACTCAACTTTAAAAAATAAATTAACCTGGGTTAGTTTTTGAGTATTTTTAATTATTGTCTTTTTAAAATTTTTTAGAGAGACCATGGGCATATTTTAATGAAATATATATATTTTTAATTTATTTAAAATTTTAATTTAATTTTTTCAAATAGGAGAGATTTTGGGGGTGGAATAACCTTATGTTTGCCTTTGCCTTTCTAATTGCTGGTTATATCGGACAATCTGCCAGAATTCTCCTAGTTTTTCTAATTCCTCGACTCTCTCCTTTAGAGACTTGTCCCCTTCCAATCATAAGGTCAAGGTTATGCATCTATTGGAGATTATGAAGTTCATGGGGATTGTTGCATCTAGGCCATATACTAGTTGAAATGGTGTGAACTTGTTGGTTCTTTTATAAGAGGTCTAGTATGCCCAAAGGACTGCCTGTATCTTGATATCTCAATCTGTCCTGTTGTTGTTGCACAATTTTGTCAGTATTTTGCCCACTATTTTTTTAAGGCTTCACTTGCTCCATTAGCTTGTGGATGATATGGTGAGCTCTTATTATGTGTTATCATAAAATTATGTAAGAGTTCCTTTATCATCTCATTTATGAAATGCCTGTCCTGGTCACTGACTATGCTTAATGGGCATCCATACTGTGTAATGATGTTTTCATATAAAAATTTAGCAGCCATTCTTGTAGTACAATCCCTAGTTGGCTCTACTTCCACCCATTTGGTCATATATTCTATACCGGTAATAATGAAGCAAGCTGTGGAATGTTTTTTCGGAGGGTCAATAGGTCCAATGAAACCTATTAATGCCCATTTCTCGAAAGGATTTTGGGCTAGTACCAGTCATAAGGAATCTCATCCTGGTTGGTGGGTTTTCCTACCCATTGACAAATATCACATCTTTTTGCATAATCATTAGCATCTTTGTGTAGTGTTGGCCACCATAGGCTTGCTAATTTGATCTTCCTTGATGTGGACTCTCCAGAGTTATGTCTTCTGGCAATCCCACTATGTGCTTCTTGTATGATGGCCTTCCTTTCATGGTTATAGATAACTCTCTATATTATGTTGTCATTTCCCGTATGATGTAGTTCCCCTTCTATTAGCATGTATGGTGCCACTCTTCATGCTAATGATTATTTGTCTTGTGGGGTTAAATCTTTTGGGAATTTGCTAGTAGATAACAAGATTGCAATATCGTCTAATTCTTCCAGTACCACTGTGACGTGGAACAAGTGTGTACTAGGTAGTTCTTCTCCATATGCATCTAGTTCTTCACCGGTTTCAATTCTTGATAAATAATCCAAACCTTGGTCATTCTTCCCAGGTTTCACCATGATCTTAAAATCAAACTCTTGAAATAAAAGCAACCATCTGGAGATCCGGCCATGGGTTATTCGTTTGTTAAGTAGGTACTTGAGTTGTTCATGGTCTATGAAGAAGATGAACGTTGTGGAAAGTAGATAATACCAATATTTTTGTAATGCGTATACAATTGATAATGCTTCTCTTTCTCTGGTGGTATAGTTCTTTTCTATTGTTGACAATTTCCTACTACAAAAGCTATAAAATGATCTTTATTCCCATTTGGTTGAGTTATAACTTCTCCTATGGCTATTTCGAAGGCATCAAAATGGACGTGAAATGGGTTGTTCCAATCCAGGAAGATGAGAATTGGTGCTTCTACAATTTTCTATTTTAAGGTATCGAAAGCTTTCTGTGCTTCCTCATTCCATTCAATACTTCATCTTGTTTTCTTCTTCAAGAGATCTTTTAATGGGACCGCTATTCTGACATACCCTTTGATGAATTTCCTATGATTATTGGTATATCCTAAAAATGTCTTAACTTTTAGACCATTCTTTGGTAGAGGTAGATTCCGGATCAAGGCTATCTTCATTGGATCCACCATTAATCCTTTTTTACATATGATATGTCCTAGGAGTGTCCCATATGGTACTACAAATGTGTATTTCTTTAGATTTAGCAAAATCTGTATGCTCCTACACCAGTTTATTATCATTCAGAGAACCTAGATATGGTCTTTTACTAGGCCATAGACCATCCAGTCGTCTAAGTATACTTGAAGAAAATCATGAATAAAGTCTTTAAATGTTTGGTCATTATCCAGCTAAATATTTTTGGTGCATTCTTTAGTCTGAATGGCATAACGATGTACTTATAGAATCCTCATTCCATAGAAAAAGTAATTTTGGGTTGATCTTCTTCCCTGATCTTCACTTGGTGGTATCCGAAAAACCCATTGGTGAATGAGTAGATCTCCCTTCCAGCTATTGATTCTAGTATATCTTCTATGAAAGATGTAGGAAATGGGTCATTTATACATGCTTTGTTTAGTTCCCAAAAGTCAACACATACCCTAATTTCTCTGGTCTTCTTGTTCTGAACTACCATTGTGCTTATCCATTCTGTATCTTCAACTGGCTTAATTATTCCGGAGGCCAACATCTTGTCTATTTCAGTTTTTACTTTCTTCTTCATGTTTGGATTCAGTCTATATGGTCTTTTCCGTACCATTTGGTGCCTTCTTTAAGTTGGATTTTGATCATTCCTACTTCTTCTTTAATTCCTTTCATTTCGGTAAAGTTATGGGGGAATAAATCTTGAAAGTCTGTTAGGGTTTCAATTGTTTGTGCAACCACTCTTTCATCCCAATAGTCTCCTCTGCAGGCTAGTTTGGGCTCCCCTTCAGTTGCAATGTTTGCTTCTATTAGTTTTATTAGTTTGTTATAATATTTTTCTTTTGGGGTGATGGTTTCTTCTATCTCTCTCCCCTTCGCCAATTTCTAGATCTGGTATTTGTTCTTCTTCATCCTCTCCTATCTTACAACAATGTTTTTCAATCCAGAATCTTCCCATTCTGTCCAATCCTTATATCTATAGATTTCTTCATCTTCTGATGGTGTGGAATGGGGTTGTGATATGGGTATTTCTTCTTCCTCTATTGGGTTAAAGATAGTTACCTTTATTTTTCCCAATACAACTTGTATCTAGAAGTTTTTTCTAAAGATTGAAAAAGTCTGGATGAAGTCTGTAGTCACCTCTTCCCATGTTCTAGTCTCCCCTCTTCTCTCTTGATCTAGGTACCAGGTTCTTGCCACCAGACATAGGGTCTAATATAGTAGTTCAATGTATAGTCGGTCATCATACTCATAGTTTCCTTCCCAGTTGTACCGACATATCTCTAAGTGTCTCTCCAGAGGGATATCACCTTCGTATGTAGGGATGTCTTAGTAGTCCCCTACCTCTCGTAAGAATCTTGTTGTTATCAGCATCTTGAATGTGTCCCATCTCTTTATAGTTTTCCAGTGTGTATTGTACCAGCATGCTGCAGGGAAAGTAAGGGTATGCAATAGTGTGGCCAACCACTCCTCTTCATTGGGTATGATTTTCTTGATTTCATCTATGTAAGGTAATAGTTCACCTATTCTGGAGTATTTAGGTAGTTTTGTGGGGTTGTCCTGAGAGATAAGAAAAACTATGCGAGAGTCCCCTTTGTTATACCCTTCTTCTCTGGCAGTACCACACATGTCTTGCTCTACACTGCTCTATACCAGTTGTGTTTTTCTTATCATAAATATTCTTCAGGAGCCAAAAGTTCTCTGCGCGTACATTTCTTGATTATCTTGCATCCACACCTCTAATAATGCCTCACTATCCATACTACCTTCGGTGTCCTCTATTTCCAGTTCTCCTTTTGAATTTAGTTCTTCTGAAGCTTTTTCTACTAATATGGTTGTATTATAGATTGTCTGGTCATTATCTTCATAATCTTCTGCATTTACTTCTTCTATATGGGGTCCCCCAAACCTTCTTTCCAGTGGTATATGGACCACTTTTGTATCATTTGCAAAGGAAATATCCTCTTTCCATGCATCTATAATTCCCTTAGAGTCTACAAACCACCTTAACCCCAAGAGTGCATCAAATGAGTCAAATTTTTCTTTCATAGTGACTACTTCAAAATTGACAGATTGTTTTACCCCTTTTACATTTACCTCCACATTCCTCCAGGTTCCTAGTGTCTTCATTCCAATACCATCTGCCAAGATAATATTATAGGGGGTTGGTTCTAGTGCTAGTCTTCCCAGATGTTCCCATACTCTTTTGGGAATTAAGTTGACATCTGATCCCAAATCAACCATAACCTTAGGGATCTTCGTCTAGAAGATTCAGAGTTTGATCATAATTGGCCTCAGTTTCCAATGACTTCCCACCGTTCTTACCTAGGGTATAGTCTTTTTGTTCCAATACTTATTAAGCTGTATTAGTTTAGTAAGTAGGTCCTGTTGCCCTGCTAATATTGTGAATTGTTGAGGATCCTTACTTCTTGTTCCGTAAAGTAGCTGTTCTCAAATTTTTCTTTTTCTTGTTCCTGCTCCAAGATATTTTTAGTTTGTTCTACTTTCTGGTCATGTTGTTCCTTTAAGGGGTGGAATTCTTCTTCTTCTACGGAGTTGTTTTCCTCTTTGGAAGTCTCCAAGCTCAGCCTTCCAATATTCGTGCCTTTTTGGGTTACTACAGCAGCCTTGCCCTTTTTCTTGGGTCTAGCCTCAATATAGCAATCGTCTTTGGTGCTATCTTCTTCTGTTGTATTTCTATCATCCTTCCTTATTTTTTGACATTGTTTGGTTCCTTCTCCCAATTCCTTGGGTGCTTTTTGAAGGAGCGTTGCCCCTCTTGTGGTACCAGGGTCTTGTTGGTTGTCCTTTTGAGACTATGCACCATTGTAATGCTGGCATGCTTTTTCACAGTTGAAAGCATCATGATCTTCCTCTCCACGGAATCCACATTGTTTCCTCTTTTCCCCCCAACATTCTATAGCAAAGTGTCCTGATTTCCCACAATTGAAATAGGTAGCATCCACTCTTCTTCCTCTTCCCCATTCGTGGCCTCTTCCTCCCTGGAATGGGTCATTGTCATTGTAGCCTCCTGGTCCTTGGATGGCATTAGCATTTCTCTACCATGGTGGGGCCCAATATCCGTGATTTAGGGCATATAGTGGCCTCTCTTCTAGTCCTTTTACGTATGCCATCTCTCAGTCATGGTCCAATTCTTCATTTATCTAGAACTTGCTAGATGGGCATTCTATTGTTTCATGGCTGTCCCATTCTCCACATACCCTGCAATAGACTAAATTTGGTTTCCTAATGGTGTGGAGGTCCACCCGTAATGCATTTTCTTTCTTTTCTCCTATTTCCATTGGACACTTGTTCCAGAGGTGGCCTTCTCTACCACAATAGGAACACCAAATATTGGGTCTTTGTGGATCGATTTCACATTTCATAAGTTCTTTTCTTAACCTTAACTGGTCCATTTCTAACTGTAATTTTTCCATCTTCCTATTTTCTTTTTCCCTTTCTGTCCTTCTCCAAGACTGACCTTCTATCTGGCATGCTAATGCAACTAGTTCTGAATATGAGCCAAAGATTCAGCCGTCCAAGGCCATTCTTAGTTCCAAAATTATGGCTGAAAGGAACCATTCACTCTTATTTTTATCATTTAGTGGTTTGTCCAGGCTTCAAACCACTTTCCTTGAACCTTTTGTTAAATTCTATGATGGACTTTTCATTTCTTTGAGATAATTCCCTTAGTTTACTTGCCCCTTTCGTTGGGAGTTCTTGACTGTCAAAGTTTTCCAGGAAGGCCTGCTTTACTTCATCCCATGATTTATTATTCTGGGGGTATGCTTTCCAATACCATTTCAATGGTTCTTCCCATAGGGAACTGATGAAATCAAATAATTTTATACCATCCCTTTGTTCATTCTAGCTTTTCCATATAGTTTCTAGCAAGAAGATGTGTTCCGTCACGTTGCTGGTATCTCTTTCAAAGACTGGCATTTTCTTCATTGTGGCCATATCTTCTTCTGATGACTCCTCTTCTGGGCTTGTTGTACCACTTCTGTGGTTGCTAAATATGGAACCATATTTAGTATCACTTCCTATCTTTTCAAAATCACTTTTCCCTTCTATGGTTCCCCACTCAATCGATTGATCGTTTCTATCTATGATGTCCCAATTTACTGTATAGGTTATCCACAATTCAAGTTCCCTACTTCCTTCCACTAGTAGAAAAATAGAAATAAATGACTAAAATAACTACCAAAAATTAGTCATGTGATTAGTAGTTTGGTCACATGACCATTGGTAGTTTATTGCCGGTCATTTATCTCACAACCAAATTTATGACCAAAAAAATTTTAGTCATTAATTTGGTAGTATATTTAGTCATAAATTTTGTAGTATATTTAGTCATAAATTTGGTACTATATTTAGTCATAAATTTGGTAGTATATTTAGTCATCAATTTGGTAGTATATTTAGTCACGTGACCATTGGTAGTTTATTGCCGGTCATTTATCTCATGACCAAATTTATGACTAAACAAATTTTACTCATTAATTTAATCATCAATTTGGTAGTATATTTGGTAATTTGGTAGTATATTTTGTCATCAATTTCTGTCAGTTGGTAGTATATTTAGTCAATTGGTAGTTTATTTAATTATTTTTTAGATTTAAACATAAAACACAAAAAAACATAATCAATCATTCATTTGCACACAATGAAATAGCTATTAAGAAGGCAAAATACTGAAATTTTATTGAGAAAAGGTGTTTTTACAAAAGATACAAGACTTAAATATGTCTTTGCTTTGAAAAATGTGTTACAAAGTGTGTTTCTCAATGTGGTGACTGAGAAAACTAAGTTACAATGTCTATTTTTTTCTTATACAACTCTAAAACATGAAAGAACTACTTGCAAAATGAAGCCTAAATATTTCATCATGGGCTTTTACATCTCAAAATTTGAATAAATGTATCAAAACTCACTTAATATTGCTAATTGTTGCATTACTTCTTCTTTGCTACATCTCATGCCTTGGTCTGCACAAACATAACCCAACAATGTAATAAGTAAATTGCCCCTTTGTAACAAAAAGCAAATAAGCAACTTACTTTAACATGTTCTTTGAAAGAATATTTACCTTCTTGACTCCATGGATCTTCTTAGATCTATTTAGACAGAGTAAGTCAAAATAGACAATATAAATAAAATATGAAATAGTAGTAAGCTGTACAAAATAGACAACACAGATTTACGTGGAAAATCTAATTTGTACCAGGAAAAACCACTGGTAAAGATCTCTCAATAATTTTATTTTTGAAGAAATTCATTGTTACAGAATTTTACCATGCATTTGCATTCAAGATCAATTGACTTTTGTCGACTACTTTACCAATGCTAGAATAAGATAAACTAACTTCACATACTAACAATAACGAATCCATCTCATACACATAAAAAAAGAAACAAGCTAAGAATGTATAATGGATGAATTGGAGAATAGATTAAACAACAGATCCTTTATCCATTACCATTTATTACCTTTCTCAGTTGACTCGATCCTAATTGTTTCCAAATCCTAGGAGGGTTGAAGCAATTCCAAAACTTTAAAGATTACATATCAAATGCAAAATTATTTCTACCATTGAGCACCTTCCTGGATGAAATTATTTCTAAAAATGATTTCAAGCCCTTTTTAACGTAGATGTTTATACTAAGTTTCTAGTATTTAGAGCCTGTTTTCAAAATTCTAATCAAAGTGAACAACGATTGTTTGGTGGAGGATAAACCTATACAGCAAAATTTTTTTATGGATGGCACACCTTTCAATAATGATGATTTCAAAGCTAGACATGTAAACCCTTAAACCTTAAGGAATTTCCAAGACTGCCTTAGATTTGATAATAGTTATCTTTCCTAAATCTAAAAGAGAAGATCACATACAATTACAAATGGATGCTTTTTGTTGTTAGCATCAGCCACAAAGAAACAATACTTCTCCTACCATTGATACCATGTAGTTTTAATAATCTAGTTGTTTGTAGAGATGGTCTTAAATTCAAGCTACACAGCTAGGGGAGAGGACCCAGTAGTGGTGCACCCTAACTTTATGCCTCTCAAAATTATACGTGGCAATTTCAAACCACTCCAAAAATTTTACAGTAGCTTACTTGGCAATGCCCTTGCTTATAACTAAGGTTTCAGGGCCACATCATCAAATATCATGTGACATCAGCATGATTTTTGTTGAGGTGTTAAATAGTTCCCTCAAAAAAGGTGTACCAATAGGTGTGCATTAAGTCATGTTTTGTTGGTGGGCTGATGTGGCATCACATGAATGGTTGCTTTTTAAATATAAAGGGCACATTTCATTCAATTATTAGTACTTATAGTAGCACTAACAACCTTAAAGTCACAACTATTAATACTAAACTTAAAAAATATTGGGCCTTAAATGCACATATACTAGTACTAAACTTAAAAAATATTGGACCTTAAATGCACATATACTTTCTCAGCCATTGGAACTATCTCACCTATTGGGTCTTTTCCCCTAGCCTCACATCCATTCTCACTGTTTAGTAACTGTCCCCAACAATATGAGATATAGAGTCACTGAGAGCAAACAACAACTCCATAGGGCATTTGAATGGCTCATTTGTTAGAAAATATCTAATCAATGAGCTAAAAATTTGATGAGAAAAGACTGGTATCTCTTGTACATCTAGAAGACTACGTTAATTCACTCAGGAATGGGACAATTGTTGCCGTAGCTGATGAGATTCCATATATTAACATGCTCATGTCATGATTTTGAGATTGTGAGTAAGCCATTCTACAGGGGAGGATTTGGATTTGTAAGTATTTATTCCAAGAGATTGTGCATTTTTATTTTTGTTGGGTTGAAATACACTCTTTTAACTCTCTGTAGTCTATGCTGTAGTTATTTGCCAAAGGGTCTCCAGTGAGGCAA
The DNA here is from genome assembly GCA_027924645.1 of Cunninghamia lanceolata. Classification (NCBI taxonomy): domain Eukaryota; kingdom Viridiplantae; phylum Streptophyta; class Pinopsida; order Cupressales; family Cupressaceae; genus Cunninghamia; species Cunninghamia lanceolata. The sequence goes on along the minus strand of BSBN01001466.1, from coordinate 12,143,000 downwards.
CAATCACGCCAAATGAAATACTCAACAGATGTCTTCCCTAATTTTGTAAGCAAAAATGTTGTTGTTGACATGTATGCAAAATGTGGAAGCATTGACAAGGCATGTGAACAGTTTGGAAGAATGCCTCAAAGAGATGTCATTTCATGGAATGCAATGATTGTAGGATATGCACAAAATGGATTTTTTGAAAAGTCTTTAGAAACTTTCAAGCAAATGCAATTAGTAGGTGTAAATCCAAATTTGACAACCTTTGCCAGCATCCTCCCTGCCTATGCCAAAATGGGAGCTTTGGAATAGGGTATGGACATCCATCATAATATAATGGAAGGGAGCTTTAGAACATGGTGGTCACTCATGGACATTCATATATTTATTTCTTCTTCCTTGGTTTCTTTCTTATTTCTCAAGAAAACATATGACATATTTTCAATATAGCAACTTTGCTTACTGGCTGGTGATTTTCATTTGTGATAACATCAATATCTATATACAATTGTAGTTTGTTCCTGCGACTAAACAATGCACGTTCAATTATTCCATTCATAGGTTTTAAATAAACTAGAACAAAAGAATAAGTAACTTACTTCATTGGTTGTCCCTTCATCATCTTTGTACCCAACTTTTTCCAAAATTTCATGTATGGCAGTGAGATCCATTCTAGAACATGCTTCACTAAGCGGAGATAAAACAAGTGGTTGGTCTAAGGATATGTCTTCTTTTGATACCCCCATCAAGACATGTGATGGAACCTAAATGATGGAAAAACAATCATATAGAAAGAAGAAATAATTAAGAGACTGATTTGAAACTCGTATGTAGAAAGCTATTAATAAACGATTGAGTGCAGAATGCTAGAAAGAAGCTAACTTTTATTTACAAAACTCAAATCCTATAATAACACCACATATAAAAATTTATACAAAGGCAGACATTAACAAGTGGCTTCTGCAATGCTCTGAGCTCCTCATCAAACTGATAATTACCAGAACCACTTTAGTCTTAGCTCACTTTTTAACTACCTCACCCCAGCTACTCTTAATTGGTACTTAGTAAAACTAAATAACTATAAGAGACCTCAAATTGTTATTCATTGTAAGACAATTATGATACTCAAAGTAGAGATATGACTATAATGACAAGTTAACCAAGACAAAGAACAAGTCCTCCCAGAACATCGCACATAGTATCAGTCTAAAATTAAGATCAGAAGAATGCAAAAACCAACATAAACAAATGAATGAAGCAAAATTATCAGTATACCTGCCAACTTTCTTTTCTGATTTTCACCATATCCATGGGACTCTAGCCCTAAATGAAATTTCATTACTTTTACCAAAAAGAACCACAATAAGATATCCAACTAAATCCAACTAATAGAGCTTTGGTATTATACATATTACAAATACAATGCATAAGGAGTTCAAGTATAGTTGAATAAGATCATACATAAGTACAAAGGATCTTCATAAAAGGAAGCCAAATGGCAAGCATAAAACCCCCATTTAGATTCAAACAACTAGAGACTTACCAAAAATTTCCCAATTTAGAATGATAATGTGATTTAAAAAAAGAATTTCTCTAGTAGACATGTATGCAAAATGTGTACGTATATTGCAAAGCTAAACAATTTTTAGTACTATTACATATACCTAGAGAGCTTGAAGATGCATGCATTGATGTTAATCCAATATCTATTCATATTCTCAAGCAATATTGTAGAATTGTAGAGAGATGATTGAGTATTCTTAAACATCATCCATTTCAACAATCAAAAGTCAATTTTGGCCAATAAAAATGTGGAAGCATAGATAAGGCATGTGAACTATTTGACATAATGCCTCAAAGAGATGTCATGTCATGGAATGCAATGATTTTAGGATATGCACAAATTGGATTTGTAGAAAAGGCTTTAGAAACTTTCAAGAAAATGCAATTGGCAGGTGTGAAGCCAAACTCCACAACCTTTACCAACATCCTCCCTGCCTGTGCCAAAATGGGGGCTTCGGAATAGGGTATGGACATCCATTAGAGCATAATGGAAGGGGGATTTTTGTCAGATATTATAGTTGGAAATGCTTTGGTAGACATGTATGCAAAATGTGGAAGCATAGATAAGGCACATGAACTATTTGATAGAATGCCTCATACAGATGTCATGTCATGGAATCCAATGATTACAAGATATGCACAAAATGGATTTGTTGAAAAAGATTTAGAAACTTTAAAGCAAATTTAGTTAGCAAGTGTAAATCTGAATTCCACAACCTTTGCCAACATCCTCCCCACCTATGCCAAAATGGGAGCTTTGGAATAGGGTATGGAGATCCATCAGAGCATAATGGAAGGGGGATTTTGTCAGATATTATAGTTGTGATTGCCCTGGTAGATATGTATTCAAAGTGTGGAAGCATAGATAAGGCATGTGAATTGTTTGACAGAATGCCTCAAAGAGATGTCATTGCATGGAATGCAATGATTGCAGGATATGCACAAAATGGAATTGTTGAAAAGGCTTTAGGAACTTTCAAGCAAATGCACTTGGTAGGTATAAAGTCAAATTCCACAACCTTTGCCAACATCCTCTCTGTCTGTGCCAAAATGGGAGGTTTGGAACAGGATATGGACATCCATCAAATCATAATGGAATAGTGGTTTTTGTCAAATATTATAGTTGAAAGTGCTCTGGTAGACATGTAGGCAAAATGTGGAAGCACAGACAAGACATGTGAACTGTTTGATAGAATGCCTCAAAGAAATGTGGTCTCATGGACTGCCATGATTGCAAAATATGCCCAAAATGGATTTGTTGAAAAGGCTTGTTCTATATGTAAAACCTGCTCTCTCGCAGGCACTTCAAGTCATGCATGCAGTGATGCAGGAAAGCCTGCATCACCGCAGACATGACTTGAAGTGCCTGTGGGAGAGCAGGTTTGACATATAGTTCTCCCTCATAGTGTGGCAGCCAGCATGAGCTTGGGAGAGGGAGTGGTAATGAAGATGGTGATAACATTCAGACTTGTGTATACAGTCTACGCCACTGCTGTAGACCCCAAGAAGGGTGACGTGGGGATCATTGCACCCATTGCAATTGGGTTCATTATGGGAGCCAACATCTTGGCAATCAGACACTTTTCTAGTGGGTTCATGAACCCTGCTCGCTCCTTTGGATTGACTTTGGTGAGCAGTGACTAGACAGACCATTGGGTTTACTGGGTTGGTCCCCTGCTTAGAGGAGGGCTTGCCAGTATCATGTATGGAGGCATCTTCATCGACACTCCCACACATGTTCCCCTTGCAACGAACTACTAACAACTTCATTGCTTCAAATAAAGTCATCATCCGAGGACTGGGGAAAGTTTGGGTGATGAATTGTGCATTCATTATTTATTTATTGCCCTCTTTGTTGTGTAAGCTCCCAAATTACAAAGAAGTTTGTTTGGACAGAAGATTGTTCTCCACTTCTGTATATTCTTGTCAAGTGTAGACAACCATTTGTTTATTCATCTTCCTTTTGTTTGATGTTGTTTCATATAAAGTGCCCATCCGAGGCATTAACCTCGATATGGCGGATGAATGGAATGCAATGATTGCAGGATATGCACAAAATGGATTTTTTGAAAAGGCTTTAGAAACTTTCAAGAAAATGCAATTAGCAGGTGTATATCCAAATTCGACAACCTTTGCCAGCATCCTCCTGCCTGTGCCAAAATGGGAGCTTTGGAACAAGGTATGGACATCCATCAAAGCACAATAGAAGCTAGATTTTTGTCAGATATTACAGTTGGAAATGCTTTTGTAGACATGCATGTGAAATGTGGAAAAATAGCCAAGGCACATGAACTTTTTGACAGAATGCCTCAAAGAAATGTGGTCTCATGGAATGCCACAGTTGCAGGATATGCACAAAATGGATTTTTTGAAAAGGTAGAGATAATTGTCACAAGGTTTAGAATTATGAGACTAGAAACAAGAATAGGATTTTATTAAAACATAAGAACAATAAGACTATGACTGACTTACCTGTGCCCGAATGCTCCCTATTGCTCCTCTCACGCATTTGGGTGGATGAATCAAGGGTTTTGATTTTTCCCTCTTTGTAGACTTCAAATATTTATTCAGCTCGATTTGGGTGTATGTATGAGCGCCAAAAGTGAAATAGAGGTAGGGGCCAATGACAAAAATAAATTTTAAAGTGAAATTTAAATGAAATAGTATAATTTTGGCACCCATATTATAATATTAATAATATAATATAAATATAATATTATATGATATATAATAATAATATAATATTATATTATAATATAATAATATTATTAAATATTAAATATATTATAATATTAAATACATTATAATATAATAAATATAATATTGTAATATTAATAATATAATAATATATATTAATATAATATTATATAATAATATAATATTATATAATATATATATATATTATATAATAGTATAATATTATATAATATATATATATTATATATTATATAATATCATTATTATATTAAATTATAATATATTATATTATATTGTATTGTAATATACTATATTGTTATTATATTATATTATAATACAACCCACTCCCTCAATTCGAATTTTTTTTTTTTAATTATCCACTTTAGTTGTGCTTTTTGTCTGATGATCAAATTAGTCATTTATTTAGTCCTTTATTTGGTCATTTATTTAGTCATTTCAATCGATGACCAAATTAGTCATTTATAACTATGTTGCAAAAAGCTTGTCATGTGACTAAAAGTTTGTCACCTGGTCATTTATTTGCCATATTTCTTCTAGTGTTCATCTATCTTTATATATGTTAGATCTGGCTTAAGGGGTGACTCCTAGTCTGCGGGTTGTGACTGTTCCTCATGCCTCTCTGATTGTGTCTCTTCATGAATAATTGAACTTAGTTTATATTTAACTAATGACTCCTCAGGATGGGGTCCCACCGGTTCTTCTCCTTATTTGATTGTGGCATCTTTGGATTTTGGTATTTGTCCCTCTTTCTTTCTATTTTCAGTTGCACCTACTGTGGCACACTCAGAAGCATCCCTCTTGGTGCACTCTCCTCATTTCTTTAAGATCTCCTCTGCCATTCTTCCCGCTTGTTCTATTTCTCTTCTCTCCATTTCCCTTTTCTGGTACCTTTCTTCCCTCTCTTGAGCTTGCTTTAGTTTTATGTCTTCCACATCCATTTATGTTCCTAGTTTGATGGTTTCGTGTATCTCTCTTTCTTTTCTAGTTTTTCCTTTCCCCATATATGTCTTTTTGTTCAGATATTCTTCCCTCTATATCATGGCTTTGAATAGATTCCTGAATAGTCACATCTTTTCAAGGGCCTTTGAGATCCTTCCCCCCTTCCTATTCGTCATCCCCTAATGGTAGCCCCCTCTCATAGAGGTCGTCTTAAGGTCTGATGAAAATTTTATCTTGCCAGTTTCCTCACTTCTTTCTGGCAATGGAACCAATGTTGGCAAGAGATAAGGGGTTGGTACAATCTAGAGAAATGTATCCCGGTACTTCTTGAGTAGTCTTATTTAGACCCCGGAGGACACAGTCATAGAATTAGGTCTAACGGGTAAGAATCAAATACATATACAAGACATATTATAACATATGAGTAGAAGACAAAAGATAATCATTCATTACACACATAGGTTCCATGATAACTTTAATGCATATGTATCAGGTCATAACCAGTACAATTGGGCAAGTCTAGTCTCTGCTCTAGTATGAATTCATATTACAACATATCTATCTTATGTCTATTACATTCGATATCTATACAAATATATGTTCCACAAAAGTGGCATGTCTCTTGTTTTGTACCTCATGTCTCTTCTAGTACCGAGATCCTTTCATTTGACTTGTCTTCCAGTATCCCTTGTTCCAGTACTTAACCTGCTAACACATGTGTACTCACCTTTTGAGACAGTTCATACACACTTGACACATGCTCAAACATTTGTTATTTGAGAAAACATGTGTTGCACATTTGGAGGGGTAGTCATAAATTTAGTCCAACCTTCCTACCTCCTCATCCTTTCCTATTTATGCAAGGCTTCTTTGTACATTTTACACACTCTCAACTTATTTGATAGACATGCTTTTGTGCTCTATATTTCACTAGTGTAAGGCTATTTTGATGTCGCATTTAGATCTTGGTTGCTCCAACATGGCATCAGAGTCATTAATGCTTGTCCCTTCCTAAATCATGGTGACTCCAACACTTAGCCCTATAAATAGAGTGTCATAGAGCCAAATAGACCTCATCATTGAGTCTAGAAGGCTCAAGAAACAAGGAATAGCCTTTCATTTGACATTTTTCAATAACTTCATTTTTTGCAAGTTTTTTTGACCCCCTACTTATTGTATCGTATGGCTTGAATGAAATTGTATAGAAATTTTGTAAAAAAAATGAATTTTTTTAGCAAAGGGCCATCTAGCCCCTACCATATTTTGGTCATTTTTTGGCTTTCGCAAGAATTTTGGCCTAAGGACCTAGTTTTCAAGGGATTTGACCTTCGTTTTGGGCCTAGTTTTAGCCTTAGTCAGCCTGTATTCTAGAACAGGTTGGCCCATTTTCAATCCCTTTACTCTAGTTTTGGCACCCAACGTTCATTGTTCAACATCCTTGACCCTTTTAGGCCACTTAGCCCTAATTTTGGGCCCATCTCTAGATACCTTTAGCCCCTTTTGCAGGCCCATTGGTCCTAATCAGTCACCAAGTCCCTAGCTAGATCTACCTGACCCCTTATGGGTCCTATTCACATCCTTCTCGACCCTGTTACTTTGGCCTCTAATGCCTAATTATTAGCCTATTCTGGGTGTTCTAGACATTGATTATCATCCATCTCTACAACAATCTAAACCCAACCTCCTTGTTGCCTTCAATCAATTCTTTGTTCTAGCCTTGGATCTGACCACCCTATCCACAGTTCTGGCCAGATCGGAGCATTCCAACCACCCTGATGATCCTTGTTCAATACAAACTCCACTCCTATTGTCTAACTTTGGTCGTTCAACCTGCTTCTTCCACCAGTTTTGGCTCAAGTTGTATTGTAATCTCCTAGGCCCATTTTTGGATCTTCACACTGGTATGAGAGTCTTATTCACTCCAGACTCCTTTATCTCTAGCAACCACTTCAACCACCCTCAATGGACTCCCAATCTAGGCCCTCTTTGGCCTCTTCGTGTTGTTCTAAGTTGCTCGGGACTACATGTGGCACTTAATTTGGCCTACCAGTCCATGAACACAACCACCTAGAATAAGATCCATTAGACTTGACACCTCTAGTATGCATCAACTCCTAATCCATAATCCTTGTCCATGTCCTCATCTACCCCGACCAGATCTTGCTACCCATTTTCAACCACTTCACCCCATTTGGCACCTGGAATCAACCCATCCAACTACCTTGTCTGCTCTAGCCAGACCACCTATCCACTAGGTTACCTACCAATCTACCTCGTCCACATACATGACACTCTATCTTAGAATTAGCTCAGTTGTACCAAAAGGAGACAAGTTGTCTACCCAGGTGCACTAGCCTGCTAGGCCCTTCTCAGTGCCACACTAGGGGCTTTTTTCATTTTTCCATAACTTTCACCCATGGAGGCATTTTTGACAAACTTATAGTCCATGGAAAGGTAATTCCATCATTGACACCATCATGTTGTTAAATTTGTAAATTTTTAGCATTTTTATGCTTTTTTGGCCTTCAAAGTAGAGTTTTGTATTAAATTTCAATGGAGCATCATTTTCACCCCTGATATCAAAATTTCACAAACCTTTTTTTGAAACTTACCAAAATTTTGCAAGGAATTCATCCACACATGTAATTTAAGATTTGGATAAGCCATTTGTAAAAATCACTGTGTGTTAAAAATGATCCGTTTTGGCATCCAAACTTAGCAACATTGTACTTTTTCTTGCAATTTTTTTTGGGGGGCTTCATTTTAATCATTAATTACTTAGGGGGTAAACTTGCATTTCTGCTTTGGATATTACTACAAATTTGATTATGTTTCTCACACACAATCCCTTCCATTTGAGTATTGTTCATAAAATTCATAATAAATGGAAAATCAAATGTAGATTTTGTGGGATGAAAAGGCATACAAAAGAAGAATGTATTCCTTGTCAAAATAATAAGATGAAACAACTTCTCATGATCAAGGTATTACTTTACCTGATCATTATAATCTAGCACCTACAGTTAAATCATCTAGGCTCACTCAGACATCTTGTGAGACAACATTTGGGGATGAACAATGTACTCAGGTCTCATCTCATCTCCTCCATCTCCTCATTGAGATTTCATCTCATCCATCATTTGTTGCTACGTCCAAATGTAGTGTTGACTCATCCATGACTTCCAGTGATTCTATGCACCAAGATATTGATATTAGTATTCCAAAGTAATGCATGTTCATGTTAGATTTGTATGCACATCAAAATGGGGAAAATATAATGGTGAAATTAGCATACCCTTTTCATTTACCATTTAGTTTTGTGCCCACCTTGGTGGAATGTTTTAATGGAATAATATATTGACAAGTGGCATATTCTTGGGCTTGGTTTGGCTCATGGATTTATTCGTATCCTTCTTTTCAATTTCCATACATTTGCCACTCACTCATCATTATTACACTCTCATTTAAACTTACATACATTCACTCCTTGCCTCAAAATTATACTTTTATCCCTAAGGTTCATTTCAAACTATCTTGGGATTGATTCAATTAAATCCCAAGGTACTTAAGAATGAACTTGAAATTCAAAATTTTCAAATTCAAATTCTAAGTCGTATGCTCCCTTCTACTCAACACCTATTTGTGTGACATGTTTTTATGTCATGGTATTTAAAGGCATTCAACATGTAATAAATTTGAATGAGATTACAAGGAGGAAATTGTTAGAGCACACTTTGATTTCTAAGGGCAATAAAGAATCAAATCTATATCAAATCTTCATATAGATCATCTACATGTTTGCATATGTTGTCTTCAATATTAGGGTAAACCCACAATACTAAAGGAAAACACAAACATGTGTCACACTTTTATAAAGGAAACATTCAACACTGATCTAACTTTTTAACTTGAATCACTACAAAGTGAGGTATATGTTCTAAATTTTAAAATTTTGTAAACTAATAAAATGTAGATTTTTTAGTGTATTTTAGGTTCCTATTTTAAAAAATAAAAATAAAAAATTATTTAAATGTAGTATTTTGTAAAATTGATGACACGAAATTTAGTTGTTGATAAAATGCTAAAAAATAAGGTTGATTGGGACATCACACTTTATATAGTAAATTTCATTTATTTTCCTTCTATATTTTTTTTGTGTACTCATAGCTCAAAACATTTCCCAATTTGGTAAATATATATTTTTAAATAAATCTTGGAAGTTATGTGTAATGAAAACATAACTGTTTCGATGGGACATCAACTTTTGTCTTCATTATTTATCCAAAATAGGAAAAAAAATGTCATCTTAACAAGGAATTTCTCCTCTAGTGCATCATATTTTTAATTTTTTTTATAAACTTTACTATTTTCTCTTAAGAGGACAATCAACACCATATTTTGGTGTTGATGACCTACTTTTAGTAGAAATAAAAAATAAAATATAAATGCTAATTGAAATGTTTAAAAAATTATATTTTTACAAAGTAGATTGATTGATCTACAAAAAGATATTTTTAGATTCTTTTAAAATGATTATTTACATGAGTAGGAGTTGTTAGAGTATCAATTATTTCAAATAATTTCATTTTTTTGGTAAATGAGCACCAAAGTGATGCTACATATATTTTTAGTGGATGGTTCCAATTGGAAAAGTTGTGGCTTAGATCTAATTTAGCTTGAATGAATCTAGATAGAACATAAGTTTCACCAAAATTGACTTTTAGATGGAAATACTTAAATTCATTTATACTGATAAGTTGGCGCAGACTTAAGACATTAAACTTTTGAATGCAAATGAGGAAAATTTTTGAAAGACACCTTCGTTCGATGATATTTCTTTGAATGAAGGTACCTTCATTTGAAGGTAAGTTAAAAATTACCTTTGAATGAAATCAAACCTTCGTTCAAAGGTTTTTATGTGAAGGACTATCGAATGAAGGTCATTTCCAAAAAAGGAATAAAAGGGACCTTAGAATGACCTTAGTTCTAAGGTCCATTTATTCCTTTTATGAAAACTTTGAAAAAAAGAATAAAAGGGACCTTCGTAGAATGACCTTAGTTCTAAGGTCCCTTTTATTCCTTTTATGGAAATTTCCAAAAAAGGAATAAAAAGATCGACCTTCAAACTAAGGTCCCTTTTATTCCCTTTTTAGAATTATTTTCCTCACAGACCTTCATTCAAAGGTCCTCGGATACCTTTGAATTAAGGTCCTAGAAATGACCTTTGCACCTTAGTCCTCAAAATTTTCTATTTCAAACCTTGGGTTGGACTAGGAAATGGAGTCACCATGATAGGATAATTTGCAGGATCGTAGCTCTCAGAGTAAGCTTTCCAACAAGTATAATATTGAATATATTTAGTATTAGATCTAGGGCACACAACTGAGAGGGGGGGTGAATCAGTTGTACAAAAACATGCTTCTACATAAATCCTCTTTGTTATATAATAGCATATCAATTAATCACTCATGAAAGCATAAAGCATAAACACCAGAGCAGATACACATCAACACATGAGACACCAAGATTTTGACGTGGAAAACCCAGTCAAGCGAAAAACCACAGGGTGATTAACCCAAGGATTATTCTCTATTAGAAGAATAAGAAAAATAGATGGCACATGCCAATTAGGGCTCACTGCCTGAGCACACTGCCTACAAGAGACACACTGTCTACAAAGTAACAAGTATCACAAACTTGAACTGGAGATTGACATCTTTACCATGTCTGGATCAGTTCCATTTAAGCTGAAAAACTCCTGCTCTGCCTTTCACTCTTCTTCTTCGCTATGCCACACTCATCCACACCAAGACACACTTCAAAATGAATTCACAATCCCTTATTTATACAACGCATCGACTTAGGAACAATCATCTAAGTCGGCAAACACCTATAAGATCATTCGCAAGACGTGTAATACATTTGGTCGGCCTATCTTAGGAAGAACACCAATATCCGTGGTTATTCTTCAAATGCAAACTCAAACTTCAATGCGGACTGCCAATAAAAATTGTACACAATCCAAAGATCACCAAAACCTTTCCTGAGTCATCAGGAACAATCGCACTTTATCAGCTTACTGGAATTCTTCTCTTCTTCATCCGGAACTTTAAGAACATAGTCTGTCATCACTGTCATAATGAAAAAGGTGTTTCTGGACCTCCGAACCATGAACAAATCTATTTGTTACTTCACACAGACTTCTTCAACACTCTATCCAATCCGTAGAATGAGATAATGCAATTCTGGAGCTCACCGGACCAATCTGTGACACTCTGTCACCATTGAACATCTGTCGGAACTGGTTCTACTTGAGCGACCATAACTTCTTCAGATCTTCATGCGGACCTCTGAAATCTTGACTGGAGCATCTCAAGACTCATATCTACAAACCCTTTAAACCACATCCTCTGATCTTCACCTTATCTTGAACTTTTACCTTAATGTCATCACTGTTCTTCACTGTTCTTGATTGAGATTAATTTCCTCAATATCCTCAACACACAGCTCATCCAATCCTTTTCATTAATGCAATATGAGTATGTTGCCATCAATGACAACACTGGTTATCCTCATACTTGCAACATTTACTTTGATTATTATATTTATTTTCTATTTTCTAGTGAACATAGATTTTTTGCCGAACATGAAGGTCTGTGTTCGATACATGTGGAAAAATAGTAAAATAGAGAAAAAAAATTGGAAAATATTTGCGCACTAAGTATTGATATCCTTGTTTCAACAAAAAAAAGTGAATTTGGATACATATAGAAAAGGTTATGTTATATGGTATAAACTTATGTCTCAATTATAATTAATCTCACTTTAAAAATTAATTAAAAAATATGCATAAATAATTATGAAATAATATCCACGAACTAGATATTGGTGTTACAAATCTATATTAAAAAAATTAGAATTTTATTCTTTCTATAAAAAAAATATGCTATATGGTATAAATAGAATTATGCTATATCGTATAAACGTTACTTTTTAAAAATACTGTGAACTATAAAAAACAAGTTATTAAAAGTTATGTAAAAAAATCACCAATAATTTTTAAAAAAATTTTAAAATATATATTTAGAATCTACATACGAAATCTCAAAAATCACTAGTTCATATTGTCTTCAAATGCTTAACGGTTTAGTTGCTATAGGTGTCAGAAAGTGAAAATTTGGTTAAAAATACTGATTTCAATGTTTCACTTTGGCCAAAAAGTGGAACATAGTATTGTGGGATCACCCATCACTCATCGTCATTAATCCAACCTACCAAAAGGGTTTGTCCTAGGAGAACTTGTTTACCTATCAAATCGACAAACTTCAAGAACTTGTTTACCTTTTGAATTGACAAACTCCTCAATGAAGTCCTCACACACACTCTTAACAAGTTTATTTATTTGGAAGACAAAGGCAAACAAGTTTTTAGGTACATATTTTGTTAGGTCTATCCCACCCAACATAAATCAAATTTGTCTAATAGATCAAGTACACAAACCTTAGAATCAAACTTGTGGCACTTGTTAGTGAACTACAAATTTTTTTGAGATGACAAAGAACTTGAGGAAGTCGTCATGCAGTGTTAATCAATTAACGAATTGATATTGCTTGACTTCAACACCATCCTTCCATCATCGATTCTAAAACTAAATATCTATTACATTTAAGTTTTACTGTAAGTTAATATAGATTCATCATTTAACTAGGGATTACAATTTAATTGAAAGAGATTTTATTCCCTTGCATATGTTTGTCACTTTTGGAAACATTCGCACCTTTCCGTAGACTTATTATATTTTCGTAAAACTAATTATGGTAATGAACGAGTCTTCATTAGGCCAACCTACTTTCAACATAGTACTTTCCACTAATATTTATTATTATATTTTTATGCAACTCTTGGGATACAAAAGGCACCATGTTCCCCTTGATTGTTTTTCCTTTAATAAAGAGATAAGACCATACAGCTTTCTCAATCAAATTCGATTGATGATAATTACATTATTCAATACTTATTGCTGAGAATCTCCAGCTCTTACAGCCTTCAAACGACATAAACCAATATTAAATTGTATCTTAGTTTTCTTTTTATAGATAGAATGGGATATAATCGCTAAAACAAATCTCTTTCGACCAAATAAGGACGACAAAACAAGTTAGCGAGTGCCTCCCTTATTCAACAACGGAATACGCTGTTTCCAAGACATAAAATAGTTGGTTTGTATATAATACCAAAATAATTTGAAAGTGGGTAGTTTAAACAAGTTATTTGAGGAGGTAAGGCTTCATAAAACTGTCAGTTTCTTGGTCAAGATTTATAATAAAAGATCCAACATCAAAAAGAACTTGAAAATATCTTAGGGCTGCAGCTATACCAAAATAATTTGAAAGTGGGTAGTTTAAACAAGTTATTTGAGGAGGTAAGGCTTCATAAAACTGTCAGTTTCTTGGTCAAGATTTATAATAAAAGATCCAACATCAAAAAGAACTTGAAAATATCTTAGGGCTGCGGCTCTTGATCCGTAGACTGCTTGCTCTGGTGAAGGTCATTAAAAGTCTTTCGTTCACTCACTCATACTATTATATGTCAAGTATTATATATTAAGGCTTCACAAAATTGTTATTTTAAAGGAGCTATTTGAAGAAGTAAGACTTCACAAAACTGTTTGTTTCTTAGTCAAGATTCATAATACAAGATCTGATATTAATAGGAACTTGAAAATGTCTTAGGGCTAAGACTCTTGATCCCTTAGACTGCTTGGTCTCTTGACCAAGTATTATTACATTCTTTCATTCATACTATTACATGCCAAGTACTATATTTACAGGGAGGAAATTAGGGTAACAATTAGTTAAAAACGTTTAAACGCCGGGACAAGTTTGAAAACGTGAGCTCCGAGGTGACGTGAAGTTCACTAAATCTATGCATGAATGGCATTGCAGTGATGGTATGGTATGGCATAACATATGGAATAACATGAGATACGTGTACGGACGATATTAATTTAAAAGTTGATTTCGGTGGGATTTTGTTGTTCCCCCAAATGTGAATTATTTTGGGTATCCGGAGTGTTCTGGCGTCTTCACAGTTTGGGTAGACTATGGTAGACTTTACTCTCTTAACTCTCGGTTTAGTACTGTCGTAGAAGAGGGAAGTTACGATTTCTGTGTACATAAGAAAATCTGGACGATAATGGAGTGGGTATTGACAGGTTGCTACAATGGAGGGGCCGCTCGACAAAGTCAACTGTTGTGTAAATTCGAAATGTCTGTGTATTTATTAAGGCTTGTGTCTTGTGCATTTCACATGAAGGCGATGGCTCACCAGTATTAGCAGACAGGGAATTACAGTTTTGTGAATGCCTGTTTGCAGGTGCAGTGGTGTGATAGAGGGGGAGGAGGGGGGAGAAGGATAAGGATAAGGAAAGGGATAGATAGGGAGGGAGGGAGAAAGAGAGGAAGAGGTGAAATACCTAGTCTACATCTGTTTGGGAAAGAAATTGAGATGTTGGTATATGAGGGCGAGAGATCATAGCATCTCCAATCCTATAGAAGTATAGTTAGGTGCCTCCTTCAACACCAGTGGAAGTATGAGGAGCCGTCTATAATTTAGATTGTGAGGCGGCGGCGTAGACTATAAAAGGATTCTATTTCTCATAGAAAGAAAGGCTTGTTGGGGTGGGGATGGAGGTTGTGTAATCCACCGGTGGAGAGAAGGGAAGCACAATGAATCTGGATGATCCACTGAAGAGCGTGTCATTCGACTACTTGAATCTGTTGATGAATGGACAGGCCTTCAGCGATGTAACTTTCAGTGTGGAGGGAAGGCAAGTGCATGCTCATAAATGTATTCTGGCTGCACGCAGTTCCTTCTTCAGGATGATCTTCTGCAACAATGAGGTCATGAATGAGCAGGGCGGGCGTAGTGATGGCGTTCGTCCTCATGTGATTCCTGTGGGAGTTGTGGGGTATGAAGTGTTTATGGTGGTGTTGCAGTTCTTGTACAGTGGGCAGGCGTGCATAGTTCCACAGAAGCAGCAAGGGAGGCCCAACTGTAGGGAGAGAGGATGCTGGCATACACACTGTACATCTGCTATTGACCTCGCCCTTGATACGCTCTCGGCTGCTCACTTCTTTGGCGTGGATCAGCTCTCCATTATCACACAGGTTCACATTCACTCCCCTCTTTATCTGGAAATCTATTAAGGGCCCCTAATGCAGAAACCCTCAACAGTTTGCATTGTCCTTTGGATCTAAGCTTAATCACTTCTCTTTCTTGCTTCGTCATGCATGTTTCATCTTTATTTTATACTATACGGAAGTCATGGCATAAATTTGAGATCTGTTTGTCTATTGGACATATCATTATGACTCCATCCAGGACAATACAAAACGTAGACTTGACTCAACCTACACGTTTGCAATATGTAGAATGAATGAATGAAAGAAAGATTTTGATGATATCTATGAGACCAAGCAATCTAACGGACCAAGAACCACAGCCCTAAATTATCTTCAAACTCCTTTCAAATTTTTTAGTATGGATCTTGACAAGGAAGCTAGCAGTCTTACTAATCCTTGCTTCTCAAATTACTCTTTAGGCGGCCAACTTTTGAACTGTTTTTATACTGTACGGATATCCTCATAAGCCTGGATTTAGTTTACCTGCTCAGGTTTGCCAGTAAAATGTATAAAGATCAATTGCCTATTTAGTACCTAAAGCCATCTGGTTTTCATTCAGCAAAATGCATTATTGTAACCGCAACCCACCATTATCATCCTGCTCCGAGGGTTAAATATGGATATAAATATAGAGGATGGCCCATTAATGTTGATTTAACCCTTTTAATTTGATTTGGAATGAAATGAAATAGAGTTTGTGGGTAGGGTGGTGTATTAATTGTTGTAAATACTGTTGGATCGTGGCAGAAACAGCTAGTGAGCATGGTGGAGAAAGCATCGATAGAAGATGTTACGAGAGTTTTGTTGGCAGCCAGGAAGCAGGATCTGCATTACCTGTGGAATACATGTACCCACCTGATAGCTAAGTCTGGGCTACCGTCAGAGGTGCTGTCAAAACATCTGCCTGTAGATGTGACTGCTAAAATAGAGGAGATAAGGCTAAAATCCAGTTACGGAAGGGCTTTCCATCAGGTACTACTGCCCAACGAACTGGGCAGCAAGAGCTCCATGGAAGATCAGAGGATACGACGGATGCAGAGAGCTTTAGATTCATCAGACGTAGAGTTAGTAAGACTTATGGTGATGGGCGAAGGGCTAAACTTGGACCATGCTCTGGCATTACATTATGCTGTAGCCAACTGCAGCAGAGAAGTTGTGAAAACATTGCTAGAATTGGGAGCTGCAGATGTGAACCACCCAAGTCCTGGAGGAAGGACAGCTCTACACATTGCCTCAGAAATGGTGAATCCAGACATGGTTGCAGTTCTGCTAGACCACCATGCCAATCCCAATGTCCGCACCTACAGTGGTGCCACTCCCTTTGATATACTCCAATCCTTGGCTTCTGACTTCCTCTCCAAAGGGGGAGGAATGACTATCCCTCCTTTCGAGCACAACAAGCTCCGCCTCTGCCTCGAACTCCTTCAATCTGCTGCCCTTGTCTTGTCCAGAGATGAAGAAACTTCCACTTCATTGCAACTGCAGCTTGAAACAACAACTACTGTTGTTGCTGATCATAATGCTGCTACTTCTTCTTCTTCCTCTTCGTCTGTAAGTGCTTTTGCTTTTACTCCCGGGATTAGTATGATGCAACAGGGACAGGGCCATTCTGAGATTAGTGAGGGAAATAGTAGTCATCTTGCTGGTCTGGATTCCACAATGCTATTTTTGAATCTCACCGGCCAATTAGCCTGTAAGGATAGTTCTGATGATATCAATCCAACAGAGAGTCCTCGTGGGCTATAATGCTTGCTTGCCTCATCTTTTCTATTTTTTCTCAATTAATGGACCTACTATAAAATTGCAGCATTTCTACATCTTGTAGATATTCAAGGTACAAAACCTTTTTTTCTTTTTCTTTTTTTTTCCGATTTATAATGACTACAGTGTGAGATTGATCAAGCGATAAGGAACTTAAGAAAACACTCTAAAATTTTATTCTTTCACGGTAAGATCGTGGTTCCAGACAGCTTCTTTCTTGTGCTTTCACATTTTGATCATAAAGTAGCCTCATGCGGCAGGCAATCCCCACAGTGACTTCTTTTAATGGCCATATTACCAAATAATGTCAAGGTATGCTTCCATGGGAGTTTCCTATTTTCAGTTTAGTTTGTGTCTCTGATATTGTGAAGCCAAGTTTTCCCTTTTTAACGTTAATTTTTGTTATGTACAATATGAAAATGAATAATATTGGACTGGTGGGTATAGGTTTTAGCATTAAGAAAAATATTTAAAACATTTTTCAATACTTGAAAAAGATAAAAATTGAAACATTGGTCCACAAGAAAATTTAGTGGAATAGTGCTCCTTGAAAGTACATTGGCTTCCCTGCCTTATTTTCTATGGTCATACCCATAAGAGGTTCTGATTTTCAATAAAGTCAGTAGGAAGTTATAATAGTTTTATTTAAATAGATAATATTCATGCAAGAATTGAAGAATTCAATATGTTATTATTGAATATTTTTATTTTCTTTAATAGGATGGTTTTATTACTTTATTACTTTGAATAAATATTTGACAAAGTGACCAACCTAACAGAATGAGGCTTTTACTTGTTAACACCTTCAAGAGGGATGGTTTTATTACTTTGAATACATATTTGACAAAGTGACCAACCTAACAGTATTAAGTTTTTATTACTTTTCATATTTATAATTTTTTTTTAATTTAATATTGGAGAAAGTTTACAAATATAGCTCATTACGAGCCATTGAGTATAAATGAGACCAAGACTAGCTCCTAAACAACATTAACATTATAATACAACTTAGATATCAACATTAGAAGCCAACAATAGAAGTCCAAGAGTCACTTTAAAAATTTGAATTTGGATCTTCACAATAAGAACACAATAATCTAACAAAGTAAATGCAACCCTTTTGCCTATCCATAATATCTTTCAATAACATTCAAAGCAATATATGTGGATTCAATAAAAGTCTACTTTCATTGAATTTACAAGTGTGACTTGTTCATTTTGTTAATCATCAAAGATAGTTATTAGAAACGAATGCATGGAAGATAAATTGAAGGTAGACATATAGATCAATAGAGGGACTTCAATTACATTTTCTTTCTTTTCAATTTTCTTCCTCATAAGTTAATAGAGTTTTTGTTGGAATGGTCATAATCAATGCAATTGCAATGGTTTAGGTTATGTTAGGAATGTGTGTGTAGGTGCATGTATATACATGTATGTATATGTATGTATACTACACAAACATATATGTATGTTAATGTACACTACATAAACATATATGTATGTATATGTACATGTGTGTGTACACACATATATAGTATTTTCATATATACATACACCATTTATATTGAGACATTAAAATATATATACAATTCACTACTTATGAGTTAATATATCATAAAATATGGTTTTTAAGTAAAAGGGTTCTCTTTAATTTATAAAATAGTTATTTTATATGTTACTAGCAAAATAGTTTGCATGTATTTTTCTTGCATCAATATTAGTGGTTTGTGTATATATGAAAATCAATTTATGGTATTAAGTATTGTAGAAACACAAATAATTAATGTAGATAATGTGGTATTAGGAGTTCCAATAAAATCAATACAAAATTATAATAGCTTTATTTAAATAGATAGTATCAATGCATGAGAATTGAATTGAATAATTGAACTTGTCACTTCTTCAAATTATACTTAAAATATCATCTACTTTAGCTAATTATCCATTCTTATTAATTGAACTACCTAAATTTACTTTAGTTGTTTTCTATATTTTTGTTTTGTAAAGGAGAGAATTGTATACATTGTATTGAGACCGATTTGCCTACTATAGAATGTTTTTATTTTGTTGACTTGCTCAAAAAAGATGGTTTTTATTAGTGTGAATGAATATTTGACGAAGTGACCAACTTAGGAGCATTACATTTTTAGATATACCAAAAATGGGCTACATAGTTTCAATAGATATAGATATATAAATTACATAATGTGAGTAAGCTCCGTATTTGATTTAGAAAACTCCACGTGTATATGTATGTACATATGTATGTATCTACATGTAATACATATGTACATACATATATATGTATATATGTATTCGGAGCACCCCACCATCAAGATAGAGGTAGGGAACTACTATGAGTTTCAAAACCAATCAAGAAAGTTGTGTTCTTTCCATTCTTAGTTAGTAGGATGGGAGTTATACCTATAACTTTTTTGGTTGGTGGACCAATTGACTATAGTTTATGTTAGTAGCTTCAATTGATTAAGGTTGGGCCTAAATAATACCACCAAATTGGAATTAAATGGTGCTACAAGAGGAATCATATTCCATTCAACGATGAGGGCTATATATTTATATGTATCTATATACACATATAACACACATGCGTACACATGCACACATGCACACACGGATGTACACATTTATACACACACACGAGCGCATGTGCGCATGCACGCACCCACATGCACACACACACGCACCCACGCACACGCATGCACACACGTGCACACACCCACCCACGCACCCGCGCACGCACACACACACATGCACGTGCGCAGGCACGCACACACACACGCACCCACCCACCCACCCACCCACGCACACACACACGTACACACCCACGCACACACCCACCCACCCACAAACGCACCCACACGCACGCACATGCACGCACACATGCACGTGCACGCATGTCCACACTCATGTGCGCACCCACTCGCACACACGCATGCACGCGCACACACATTTATATGTATGTATATACACATATAACACACACACAGGCACATATGCAAACATGTCCATGGATACAGAAACATGCACACGTACATATGCATGCACACATACACATGAAGGGCATTTGTTAAGATGTCATAAAATATGTTTTTTGTTAAGTCAAAAGTTCTCAATAGCTATTTTATTTGTTACTAGCATAATGTTTTGCATATATTTTTCTTGTGTCAATACAATAGTTCATGTATATATGAAAAATCAATTTGTGTTGTTAGGTACTATAGTGACAAATAAATTAATGTAGATAATGTGGTGTTTTGAGTTCTAATAAAGTTAGTAAGAAGTTATGAAAGATTTAATAAAATAGATAATATTAATGCAAGAGTTGAATTGAATAATTGAACCTATTACTTCTTTAGATTATACATAATTTAAAATATCATCAACTTTAGTAATTATCTTCTCACAAATTATATCAAACTACCTAATCACCATTACTATTATGATGTTTTATTAGAATTCAACTACCTAACCTCTATTTTAGTTGTATTTTTTTTTCTTTTGTTTCCTAAAGGAGAGACTTGTATACTTGTTGCATTGAAATCCATATGCTTATTACCATTTAAAAAAAAAATTGTTAACTCCCTCAAGAAGGATGGTTTTTATTCATTTGAATAAATATTTGACAAGGTGACCAACTTAGGATTATTACCTTTTTAAACATATTGAAAATAATATAGAGTTTCAATAGATATAGAGATCTAAAATCTATAATTAATTCAACTCTATATTTTTTATATATATCTACATATATATAAATAGTTATAGACGTATGTATGTATATATGTACATACATACATACATACATATAATATATATACAAATACATACATACATACATACATACATACATGTACATACATATACACATACGTACATACATATACTTATGACTCAACATGTCATAAAATTATACAAAAAGAATTGGGAACTTTTCAAATGAAAATTGTGTGTGTGTGTGTTATACATACATACATGTACATACATATACACATACGTACATACATATACTTATGACTCAACATGTCATAAAATTATACAAAAAGAATTGGGAACTTTTCAAATGAAAATCGTGTGTGTGTGTGTGTGAATCGTGTGTGTGTGTGTGTGTGTGATTAAACTAATTTAATGAATCCATATTGTTCATGCTTTATTTATTTAAAATGATGCATGCTCTTATGGGTTTGATTCATTCTAGGGTCACCAATTTATGTAGAGATTAAAAAATCCAATAAATATAAAGGCTAATTTCAATTAATTATCACAATAGATATATCACAATTAACCTAGATAAAAGTGTTTAGTTTAGACAAATACAAAAATAAATTCAATAAAACCAGTTCAAAGAAAGCTATATGTTCTTAGCTCTAAATGTGATGAGGAATATTCTATTGCAATGTGCACTTTGTGATTTAAACATGGAATATGCTATCAAATTTATGTTAGTGGAGCTCTGATTGCTATCTAGACATGAGTTATGTTGTGTTTATGGCTCAAAACCACATGCCCACACCTCGTCTCATATTTTGCAACCTTAAACCTCTACAAAACCTTGATTTTGAAATGGCAATCCTAAACTTTATGTCCCAATTCTTTGAAAACCCATTTTCTTACATAATTTAGGCTAGTTGACTCTTAAAAGCACTAGGACCCCCCTATCAAGTGGGAGAATGTGTGGCTTGTCTTGATTGTAGTTAGGCCTTGTGTACTTTATTCAACCATGTTTGAACAAGATCAAAGTCATACCACTTGAATGTAAAATACCTATGTATTTATCCTTATGTATGCATATTCTAATGCAACGATTTCAATGAGTGAATTATATGCTTAATCTATCAAATCATTTCTAAATAGCCCAAGGCTTTTTCCTTTTATACAATACCCTAAAATTCAACATTAAATATTTTCCTTATGAGTCAACAAATAACAACTAATATGAATCAAGTTGACTTGGGCCCATAATTAATTTTGAATTTGGAAAATGGAAGTTAACATTTCCCTTATAGCCCTAATCTAAAATCAAGGCCACCCTAGCAGTCATAACTTTGGGTTGGAAATGATAGGATTAGGGACTAGATCTAGATCACTAGGGGACAAGGATTTAGGTTTAGCTCAAGTATAGGACAAATGCCAAATCTTACATAGAAATGTATACATATTTAGCACTATAATATTTTATTATGGATATAGGTTCAGAGTGAGTCCAAAATAAATGGGAAAGAGATCTAGGTATGCAATTTTCAATTCTACAAAGTTAAACAAGTTGATTAATAGGAATAAATATTACAAAGATAGACCTATATTCCTCTATTTTTAAAAAATCTATATTGATTTGAACCTACTAATATTGCTCATATTTTCTATTTTATGTCATTGTGAACCAATAAAATTTACATGTTTTCAATAATATAACTATCCTTATCAATAATATTTTTATTATTATTAGCTGAAAGAAGGCTTTTGAGAGGGCCTAAACCCTTTTACAAAAAGAAAAAGATCATCAAGACAACTTCACATAAACTAAAGAAGAAACAAGTGGGGATAAAAAATAGAGTCCCACTGAAACCAAACTAAGAATCAATAGTAGAGAAAGAAAACATAATGTAATAAACAAACAACACAACAAAAATCAGTGTTAAGCTAAGGAAAGGTCATTTAGAGAGTCCACAATGTCACATTCCTCTCTTAGGAATTCCAAGTGGCCTTTGTTAGGGTTTAGGCAGATCGGAGCAATAAACACTAACAATTATATGCAGATTAAATAACCCAAATATAACAATGAGGAATAAAACAAAAGAGATCAACACAAAATTTTAACGTGGTTCACCCAAAATGGGCTACATCCACAGAAACTCAGCCATCCAATGATTTTATTATCTAGTGCAAAATAGATTACAATCTCACGAATTCCATCTCGCAACATACATCCCAACCGCTTATAACAAGCTTTTTGGAAGCTTCTAGAATTAGGGTTTTACAATGTCATTTTTCATTTGTTAGTTAACAAAAATTAACTACCGACCCCAAAACTCTGCTCTCGAGGTGCCGCCCTTGAACCCCCGCTCGGGGCCTGGCCCAGCCCCAAACCCCGGCAAGGATACATTACGGGTGTACAATATTTTCATGATTAGTCCTTACATACCAACAATCTCCCACTTGGAGACTGATCAGGCTCCACACCAAACAATATCCCACTTGGAGACTGATCCTAAACGACACCGCTGCACTTGCAACTCCCACTAGATTACAGGCCTGGCTAGTGTCTTATGTCCACCATTATCAATCATGAAGGCCAATGGAAACTAATGAGGAAATCAGTTTCTCCCGTGTAACTGCCTTTGTGAACATATTTGCAGGATTCTCACTTGTGTGAATTTTCTCCAGCTTCAACTGCCCATCCTCCATAACTGATTGGATGAAGTGGTATCTGAGCTGTGTGTGCTTAGTTTTTTAATGTAGAGCTGAATTCTTAGCAAGATGAATGGCACTTTGGCTATCAGTGTAAAAAGGGCTATCTTCTTATTGTTGTCCCAATTCCTCCAGAAAATGTTGTAACCAAATGATCTCCTTGCTAGCTTCCGTAGCAGCAACATACTCAACTTCAGTTGTTGAAAGTGCAACAACCTTTTGTAGCCTTGAAATCCAACTAACTACAGTACCTCCTACAATAAAAACATACCCTATAGTACTCCTGCTATCAATATCACTCGCCAGATCAGAGTCAACATATCCTTTTAGAGCAGAATTTGCTCCTCCAAAACATAGTTTCTTTGAAGTGGTACCTCTCAAATATTAGAGAATCCATTTTACCACATTCTAATGTTCCATTCATGGATTGCTCATATACCTGCTCACAACTCCCACTGCATGTGCAATATCTAGCCTTGTGCATACCATTGCATACATCAAGCTGCCAACTACTAATGCATATGATATCTTAGACATTTTGTCTTCCTCCTCTTGTGTCTTTGGACACATCTCCTTAGTCAACTTAAAATGACTAGGCAAAGGTGTACTAACTTCTTTTGCATTCTTCATGCTAAACCTTTTCAACACCTTCTCTACATACTCAATTTGAGACAAAAATAATTTTCTGTTTGTTCTGTCCCGTGTGATCCTCATACCAAGGATTTGTTTTGCTGCACCCAAATCCTTTATAGCAAATGAATTTGCTAATTTCTACTTAAATTCATTAATATGCTGCATGTTAGACCTGGGAACAAGCATGTCATCAACATAGAGCAATAGGATAATATAGCTGCCATTACCCAATTTCCTAAAATAAACACAATAATCAGAATGACATCTTTTGTAACCTTGTTTATCCATAAAACTATCAAATTTCAAATACCATTACCAAGGTGTTTGCTTCAGGCCATACAAACTCTTCTTTAACTTGCACACAAATTCCTCCTTACCCTTGACCTCATATCCCTATGGTTGCTGCATGTATATTTCCTCTTCCAAATCCCCATGGAGAAATGTTGTTTTCACATCTAGTTGTTCAATATGCAAGTCTTCCACAGCCACAAGACTTAGAGTAGTTCTAATAGAAGTCATCTTTACAACCGGAGAAAATATTTCATCAAAATCTATACCTTTTTTCTGTGCAAAACCTTTTACCACGAGTCTGGCCTTATATCTTTTCTTGCCTCCTTCCTTCAACTTGTAAACCCATTTATTTGGCAATGCTCTTTTACTTGTAGGCAATTGGACTAAGCCCCAAGTCTAATTCTACAACAAGGAATCCATTTCTTCTTTCATGCCTAGCTCCCACTACTTTTTGGTATCTACCTGCATTGCTTCTTCATAACCTTTAGGTTCACTAAAATCAGTTAATAATATAGAATATAATGATGGAGAAAATCTTTCTGGAGGTCTAGTTATCCTTGTAGAACATCTAACACTTGCAGGAGTCTGTGGGATAACTTGTTGTTGAGCATCAGGTACCACTGGCATTTTATTTTCTGGAATCTCATTGAGCACCACATATTCCTTTTTGGCCTGTTCATGCTTCTTTTCCTACAGCTGATCCTTATACATGACCTTCTCATTGAATATAACCTTTCTACTCCTAATGATTTTATGATTTTCATAATCTCATAACTGATAACCAATTTCATCTACTCCATATCCAATGAAGGTACATTTTTTAGACTTAGCCTCAAGCTTGGTTCTATTATCAATATCAACATGGACAAAAGCTTCACAACCAAAGGTTTTTAGAAATGAATAGTTTACCTTTTTACCCATCCATGCCTCCTTTGGAATGCCACCATCCAAAGGATTTGCAGGTCCCCTATTTATTAAATAAACAACAGTATGTATAGCATCTGCCCAAAAGTGTAAGGGTAGTCCAACATGCAATCTCATGCTCCTTACATGCTCCATAATGGTGATATTCATCCTCTCAGACACACCATTTTCTTTTGGGGTTCCAGGAACCATTTTCTGCCTATGGATTCCATTATATGAATAGTAATTTTCAAATTCTCTACTGTAATACTTGCCTCCATTATCAGATCTGAGACACTTCAAATTTTTTTTCTCATTGTCAACCAAAGCTTTCCACCTTTTAAAAGTTTCAAATACTTCTGATTTTTGTTTTAGGAAATACACCCATGTTTTCCTAGTAGCATCATCAATAAAAGTAACATAATAGAAAGAGCCACCAAGAGAAGATACTTGAGCTGGTCCCCATACATCTAAATGCACAAGCTCTAATTTCTCACTCTTCTTCTCTTTCCCAACTTTGAGAAATTAGACTCTTTTTTGTTTTCCATAAACATGATTTTTGCAGAACTCCAAGTCAATCTGCTTCAGACCTGGTAGCAACTTTCTAGAGTGAAGGATCTTCATCCCCTTCTCACTCATGTGCTCAAGTCTATGGTGCCACAATTTTGTTTCTATCCCTGTAGCAAGTGCTATAACTGTCTCAGTAGCAATTGTTTCTATAGCAGCTAAGGTAGAATAAGTATTACCAATACACAAATACAATGCACCTACCTTTTCACCTTTAGCTACTAATAATGCACTTTAGTGACCTTCTAGACTTTGTCTGAAAAGGTAACTATACAACCTTCACTACCCAATTGTCCTGCAAAAATTAAATTCCTTCTTAAATTTGGAACATGCCTTACCTCCTGTAGCAACCATTCATTTCCATTCTGCAACTTGATTTTTATCTTTCCTTTTCCAACAATCTGATAGGGTTCATCATCACCCAAATATACCTATCCAAAATCACCTTGAACATAATCTACAAAATATTTCCTATGGGGTGTGGCATCAAATGAAGCCCTTGAATCTATTACCCAGGAATCATTAGCATTATCTAAACATAGAATTAAAGCATCCTATTATTTATTACTTGCAACATTAGCTTCCTTAATGTCATCATGTTGTCTGTCTCCTTGTTTACCCTTTCGAGACCAACAATCCTTCTTCAAGTGTCCTGGCTTTCCACAGTGCCAGCAATCCATTCTTCCTCTAGATTTAGATTTGCCTTTCTTCGACTTCCCTTGTGACTTCCCACGATTTGTTAGGCTTTATGGTCTCTCCTTTGTTCTTCCCCTATTCTCTATAGTCAATGCATTACCCAATGTTGAACTCTCACATGTACTTTTCTATCACATTTCCTTGCTAAGGATAACACCAACAACATCATCAAGTTTCAAAGTATTTGAACCAGAGATAGAGTTACTTACATCCATTACCAAGCTATTTCATCTTTCTGGCAAAGAACATAAAACCAAGAAAGCCCTCACCTCTTCATCAAATTTCACTTTTGCAGAAGTTAACTGACTGGTAATCATATTAAACTCATTTAAATGATCTGTCACAGATCCACCTTCAATCATTTTCAGATTAAACAAACACTTCATGAGAAATACCTTATTAGAGGCTGAGGGTTTTTCGTACAATTTAGCCAAAGCTTTCATTAGTTCATCTATTATCTTCACTTTTGTTATATTAAACACCACAAATGGTGCCAGACACAACTGAATGGTTCCCAGTGCCTTTCTATCCAGAAGTTCCCAATCCTCATCAGTCATTGCTGCTGGTTTCTTGACTTTTTCTTCCAACGGCCTCCATAAATCCTTCTGATAGAGATAATCCTCCATCTGCATCTTCCATAACTGATAGTTCTGCCCATTGAATTTATCTACCTTCAATTTACCCTTGTCCGCCATTGCTCCCACTTAACCATGAGACTCCCACTCAACCGTGAGACCTTCCTGCAGATGATAATCAAACACAACCCATTCTGATACCAATTGTTAGGGGTTAGGAAGATCAGAGCAATAAACACTAATAATTATATGCAGATTAAATAACCCAAATATAATAATAAAGAATAACACAAAAGAGATCAACACAGAATTTTAACGTGGTTCACCCAAAATGGGCTACATCCATAGAAACTTAGCCATCCAATGATTTTATTATCCAGTGCAAAATAGATTACAATCTCGCGAATTCCATCCTGCAACATACATCCTAGCCACTTACAACAAGCTTTTTGGAAGCTTTTAGAATTAGGGTTTTACAATGTCATTTTTCATTTGTCGGTTAACAAAAATTAACTACCGACCCCGAATCCCTACTCTCGGGAGCTGCCGTACCCAAACCCTGGCAAGGATATGTTACAAGTGTACAATATTTGCATGATCAGTTGCCACATACCAACAGCCTTCAACCACCTTTATATCAATATCTCCTAAGATTTTATCCTTCTCGCTCCTTTGATATCTAGTTCTTTTAATTGGTCTATCAAATAAGAGAATTCTTATTCCTTCTAAGAATATTACTTTGGAGAATTATGATGCTATAAACTAAGTTTTTGATAATAATTCTACTAAGCTAAATAACCTTATTCAAGGAATAATTCAAGGCAACTTGCTTACTTTTAATCTAGATATTTTCATTTTTAACTCCTATAGTTCATCTTTGATAATTTAGATGTCACTAAGTAGGTTCCAATGGTCCTTATTGAACTAGCCCTTAACTTTAGTTTGGGTTTGGTCACCACTAAGTTTCTAGTGCCACTAATCCAATCTAACTGTCATTATTTCATTCTCATTCACGAACCATTTTAGAATGTTATGCTAAAGATTTAAGTCTTCATCAATGGAAATCACCCTTTGTTTTAGCTCGATGATAAAGGAATCATTATTCACATTGACTTCTTACACATCCAAGTCCTCCCCCTCTATGCTCTATAAATCATCTTTATAGGGTTTGATAATTTTCCCTCCTTGAAGAGCTCCTTTAGAATGTTGTTGATACCTACCTAAGTACCCTCATGCTCCCCCTAGGACTAGATTTTACTATCCCTTCTAGCCCCTTTGATCTTGGATTGTAAAACAATACTTTCTTCATTCATAGAGCCTTTTAGAGGTCCCTCCTCATCAACCCTATTTTGAATAATGCCCACCATATATTTTCAATTTTACTCCTAGTCATAGGACTTGACATAGGAGAAGACACAATGGGAATTTTGATGGTAATATAATTATGATGATTACTATCCAAGTCAAGGTTATCCATAGATAGTTCTAAAGGGCCTTCACCAACCTAAGCCAACTCCATCACTAACACTCTTAGGGTAGGATGATGAATCATGAATTTAGACTTAGCCACTTGATAAAGAAATAAAATTAAACCTTGGTCAAGTGAAACATCTACCTGGCTCAACCAAACAGAGTATTTTAAAGACATTAAAGTATAAAGGAAAGTTAACTAACTTCTTATGCCTATAGTGGTCCAATAGGGTGAAATGATAGGAGAAAACACATTTATACCTGAACTCAAAAGTAATGTATTTGATAATTTGGGTACTCACCTCATTCCATGACCTAGGAAAAGAGTCTTTGAGATATTTAGAATAGAATTTGGTAAGTTTCTCTCTACCTCTAAGGAATGTCTTGGTTTCTTCATGTTTTGTTTTCTTGCCTTTGTAGACCTTCAAATCATACTTGGCCATGCCTATGGATTCTATTATTCTCTCTTTAGGAACCTTGAAATAGGATCATTGAGTAGTAATGTTTCTTGCCTTCTCTGATTTAGAAACTCCATGAATAAGACCAGGTCATTGCCATTGATTCTTTCCATAAATTGGGCAATGCCACTTCTCCTTAGGATATGCTAAATTATAGACTTTTACTTTATACCTTTGTAGGATGGAGGTTCAATCCAAAGTAGTTCACTTCCCATGATGAGATTGAGACTCTAATTCCTCAAGTAACTTTTACACTCTTCACCATAGAGCCCTTGAGAGAAACTAGAATCTAGAGAATAATCATAAAATTTTTTCTCTCAATTCTTCAGCACCTCTCAATTAGAGTCATATCTATAAGGGAGGCATGAGAATTTATATAGCTTATTTTACACTTAATATGCCTTAACATATTTTTTTGGATGATTGATGGCATTTCTCTGGAGGTGATGCGAGCAAGCTAGGGTTTCTCTTCCCTAGCTCTGCCTTCGGTTGAGTCTGCAGACCTGTTCTGCGCACAGGGGGGAGCTTGTGGTCTTCTGGGCAGCGGCCAAGGTTGGCTGCCTTCTTTTGATTTCCAGTGGGGGTTTTTACAGCTTGTGGCAAGGGGGGTTATTTTTGTCTTTTTTGGTGTGCTGCTTGGTTTTGAGCTACCTTTTGTGTTTTGTGTTGTCTTCTTGCTCTAGTGGTTTGGCTTTCAAGTCCGGGGCTTTCTCTCCTCTTGAAGATGCATCCACTGGCAGCCAAGTCTAATCCGGGTTCTTCCCTTCCCAAAGGAAGTCAAAGCATTCCAAATGTGGGTAACCTAGGTGAGGGTTTACTGAGGACTAGTGGTGTCTGGCTTCACAAAATCAATGGGTGCTTGGAGAGATCGTAGGACCGGCCGGTGTTGTTGATTTAGTCAGATTCAGTTGTGGATGATGTCTAGTACTACACAACCATGTATTGATTTGCAAGTTCATGGGGATGCGCATTTCACTCTTGATGCAGAAGAGGACATGGGAGAGGAAGAAGAGGAGCCCCAAAGGTAGGAGGCAGATATCCCTATTGATCAGAATATTTTTCTTGAAGCCATCAAATCCTTAGGTAAGGATTCATTAGAGGCTCAGATGGAGATTCTAATGTTTAGTGGGAAGATGGATGCTGATGAGGTTATGGAGTGGATTGAGACCCTAAACAACTACTTTGAGTACAAGGAAGTACCTGAGAATAAGAGGGTAAAGTTTGCCAAAACAAAACTCAAGGGTGCTGCCCTCACATGGTGGAATTACACCCAAGGTGAGAGGGTGAAAAGTGGGAAGAGTATGATCACTTCTTGGAGTAGAATGTTGGAGAGGATCAAGTCCCAATTCCTTCCATTAGACTATGAGGTGCATATCTACAAGAAGATGCAAAATCTCAAGCAAAGAGATATGGATGTATCTACTTACATGGAGGAGTTTCACAAGCTCTCTTCGATGTGGGCATGTAGAGGATGAGAAAGGTAAAGTAGCAAGGTATATGAATGGTTTGAAATTTAGTATATAAGATGAAATCAGTATTCTAACCCTTGAAATAGTGGACAAATGTTTCCAAATGGCATTGAGGGCTAAAGAAAAGTTGAAGAGGAAAGGAGAGCAGCAAATCAGAGGTAGAGGGGGCAAAAATTTTAGAGGTAGGGGAAGTTTTGAGGGCAGAAATTAGTTCCAAAAGACTCAAGGAGAGTCTAGTTCTCAAGAACAAAGTGGAGAATCAAGTTCAAGAGGAGGCTTTAGAGGAAGGAGACCCAATGGAAGGGGTAGGTTTGGTGGACCAGGTAGAGGTCCTAATGTCTTCATGGGAAGATGTTTCAATTGCAACCAAGTGAGACACACCATGAGAAAGTGTCACGAGAAAGCCTCAAGCTCTCATGGAGGAGAGAGAAGGAACCAATTGACTAAAGAGGAAGATTGCCAAAGTGTCAACTCTCCAATTGGAAATGCATCCCCAGTCCATGATGGAGAAAGCTTGATGATGAGGAGAACCATGTTGAAGGTGCCTCAAACTCAAGAACCCCCTCAAAGGAAGACATTGTTCAAGACCACATGCAAGGCCTATGGTAAGATTTGCAAGGTAATTGTTGATTCAGGTTCAACTAAAAATTTAGTTTCCATTGAGATGGTAGACAAGTTGAAATTGAAAAGACTTCCTCATGCTAGTCCTTATAAGGTGTCATGGTTGAATAAGGGGCAACAAGTCTTGGTAGATGAACAATCTTGGGTAGAGTTTGAGATAGGGGAGTATAAGGATAAGATTTTGTGTGATATAATGCCCATGGATGCTTGTCATTTGCTATTAGGATGTCCATGGAAATATGATGTTCAGTTCCAACATGATGGCAAGTCTAATTATTTCATCATCACCAAGAATGGTAGGAAGTATAGGATGGATCCTTTGCCAGATGAGAATGTAGAGAAGAGTGTTGGGTCAAGTGTCATGATAGTGAGTGGGAGAGAGTTTTTAAAAACCCTTAAGGAGGAAGGGACCCAAGGGTATGCTTTGATTTTGAAGCCTAAAAAAGTCTTGATTTGCATGGTCCTAGTAAGGAAGAGGTTCCCAAGGAGGTGCAACAATTGTTAGAGAAATATAAGGGTATCATGGTAGAGGATATGCCTAATGCATTGCCACCTATGAGAGACATAAGTCATCAAATTGACTTCATACCAGGGTCTACATTGCCAAACAAAGTAGCCTATAAGATGACACCATCTCAAAATGAAGAAATTGCCAAGCAAGTGCAAGAGTTGTTAGATAAGGGTTTGGTGAGAAAGAGCCTTAGCCCATGTGCTATCCCAACAATCCTAGCCCCTAAAAAGGATGGTAAATGGAGACTATGTACAGATTCTAGGGCTATCAACAATATCACCATAGGATATAGGTTCCCTATGCCAAGGATTAAAGACCTAATGGACTATTTGGGAGGGGCTCGGTATTTTTCCAAAATTGATCTCAAAAGTGGGTACCATCAAATCTGGATAAGGCAAGGAGATGAATGGAAGACAACCTTTAAAACAAATGAGGGTCTTTATGAGTGGTTGGTGATGCCATTCGGCCTATCCAATGCCCCAAGTACTTTTATGCACCTTATGAATGAGGTGTTGCAAGATTTCATTGGTAAATTTGTTGTGGTGAACCTTGATAACATTCTTGTTTTCAGCAGGACAAAGGAAGAGCATTTGCAGCACTTGGATCAGTTTTGAAGAAGTTGAATGATGAGAAATTAATGATCAACATGGAGAAGAGTGTCTTCATGAAGGAGGAACTCACCTACCTTGGCTTTGTCATCTCCTAAGGTAACTTGAAGATGGATCCAGCAAAGGTGGATGCTATATTGTCTTGGCCAACTCCTAGAACAACAGTTGATGTAAGACGTTTTCATGGATTGACAACATTTTATAGGAAGTTCATAAGAGGTTTTAGTCATATATGTGTACCTATTCTAGACACCATCAAAGGAGGTCAAAAATGTAAGTTCTCTTGGACTAAGGTAGCTAATGAATCTTTTGAAATTCTGAAAAGGAAGATAGCACAACAACCTCTTCTTATTTTGCTTGATTTCAATAAGTTGTTTATGGTCGAATGTGATGCTAGTAACCTTTCTATAAAGGTTGTCTTGAGTCAAGAGGGAAGACCAGTTGCCTTCTTTAGTGAAAAATTGAATGATTCCAAAAGGAAGTATTCTACTTATGACTTGGAGTTGTATGCAATGGTGCAAGCTTTGAAAAAATGGAGGCACTATCTTTTGCCTAAAGAGTTTATTGTTTATACTGATAACCATGTACTTAGTTTTCTGAATTCATAGGAAAAACTTAGTCATAAATACATGAAATGGGTTAAGCAACTCAAAGCCTACACATTTTCAATCAAGCACAAGAAGGGGCAGGCCAATAAAGTGGCGGATGCATTGAGTAGAAGGGTGTGTATGGTGCAAGAAATTCAGTTGGAAAGTGTGGGAATTGATTCCCTCAAACACATGTACAAGGATGATGAGGATTTCAAGGAGGTATATGAAGTTTGTTCTTAATTTTCAGACTCTTATCATTATGATTTTTCTAAGTTTTTGTTGCAGCAGGGGTTGTTGTTCAAAGGCAACCAACTATGTGTCCCTAGGTGTTCCATGAGGGAGAACATCATCAAGGAGAAACATTGTGGTAGTCTAGGAGGCCACTTTGGGTTGGATAAGACACTTGGACAGGTGAAAAGATTTTACTTTTGGCCAAAAATCAAATCCGACATCAGAAAATTTGTTGAGGGTTGTAGTATTTGTCAAAGAGCAAAGGGAACATCATCTAATGTTGGTCTATATCAGCCACTTCCTATTCCTCATAGGCCATGGGAAAGTATTAGCATGGATTTTGTCTTGGGTCTTCCTAGGACTCAAAGATGCTTTGATAGTATTTTTGTTGTGGTAATGCACTAATGATGCTTCTCACATTGCTAGTTTGTTCTTCAAAGAAATTGTTAGAATACATGGTTTGCCTCTCAACATTGTGACTGGTAGGGATCCAAAGTTTGTGGGCCACTTTTGGCATACTTTGTGGAAAAAGTTGGGCACTCAATTGTCCTTCACTTCCGCCTATCACCCTCGGACTGATGGACAAATTGATGTGGTGAATAGGTCCTTGGGAAATCTTCTTAGATGTCTCACAAAGTAGCATGGAGAGGCATGAGATATGATCATCCCTCAAGATGAATTTGCTTACAATGATTCCACCAATAGGAGCACAGGAAGGAGTCCATTTGAGATTGTATATGGCATTCATCCAAGAGGGATCCTTGAACTAAGAGATCTACATGGGTTGGAGAGGAGAAGTGCACAAGGAGAAGACTTTGCATTAGCCATGAAGGAAATTCATGATAGAGTGAGAGAGACTCTTCAAAAGAACATTGAGAAGTACAAGGAGAAGGCAAATGAAAGGAAGAGAGATGTGCAATACAAGGTGGGAGATTTGGTCATGGCACACATGAAGAAAGAAAGACTTCCAAAGGGACATCCTACAAAACTCCTCATGAAGAAGATTGGTCCATGCCGAATTGTGCATAAGTTTGGGTCCAATGCCTATGAGATTGAACTTCCTCAAGGCTTGGCAATCTCTCCCATCTTCAATGTTGCAGACTTGTTTCCATACAAGGGTGATAATGTTGCAGGTCCTGATGCAGGTTTAGTAGCCCAAGAAGATGAAGCATGGATTAAGGACCTACCACCTAGCCAACCATTGAAGTTGGAATTCATTTTAGATACCAAGGTGATCAAGAAGACTATAAAGAAGACTTACAAGGAATACCTTGTCAAATGGAGTGGCCTACCTACTGAAGATGCCACTTGGATGAGTGAAGAAGACATTTTGAAGCATGGGAGCACCGTTGCTGATCTGGTTGCTCAAGGGACTTGAGTTCTTTTCCACCCCTGGGAGTATGGTGCAGGGGCACCCATAGGTCCAGAAGGCCTATTCAAGTCTTCTCTTGTCATGTGTTCAATAAGGTCTTAAAGACCATCTTGATGCATTGTAATAAGGTTGAAGGTCTATTCAAGTTGATGTCATGTTCATGTTCATAGGACAGTCTTGTGTCTTGGTGGCCAATCATGGCATATAGGAAGTGATGATGAGTCTAAATGCCTTGTCAAAGGCTTATCAATCTTGTAAAAGGTCTAAACATCCCAAACAGGGATAACACACTTGTAAGCACAATGTAATCCCATACAATTAGTTGCCAATGCTGGAAAAACAGGGTAGTAGGTGGTTGCAGGGTAGTTTTGAGGCCTCCCACCAATTCCAACTGCCTCTAGTTGGTTATCAAGGTCAAGGGCAATCTTCAAAAGACCTTGAACATGATCATTGATGTAATGAAGTGATTGAAAGGAGAAAAACCAACGAAGAATCTAGTTTTCTGTTCTTTTCTGAGTTTGCACGCTGTTTCCTATCGTACTCTGTCACTGTACAACATAGTCATAAGATCTCTTGAGGCTGAGATGTTAGAGGTATGAGTTAGGAGTAAATTGAAGTTGGTTTGGGCTTTTGAAGTGATTGTATTGCAAAGATTCCATTGATTTTTTGTAGTTTGGTTAATAAGCCCTACCTTAGGGTTTTGACAACAAATTTGATATTTTCACCCATTCCATTGATGTAAACCCATCTAGATCAGTGGAATGGACATTTCTATGTTTGTTTTAATGTACTATGAAGGATTCATGAATAGGGGAGTGGAGTTGGTGGAGTTTAATTGAAGAACCTAAGAAAACCATGTGCTAGGTGCTCTCTAAAGGGAACATCATAGGCCAATTTTGTCACAGTCGACTGTGAGGACCAAAAACCCATAAAATTCTTAGTTTTGCCATGCCATTGATGTGTCTAAGTGGTTCAGAGAATTTTGTGAGCCAAACTAGGGGCACTTGCTTTGCATTTTAGGCCTAATTAGGGCTCTTGGCACTAGGATAGTCCTATTGAAAGTGACATATGCTCTTAAACAACCCATGTCGAGTTTTTAGTATGTTGTTAGGCTTCCTAAAGGGTATCTTAAACATCATTGATCTAGTCTTGAAAGTGTCTGGAATGCAAGAAAACCTCTGTTAGACCTTAAAGTAGGACTATAAGGATTAGGACAACATTGTAAAGGAAGTGTTGCTTGAGTAGGTGTAAGAACTTCTAGGATGGTTTGGATAGGTTATCCTAGGTGTCAATGGACCCCACCATATAGGCCTAAAATACAAAGCAAGTGCCCCTAGTTTGGCTCACAGAATTCTCTGAACCACTTAGACACATTAGTGGCATGGCAAAACTAAGAATTTTATGGGTTTTTGGTCCTCACAGTCGACTATGACAAAATTGGCCTATGTTGTTCCCTTTAGAGAGCACCTAGCACATGGTTTTGCTAGGTTCTTCAATTAAACTCCACCAACTCCACTCCCTTGTTCATGAATCCTTCATAATACATTAAAACAAATATAGAAATGTCCATTCCACTGATCTAGATGGGTTTACATCAGTGGAATGGGTGAAAATATAAAATTTGTTGTCAAAACCCTAAGGTAGGGCTTATTAACCAAACTACAAAAAATCAATGAAATATTTGCAATACAATCACTTCAAAAGCCCAAACCAACTTCAATTTACTCCTAACTCATACCTCTAACATCCCAGCCTCAAGAGGTCTTATGACTATGTTTTACAGTGATAGAGTACGGTAGGAAACAACGTACAAACTCAAAAAAGAACAGGAAACTAGATTCTTCGTTGGTTTTTCTCCTTTCAATCACTTCATTACATCAATGATCATGTTCAAGGTCTTTTGAAGACTACCCTCAACCTTGATAACCAACTAGAAGCAGTTGGAATCGGTGGGAGGCCTCAAAACTACCCTGCAACCACCTACTGCCCTGTTTTGTCAGCATTGGCAACTAATTGTATGGGATTACATTGTGTTTACAAGTGTGTTATCCCTTTTTGGGATGTTTAGACCTTTACAAGATTGATAAGCCTTTGACAAGGCATTTACACTCATCATCACCTCCTTTAAGCCATTATTGGCCACCAAGTCATAAGACTGTCTTATGAACATGAACATGACATCAACTTGAATAGACCTTCAACCTTATTACAATGCATCAAGATGGTCTTCAAGACCTTATTGAACACATGACAAGAGAAGACTTGAATAGGCCTTCTAGACCTATGGGTGCCCCTGCACCAACTCTCCTTTCTAGATTCTTGGGTTCACAAGACTTGGAACCCTGGGGGGTATTTTGACATCCTTCTGGCAGCCAACAATTTCTTCATGGTGTATTTTTCCTACGTTACTGACAGAAATTAGGCTTTCGAAGGTAGGTTGTATTTTTATAACCAGGTGGGCCTTTTTATTAAGCCGTGGCATATGGGATTCAATTCTGTTGAGGAGCTTCCTTCTCAGATTTCAGTCTAGGTATGCCTCCCTCAGTTGCCCCTAGAATGCTGGCGAAGTGACATATTACAGATGATTTCTCTTTTGCTAGGTAAGCCTATTGGGCCCTCTCAATAGACTTTGAATAAAAGGGTTCTTTCTTTTGCTCGAGTGTGCATTGAAATTGACCTTAGCAACCCATTGCTAGACTTGGTAGAAATAAGCAATGGGACCACCTCTTGGACCCAGCAATTGGATTATGAAGCATTATCTTTCCAGTGTCTCTTATGTCATGATTATGGACATCTGTAGTGGAAGTGTCCCAAAGCTAGTCTGACTGTTGGTAGGACTACTAATTCTCATCAGTCTTCCCCGAAGGTGGACAAACGTAAGACTCCCATGTGCATGGCATGGAGACAGATAAAGATGGTTTTGTTCCAGTTAAGCCCCTAATAGGAATAGAGGACAAAAGAGAACCCTCAAAGATAGGTACGAGGAAGAAACTCTCAACAGGTTTGATGTGATAGAAGACTTGGTTCAGGAGGAATGTGTGCCCTTTGAAATGTAATTTTGATGCAGGAGCATCCAGTGGTGTAAGGGCAATCTTGCATCACCCAAAAAGAAGTTAATTCAAAATCATTGTAGTTGTTTTCATTTCTTTCCATAATTAGTGTTTTTGGTTCCATAATATCTAGAATAATAATGTAGGACTTTCAGTTTTTCCAAAACTGCTAAAAATAGCGACCTGCCTATTTTGGAAAGTGTACCTGCTATTTTTAGAAAGTTTGCATTTGGGCATGTAATGAAGCAAAAACTTCTAGAAAGTTAGATAATGGAAATATAAGACCTTTGGTGAAGGAATCAAGAAAAGACCATTTGTGAGTTGAAAGATATTAAAGTTTTTGTTTTCTGAAAAGCCCCTGAAAATTTTTGGAATGAGATATGAGGCACTAAAACTTCCCATAACATCCTGAAAAGTTGATAGAAATCCATTTACAAATTTTTGGTGTGATAGTTCACATCGTGAGCTTTCTGGCGCTTAAAACGGTTCGTCAATCGGACACCCAGATCAAAAGTTATGCTTCCTGAAAGTTGACCTACTTTTGGAGGGAATTGCAAATTTTGAAATTCAGTTGGAGGCCGCCAAAAAGTGCTATTTATGACTATTTTGGGAACCCTGGGCGGTAGTAGAGTTAAGGGGGCTAGTGTAGAGTCAAGAATAGGTGGGAAAATAGAAACCCTGACTGATTTGGGGTTATAGAAGGTTGAAGATTCTAGAGTCTTGAGGTTGGGAAAGCTGTAATGTGTTGCAGCCAATAGAGGATTCATCCTCTGATTGTAATTGAGCTTCTGTAATGTAATGAGTTGCCCAGTTCAATAAAAGAAAGTTCTATTTGCTGTGTTCAAGATCTATTATTGTGTGTTTTGTGATTTACCCCCTTCATCAAGTGGTATCAGAGCGAGGGTTCCTGAGTGTGTAGACAGATCGCCGACCATGAGGTAGTTTGCACTAGGACCTGAGGTTGTGGGTTTACTGCAGAGACCAAGATGCCTCCACGAAGAAATCATGTTGGGAGGAATGCTTTGACAGAAGAGGGTTTTAGAGCCCTACAAAGGAAAATTGATGCATTGCAAGAGGAGCTATGAAGAGGGTTTAAGCTGAGGACAAGAGAAGAAAGTGAAGATGAAGTTGAAGAAGAGCTATCTGAGGAAGAACAAGAAGCTGTCGAAGATGTTGCAGAAGTTAGGTTGTTGAGGGCCATCTCAAAGATCAGAAAGAGGTCCAGGATCGAAGTTTCTACATATTCTGGAGATTTGAATCCAGAACAGCTTATTGATTGGATCAATGACATGGAGGAGTATTTTAAGTATGAAGATGTGGAGGACCCAAATCGGGTTAAGTTTGCAAAAACAAAGTTGAAGGGCCACGCCAATATTTGGTGGAAGGAGGTCCAATTAGAGAGGAACAAAAGAGGAAAAGGAAAGATCACTAGATGGGATCGGATGGTGGAGAAACTGAAGAAGCAGTTCATTCCTGTGGACTATGAGATGGAGTTGCTAAAGAAGCTGCAAGGACTGAAGCAAGGTAACAAGTTTGTTAAGGAGTCTATAGAAGAGTTTTATAAAATTACTATTAGGATAGGTCATTCAGAGCCCAACAAGGAGAAGGTAGCCCATTACATTAATGGGTTGAGGCCGAGTATTCAAGAGGAGTTGAGCCTGGTCAGAATGACCACCATAGAAGATGCGTACCAGTTTTCCCTGAAGGTGGAAGAGAAGTTGAACAAAAGATTTGATAGCAAGCAAAGGGGAAGAGGTCAAGGTGGAAGGACTGGTAGAAGATTCTATGGAGGCCATAATGAAGATCAAAAGAAAAGTGAAGAAGTACGCACCGGTCGAAACCAAAGAGGGGATAATACCTACCACCCTCATGACCAGAACAATGGTGAGCAAAGAGGAAGAGGAAGAGGCAGACCTGGGCAAGGACCTGGAAGAGGAGGTTTCAGAGGAACCTGTTTCCAATGTGGAGAAGAAGAGCATCGACCATATGAGTGTCTGCAACATCAAGGAAGGACAAATAGAAGACCTGAAGGTAATGCATGGGTTGCACATGTAGATGAAGATGCACATTCTGAGCATTCTGAAGATGCTGAAAGGGGAGAAACCCTAGTTGTCAGAAGAACCTTGCTGAATGAGGAGAAAGAACCTAATCAGAGGAAGAGTTTATTCTGCACAAGGTGCAAATGTGAGGGTAAGTGTTGTGATATTATTATTGACAGTGGAAGAATTGATAATCTTGTTTCAGAGGAGATGGTTGACAAATTGAAGTTGACAAGAAGAAAGCATCCGCATACATATCGGATTGCATGGTTGCAGAAGGACCATAGAGCTTTGGTCAATGAGCAGTGTTTAGTGAAGTTCAAGATTGGTGACTACCATGATGAGGTGCTGTGTGATATCATACCAATGGATGCATGTCATATGCTATTAGGGAGGCCGTGGCAGTATGATAGGAGCACTGTCCATGATGGCCGTGCAAACACATATTCCCTAACAAAGGATGGAGTTCGTCATAAGTTGAAGCCCTTGAAGGAGGTGGAAGAAAAGGTATGTAGCACTGCTAGAATTTGTTTGGTAGATGGTAGGAAATTTTTGGAGGGTATGAAGCATGAGCGTCATTGCTTTGCATTGATTCCTAAGATTAGTTAAGAGAAATGTGAAGATGTACTAGTAGAAGTTTTAGATATGTTGGAAGAGTTCTAGGACATTATCTCTGATAATGTACCAGAAGGTTTACCACCAGTAAGGAAGATAAGTCATCAAATGGATTTGATACTAGGAGCCAGTTTGCCAAACAAGGCAGCCCACAGAATGACCCCTGCAGAGAATGAAGAGCTGAATAGACAAGTTTGGGAGTTGTTGAGGAAGGGACTGATAAGACAGAGCCTAAGTCCATGTGCAGTACCTGTAGTACTAGCACCAAAGAAAGATGGAGAATGGAGGATGTGTACAGACTCTCGAGCCATCAATAAGATAATGATCAAGTATAGATTTCCATTGCCAAGAATGGATGACATCATGGACTATTTGAGTGGAGCAAAGTACTTCACGAAAATTGACCTGAAGAGTGGGTATCACCAGATCCGTATCAAAGAAGGGGATGAATGGAAGACAGCCTTCAAGACAAAGGAAGGTTTGTATGAGTGGTTAGTCATGCCATTTGGGCTAACCAATGCACCGAGCACATTCATGCGGCTCATGAACGAGGTACTAATTTTTTTTTTGGGAAGTTTTGTTATTGTTTATTTGGATGATATTTTGATTTTTAGTAAGACTTGGGATGAGCATTTGATGCCTATTAGAAGAGTTCTAGAGAAGTGGAGGGAGGAGAAGCTGCTGATTAATCTGAAGAAATGTAGTTTTGCAAAGAAGGAGTTGGTATACTTGGGATTTGTTGTCTCAGAGGAAGGTCTTAAGATGGACCCAGAAAAAGTAAGGGCTATCATTGAGTGGCCTATGCCAAGGAGTGCAATGGAGGTAAGATCTTTTCATGGTTTGGTAAGTTTTTACAGAAAGTTTTTCAGGAATTTCAGTAGCATTTGTGCACCTCTAATTGAGACAATGAGAGGGGATAGAAAAGAGTTTAGATGGACTAAAGGAGTAGACAAGAGCTTTGATACATTGAAGCAAAAAGTTGTAGAACAACCTATTTTGGCACTTCCAGATTTCAATAAGGTATTTCAGGTAGATTGTGATGCTAGTTGTAGTGGTATAGGAGCTGTTTTGAGCCAAGAAGGTAAGCCCATTGCCTATTTTAGTGAGAAGCTTAATGATGCCAAGAAAAAGTATTCTGTTTATGATCAGGAATTTTATGCAATAGTTCAGGCTTTGAAGAAATGGAGACATTATCTATTGCCAAAAGAGTTTGTTTTATATACTGATCATCAAGCTTTGCAGTATCTTAATAGTCAAGGGAATTTGAACCAAAGGCACTTAAAATGGGTTGAGTTTTTGTAGAGTTATACCTTTGTTTTGAAGCACAGGAGTGGGAAGTCCAACAGAGTTGCAGATGCCTTGAGTAGAAGGCAAAATTTGTTGATAGAAATGAAGATAGAGGTTGTTGGGTTCGATGAGCTCAAAAGTTTGTACCCTGAAGATCTAGAGTTTGCAGAGGCTTGGAAAGCTTGTCTAGAGCCTGTTACTTTGGACAGGACAAAATGGTTGGATTTCATAATCCAAGATGGCATGCTGTTTAGAGGAAGCCAATTGTGCATTTTGAGGAGTTTCATGAGAGAGAACCTGATTAAGGAGAAGCATAGTGGAGGATTGGCTGGACACTTAGGTCGAGATAAGACCATTTCTATTGTTGGTGAAAATTATTATTGGCCACAGCTGTAGTAGGATGTGAGGAAGTTTGTGTAGAGTTGCAGAGTATGTCAGATGACAAAAGGAAAAAGTCAAAATATAGGATTGTATCAACCATTACCTGTACCAGAGAAGCCATGGGATGATATTAGTATAGATTTTGTTCTTGGTTTACCAAGGACACAGAGAGGGCATGATTCTATTTTTGTGGTGGTGGATAGATTCTCAAAGATGGCACATTGTATTCCTTGTAAGAAGACTAATGATGCTGTTCATATTGCAGAGTTATTTTTCAGGGAAGTGGTGAGACTACATGGTCTACCAAAGAGCATAGTTTCAGATCGAGATACCAAGTTTGTTGGTTATTTCTGGAGGACATTGTGGAAGAAGTTGAAGACAGATTTGAAGTTTAGTTTTGCACACCATCCACAGACTGATGGACAAAC
Source organism: Cunninghamia lanceolata (assembly GCA_027924645.1). NCBI lineage: Eukaryota > Viridiplantae > Streptophyta > Pinopsida > Cupressales > Cupressaceae > Cunninghamia > Cunninghamia lanceolata. The sequence continues at coordinate 12,100,626 of BSBN01001466.1, read as the reverse complement.
TGAAGTGGTGAATAGGAGTTTGGGTAACCTGCTACGATGCTTAGTAGGAGATAAGCCTAAGGGATGGGATTTGATTTTACCACATGCAGAATTTGCTTACAACAATTCTGTCAATAGGAGTACTGGTAAATCACCATTCCAGATTGTATATGGCAATAGCCCAAGAAATGCTTTTGAGTTAAGGAAGCTGGACAATGGAGAAAAGACAAGTGCTGAAGCTAAAGACTTTGTAGAACATCTGAAGAATTTGCATGAAGAGGTGAGAAAGAACATTAATAAAATGAATATTCAGTACAAGGCTAAGGCAGATCAGAAGAGGAGATATAAGGAATTCTAGGTAGGAGATGAAATCATGGTTCACTTGAGAAAAGAAAGGTTCCCAATTGGAACATACAATAAGTTAAAAATGAAAAAATTTGGACCATGCAGAATCCTGAAGAAGCATGATTCAAGAAATGCATATGAGGTAGAGCTGCCGAGTGGGATCAATATTTCCCTTGTTTTCAACATTGTTGATTTATCAGAATATCATGAAGGTGGAACAGAGAATGGACCAACAAAAGTGCAGTGGAGTATTCTGTTATCTACTTCAATGGAGGAGATAGAAGATATCTTGGATAGCCATGTGGGAAGAAGTACTCGGAACAAGCAATATGAAGAATATCTGGTAAAATAGAAAGGAAGGCCTGTTGAAGATTCTTCTTGGTTGTCTAAGGCAGAGGTTGACCGTTTGGGTTTTCCTCACACAAACATCTGAGATATGAGAGGGTCACTTCTCAAATTACCCTGGGTGTCTGATGCGAGAGCATCTAGTGGTGTAAGGGCAATCTTGCATCACCCAAAAAGAAGTTAATTCAAAATCATTGTAGTTGTTTTCATTTCTTTCCATAATTAGTGTTTTTGGTTTCATAATATCTAGAATAATAATGTAGGACTTTCAGTTTTTCCAAAACTGCTAAAAATAGCGACCTACCTATTTTGGAAAGTGTACCTGCTATTTTTAGAAAGTTAGCATTTAGGCATGTAATGAAGAAAAAACTTCTAGAAAGTTACATAATGGAAATATAAGACCTTTGGCGAAGGAATTAGGAAAAGACCATTTGTGAGCTGAAAGATATTAAAGTTTTTGTTTTCTGAAAAGCCCCTGAAAATTTCTAGAACGAGATATGAGGCACTAAAACTTCCCATAATGTCCTGAAAAGTTGATAGAAATCCATTTACGGATTTCTAGTGTGATAGTTCACATCGCGAGCTTTCCGGCGCTTAAAACAGTTCATCAATCGGACACCCAGAACAAAAGTTATGTTTCCCGGAAGTTGACCTACTTTTGGAGGGGATTGCAAATTTTGAAATTCAGCTGGAAGCTGCCAAAAAGTGCTATTTATGACTATTTTGGGAACCCTGGGCAGTAGTAGAGTTAAGGGGGCCAGTGTAGAGTCAAGAATAGGTGGGAAAATAGAAACCCTAACTAATTTGGGGTTATAGAAGGCTGAAGATTCTAGAGTCTTGAGGTTGGGAAAGCTGTAATGTGTTGCAGCTAGTAGAGGATTCATCCTCTGATTGTAATTGAGCTTTTGTAATGTAATGAGTTGCCTAGTTCAATAAAAGAAAGTTCTATTTGCTGTGTTCAAGATCTGTTATTGTGTGTTTTGTGATTTACCCCCTTCATCAAATTTATAGATAGTAGTACTATTGAGAAATGCCTGGTGGATTAGTCTCCTTCTATTTCCAGTCAGGCCCCAGTAGGAGGGTAGTTAGCTCAGATGGATACAGATCTCCCTTCCTTAGCACCTGGGCTTGGGGAAATGGGATTGATGACATATTTTGATTTTGTTCTGGATCCCCTAGTTCAGGGATTTTTATTGGGAAGATTGTTGTGGACGCTGGTAAAAGCAAATCTCCTACTCTTATTTTGGGCTTACAGCAAAAGCCCCCAAATAGGGGCCTCCTGAGAAGCCTCTTAAAGCAAGTAGAAAGAAGGATCGAGAAAAGGTAAAGCTAATTAGAGAGAATTTGGTGGAATCTGGCTCAGTGAGGACTATTGATTCTCACTTTTCCCAGCCCCAACGATGATTGTGATTTCTTGGAATGTTAGGTGTATGAATAGCATCCCTAGACCAAAGGCTATTCATGACTTGATCCATGTTCACTCTCCTGATTTGGTTTTCCTCTAGGAGACTAAGTTGACTATTAATAGTATGTTGAGTATGGCTCCTAAGATCTAGAGTAGAGGCCTATGTCAATGTGTTGGGGTACAAGGTAGCTCAGGGGGACTTGCTTGCTTATGGGATCCATGTAGAGTTGCTCCTATCTAGTGGCTTTCTAATAGGGGCTCAATATCTCTTGTTGCTTCTAGTCTAGAGTCATGTGAAAGAGTTCTACTTTCTAATATTTATGCTCCTACGGATCTCCTTGGCAAGATTCATTTATGGTCTAATATTAGATTCTTGTGTTCATTGGAGCCCTTTCTTCCTTGGATTCTTGCAAGTGATTTTAATGTTGTCTTATCTCTATAAGAGAAAAGGGATGGGACTTCATGTCTAGATCCTACCTCAGCACTCTTGAGGGATAATGTGGCATGTACAAATTTGGTGGATATCAAGCCCTCGAATGGCTTATTTACCTAGAACAATCGAAGGACTAGTGATTCCGCTATCTCTGAAAGGTTAGACAAGTTCTTGGTGTCATGTTTTTGGGTGGGTGTCAATTGGATGACTACCTTTGAGATTTTAGATTGGCAGGGCTCGGATCACTGGCCGATCAAATTTTCTGCTTGCTTGACTAGATTTTCTAAAAGGCAGTCTTTTAAATTTCAACTTATGTGGCTTAGGGATGATTCTCTCTATGATATGCTTCTAGGGTGGTGGAGGGATGGGAAGCCTTCTTTTGGCACTGCTATATACTCTTTTGTCAAAAGGCTTCAGTATGTCAAATATAAGTTGAAACGTTGGAACATACACCATTTCGGCAATGTTTTCCAGGCTAAAAGGTTTTCACAAGAGCACTTGGACTCCATTACTCAGCAAATTAGGGCTCAGGGGCTATCTGAGGAGCCAAGTTTGATGGAAGATGCAGCTATTAAGGATGTGGAGGAATGGGAACTTCGTGAGGAAATTTTCTGGAAACAAAAATTCCACATTGATTGGCTTCAAGAAGGGGACAGGAATACTTCCTTTTTTCAAAATTCAATTAAGGATAGAAGACAAGGAAATCTCATTTTGTCTCTTAGGTCCCTAGATGGTGAACTTCTTCTTTCTTCGATGTAGATTTTGAGAGAGTTTGTTCGGTTCTTCTCTACTCTTTTCTTTGATGATTCCCCTCCTGCCAATGTGGAAGAAGATGCAATCTTGGCTTGCATTCCTCCTTTGGTGACTAGTGAAATGAATGAGTCTCTTCTCAAGCTGATTTCTCTATTGGAGTTGGAGAATATTGTGTTTCAAATGTAGAAAGGTAAAGCTTCTAGTCCAGATGGGTTCATGATTGAGTTCTTTTGGGAGTTTATGGAGATTATAAAGCTTTATCTTCTAGAGGTTGTTCAGGAATCCCAAAGGAATAAGAAAATGTTAAGAGCCTTGAATGCCACTTTCCTAACTCTCATCCCTAAGTGGGAAGGGGCTAATTCATTGGATCTCTTTGGGCCCATTGCTCTTTGTAATGTGGTAGACAAAGTAATCACCAAGTTGATAGCTAGGCACTTGAAGCCATGGTTAGATAGACTAGTTTCTAAAGAACAGGGGGGATCTGTGGCTGACAGATAGATTTTGGATGGGGTGGTTATTACAACTGAGATTGTGCACTCTATGGCCTCCTCCAAGGAGAAGGTTATGTTTATTAAGCTGGACATGGCTAAGGCTTATGACCATGTCAAATGGGATTTTCTAACCAAGACTTTGAGAGCTTTTGGGTTCGATAGTGCCTGGATTGATTGGGTTATGAGCTACATTACGACTACCTCCTTTTCGATGCTTGTCAATGGGGAGCCTTCTAAACTTTTTGGGGCTACCAGGGGCCTACGCCAAGGGGACCCTTTATCTCCTTATTTATTTATTTTGATGGTTGAAGGGCTTGGGAGATTTTTGAAATCTCGTGTGGAGCTTGGTTTCATTCAGGGTTGGCATTGGGGCAATAACATACCCCCCAATCCCATCTTCAATTTGTGGATAATACGGTGTTAATGGGTCTCACTAGAGTGGATGAAGTGGTTAATCTTAGGAAGGCCCTAGACTATTATTTGGCTGCCTCGGCACAAAGCATCAATGAAGGCAAGTCCTTTATCTATTTCTTTAATACTCCTAACCTTATTCAACAAAGAATTGTGGGTATCCACATATTTTAGATTGGTTCATTTCCTTTTGTTTACCTTGGCATTCCCCTGGTTGTTCGTGCACTTCCTCGAGTATTCTGGCAGGATATTATTGAAGAGTTCCATAAAAAGGTTAGTTAATGGACTTATAGGTGGCTTTCTACTGCAAGAAGAGTGATTCTTCTGAAGTATATGGTTCAGGCTCTTCTGCTGTACAAATGTTTTGTGTTATCTGCCCCTACCATCTTTGTGAACAACTTTGAGAGTCTTTGTTGGTAGTTTCTTTGGTTTGGTAATCTTCTTTTGAGGAAGTGGAGTTTGGTCAAGTGGGATGTTGTTTACCAGCCAAAGCAGGAGGGTGGTCTTGGGCTTCATTAGCCTGATTTGAATGGGAAGGCTTTGGTAGCTAAACTCTATTGGAGATGGTGCTCTCATCAGCATCAGACTTAGGCTAAGATCCTCACCTCAAAATATCTTGGGGGTGTGGATTGTGTGGATGTACCCAGATACAGTATACTAGGCAAGGGATCTATGGTTTGGAACACCCTCAAGAGAGGAGCCAAGCTGGTTAAACAAGGACTGTTCTGGATTTGTAATAGGGGCTCGGAGGCTCTCTTCTGGTCTAATTCCTGGGATGGACATCCTCCTATTTTGTCTTCTCACCCTCACTTGTAGGATCTTTGCAGGCATTTTTAAGAAGCCGGTTGGACTCATGTGATGGATTTCAAATCCCCTCAGGTTCTGGATCAGGCTACGGTGTACAAGTGGAAGGACTCGAGCAAATGGCTGCCAAGGGGAATGGTGGAGGATCACCAAGAGTTGGCTAGCATCTTGGCTGGTAGGATTTGTAGATCTCTTTTGGAGAGAGATGTTATGGCCTGGGGTGGTGACTAGAAAGGCAAATTCACTATGGCCTCTGGTTATCAGGTTTTGGATGAACATATGTTTGGGTGCATGGGGATCCCCTGGTGGAAGCAGATCTGGAATAAATTCTCATGGCCTAAGTGCAACTTCTTTTCTTGGTTGGTAATCTATAACAGGTGTCTAACCTGGGAGAATCTTTGGAAGAGGGGTTTCCAGGGTCCATCTGTGTGTGTTATGTGCTCTAATAGTGAAGAGACTACCCCTCATCTTTTCTTCTAGTGTTCTTTTGGTAAGGTGATTTGGCATTTTTGGTGGGATCTTTGGAGGCAACTGTGTAGGCATGCCTTGTATTTATAGTACTTCTGGAGCAGGCTAGGGAGGTCTCTAGAAAAGACTTCCTTTCTCCACATTGCTTGGACCATTGGTCCTAGCTTTATCATATGGCATATTTGGCTAGAGCGTAATTGCTAGATTTTTTTGGATAGGAAGCTTCAGGTGTGGCAAGTTTGGATGAAGATCTAGGGAGTGCTTCAGGAGACCTTGGTGACTAAGTGGGATCTCTCGGTCCCTGTTGACCCTGGAGATATGGGAATTGTTTAGAGCTTGGGGCTTTTTGTTAGCTCCCAGGGAGAAACAAGGCTTGGTTTGGGTCATGGTGCTAGAGGTAAGATCCAGAGAGATGGTCATTGGCTACCTCCACTTGTGGAGGTTCTGAAAATTAATACTGATGGCTCCTCTAGAGGTAATCCTAGTCACGCTGGTTTTGGGGGCATTGGGAGGGACTACTCAAGAGTGGTTGTGTTCTTCTTCTCTGAGTATTGTGGTCAGTACTTTACCAATTTCATGTAGGCCTTGGCTATTCTCTTGGCTTTGAAAAGGGCTTGTGCCCTTGGTTGGAGAAAGATAATTTGTGAGTCAGATTCTCCTATTGTGGTGGATTTGCTGAATAAGTAGCAGTTGGAGGAGGTTAATTGGCAACTGGCTAGGGTGGTTAGACAAATAATCTCTCTGATTGAGGTCCTGGATTCTATCACCTTCTGCCATATTCCTAGGCAGTGGAATAGGGTGGTTGATGGGTTGGCTAAATGGGCTTCTGAGAAGATGGGAAAATGGAAAGTGGATGACTGGAGTTGTCTCCCTAAGGGTGTTTCTTGGGAGCTAGAAGACTTGGTCATGGAAGACATGAGATGTGTTCTGGGTGTTCATTGATATACCTATTATTAGTTTGTGGCCCCCAGTGGGTGGTCTGTAATTTCTGGCTGTATACTATTTTCATGGCTCAATAAAATTTTTACCCTCTTTTTAAAAAAAAAAATATGCACTAACATATTTGTTGTGATCTTCCCCTAATTTAGATGATCCCCACACTTCCAAATAATGATTAAATGTCTGTGACATGAACCCAAGTACAACCTCATAACACACATACCAATTTGCGAGTGATGAGGCAACAAGATCCAATTAATAATAACATACATTAAGGTATGGAAGATGTTATATTGGGGCCTCACTTAGACTAATACATTAGGAAAAGTTGCTAGGTAGAGAAGCTACTTCAACCCATTTATGTGATTTGGATCCATATAAAACTTTAAGCCAACAAATCAAACATCTTATTACCTTCTCAATACATTTGTTATATTTTAACTTCCTTGAAGACCTTAATATCATCTATTACATCTTAAGTTAAAATTTTGATGGTCTAGCTAGGGGATGTAACCATACTAAGACATTTGGTAATGTTCAAGGAATTCCCCTCTATGATAAGGTGACAAACCTTTTCTTATTTTATCCAATTGGATACCCCAAAAGGTAGCCTTTTCTTTAGAAAAGTGATTAGTGTGAACTCCCATATTGCTCATGTAGGTAGTTTTTGTCACTTGAATATGCACCCTTGCTAAGCACCTAGCTCAACTACTTAGTGAAACATGGGAAGACCTCTAAAAGTGTGGTCTTTGATAGCTAGAGATCAACCTCCAAACACGGGCTAGTTCCCTATTACTTATCACTAAAAATACCTAATGTATAATTAGTTGCAAGCCTAAAACACTTAATAAAATGATACTACTCAGCGCTCTAACTAGGTTTTCATCATGAAAAGAGTAAGAAATAATTGAAAATACAAATGAGGTGATAGACCAATGATAAGAGGATATCTAGACTTGTTTTTCAAGAACAAAAATAATCTCAAGAGGCTGATCTACACCCACACAAACTCATGAAAACTTGTACAGAGGTTAGAAAAGAAAGTGAAATTATAAAAGGGACTAACTATCCACACGATAAACTTCTAATTTTTCAATATAACAGAGTGAGAAAGTATATTAGAAAATTGGAAAAATAAGTTCTTCTTATTGATCATGAAGGCTTTTGAATTTCTTACACAATTTTGTATGCAAAATCTATTACCAAAAATTCAGAGAGAGATCTCTATCCAAATACAAGATATATTGGAATCTGAGTTAATAACTGTTGAGAGAAAATAGGAAACTATCTTCATGAGGAGAATGAGGAGTCTAATTGCCTCTTTATTGCTTTGTGGTTTCTTTTTGTTGAAGGGTGTTAGGAAGAAATGGGGAGGGATACCAGTCCAGAGATCCATTCCTCAATCAAGTCTTTGTAGTCAGTTTATACCCCGATCAAGTAGCTAGATATTGATAGCAAAACACAAAGAATAACAAAAATAGAGTATCACATATAGATCATAATCATAAGGCAATAAAGAAATATTTAGTATTGGCATATCTCCATATATATAATCAACAATCCAAAATCATACATCCATCCTCCGGTAGGTCTAAGTCTCTGCCTCATCCATCTATATACATGACTTCTATGTCATTCTCATATCATCGTATCCTACCATCTCCTATTCTACTTATCTTATCATATATATGTCTATATTGTATCTATTACATCAAGGGATGTGTCCTTCAACATCTTTTGTCATCTTGCAGCCTCTGCATAATATATGCACCAGCTTTCGGTCAGCTCTACTCTATGCCTTGCACCCTGCTAACATCATCCACCTTCAAAACCATGTCTTGTCCTCAAGACATGTAAAATTAGCTGCTAGGTAAAATAGTCTTTTATATTTGCTTCAACTATGCCAAATTGGTGTCCCATTACTTTTTATCCTTAGCCAGCATAATTATTTGTCCTTCTATCTTTATATGTATCCTCTGCTTCTTCTATAGTTTCCGGTATGTATATTATTTGTGTTGTCTACTTGGCTTCTACAAAACTATCAGTTAGATTAGCTAGTCTTAGATTGAGCACTTCCCTCAACTATTTTATTTGACCCCTTATTTGATCACTTTGGTCTTGGAGCTGTTGGTACTGGTTGTGAAGTGTCTCCACCTATGCCCTTATTACTCCATCCTTATCCATCAAAGGATCATACTAGACTACCACATTTGTTATTTGTAGTTCCAGATCATCCATCTGGTCTTTTATTGCTTTGATGGACTGTGGCCATTTTAAACAAAACTGATAAAGAATGTTTGCTTCTGCAATACTCTATTGTATACTCTTTATGTGTGTTTCCAATTGAGTGTGTTCCTTGCCACACTTATTTGTCATCTCCACCAACCTTTTCTTGTTTAGTTGCTCTATAATATTCTTCTCCAGCTAGCTAGAATATTCCTTGAATCCTTGTGTCAACTATTTCAATTGCTCCGGCAAGGGTAAGGTAGTATCTTTGGGTGTCTCCAACATCTCCTTTGCCAATGTCTTCACTGCATCCTAAAGCAACTCACTCCCCTCTACATGTTGTTTCAAAATCTCTGCATATATAAGTGAGTTTATGTCTTTATTTTACACCTAGATGGACAATGCGAACTTGTGATATTGAGCTAAGGGATTTCAAGGCATTCATTGTGTTGTAGAGTAGAATTGTGTTGTTATTGTGTTTGTTTATTGCAGATTTGGCCTCATCAATCTATCTCCTCATGATCTGAAGGATCTTCATCTTCGTGAGGGCTTCACCTCTAAGGTGACATCTATTCGTGCTTCAATCATTTTGTTTCATCATTACTTTGGGATCTTCCCTCCATTAGGCACACACTCTATCTAACAATGGTGTTGGAAGACTTGAATGTCATTCCAAGGCTTGACCGAGGAAAACTCCTAAAAACCACAACCCCCAAACCCCTCTCTTTGTGATTACAGGTTGCAGGTGTGGGATTTGGTGAAGTGCAAGTGCAGAGAAGCAATTCAAAGGATAAGGATTTGGGATCTAAGGAAAAGTTGCTATAAATCCACCCTACTAGACTTGGGCACTTGCCCCATAGTCCTCCCGACATGATTCATCTCAAACTCAGGAGTTGAACATCATTTGACACTGCTTACTGTTCCAAATCTACATAAATGTTGCCCTATTAGACTTGGGCGCCTGCCCCGTAGTCCACAAAGTCTTCGTCTCCATAAATCCAACTTCTGGTGAGTTTCTAATCATTCCTGAGTGTCTTCCTGTGCGGTGATCTATAGCATTTTATTTGTCTATACCCAATTTTATTATAATTAGGGTTTGAGGCCTATTGAATCTAGGGTTTGACAAATCTTTCAATCTAATCAATCTTTTCATATCATTCCTGAGTACATCAACTTGTAGTTGATTCCTTCCCATTTGTAGTGACTTGGATTAGTTATTGTCCTTGAGTGTTTTTGATATTATAAGGTGGCAAACTAGGGGCCGATCCCATATTACAAAACAGATCCCAAGAAGGGTAAAAAAGGCTCACAAAATAAAAAGAGCCAAAGAAACCACTAACAGCTTACATACGGCTAATAAGCAGCAAAAGGAAACTAACAGTAAAAAGCCAGCAAATAGAAAGCAAAGAAAGACCAGGAAGAGATGTCCTCTCTCCCTTCGAAAGAAACTCCAGCATTTTGTTGAGTTCTTTAACCCTATCATTATCAGCTCCATGAAAGAGAACCTCCTGCTCCCAAAGAAGAGAGAGATTTTCCATAGCAGTCTTACATAACATGTTAGAAATGAAATTTCCAAGAGAAGAGACCTTATTTTTGAGGAACTCCACTTGTTCCTTCAGTTGAGATAGATCATCAGCATCATTAATGTCCACAGTATTGTCTTCTTCTCTACCATCTTGAGTATTGTTATTCAGGTCAACAGGAATAGAAGTGTGAACATAGTAGATATCTTTCTCAATGTCCTCATCAATATCAGTCATTTTCACCTGGGTAGTAATATCACCAACATCCACACAATCACCAATGGGGACAAGATTATGAACCCCAACATTATCTTTAGTTTCAAAGACCTCCATAAGAATGCTCTACCCATCAATTTCTTCTTCACCACCAGAATCTTCAATAGAAATCTCATGAACATTAGTCTTGAGATCTTCCTCCTCATGGGTAGAGGCTTTAGAATTGCTTTCAGAATAGTCAATTAGCTTTAGTTTGGGAGCCCGTTTGCCAGCAATTCGACTAGATTGCCTAATGACAGCAAATTTACCCTCCATTTTAACTTTTTTCCATGAGGGTCCCTCCCTACCCTGACTCTGCTTAATCTAGGTCCCAGAAACCCCAATATCATCCTTCAAAAGGTTAGACTCTGTGTCCACATTTGAGAGTCATCTTTTAGCTTTCAATTTAAATCTGGAAGGAGGGTTTTGATCACTCTTGGTCAAAGACTTAGAAATACTAGAACAAGGATCACCTACAGGGAGTTGACTGGGAGTAGAAAGACTTGTCTTCACCAAGGCAGTAGGGGTATCCTGACCAGAAGGCTAAAGAGAAGATGGAGGAGACAGAGCTAAGTGAAACTGGTATAAATGATGAATGAGCCCTTGGTGTAAAGGAATAAGCTTTTCATCTGGCTTCTTCAGCAAAGTCTTCTTAACATGTTGCATAGAGTGTTCAAGAGAAGAAAGCAAAGTAGAAAGGAAAACTAATTGTGGCATTCCTTCTAAAATGATTCAATAAAGGGAGATGGTAATGATAGAACCTAGTGAAACAACCGTTAAGGGTGAAATACTTCATCACCATGTAACACATGTCAGCCCACGATTCAGGAAGACGGGCTCTTTCAAAACCACCTTGGTAAGGCACCAACTCCTCTCCTTCACCAAGAAACAATTTCTGATACTTAGCATCTGAAACCCTAGACCTTTTCTACATCTTTGTTCCCTTTGGAGAGAGACCTGTAGCCATACCAATGTCATTCTCAGAGACCACAAAACTAACATTCCCAATTTGTACCTTTCGATTATCCCAAGAATGAGCAAATTGAATAGACAGGTTTTCATCGTGTCCATTCAAACATTCAAGGAAAGGGGTGACTCCTCCTTCCTTACAGTAGTACCAGACCAAATCATTCTCCTTAAATTCTCCATAGTTGTTGGGTTCTGTTCAAATCCTGTCGCCACCCATGATAAAAAACCAGTGAAGCTAAATGAACCTGGGAGAGAAGTAGGTAGAATTGTAATCCAGAAAACTTCTATCAATACTGTGAGAAAATTGAGAGACTTAGAACACAGTGCAATGAGTATAAATGACAATAAAGAGGACATGATTAGAATTAGGGAAATCATTAAAATGATAACCTGAGGTCCTAATATAATCTTCCCAAATTAATCATCTTTCACATGCATGCAAGGCTGTTGAAACACACTCCCATCATTATTAGAGTGTTTAATCAGTATTCCCTGAATTAAAGAACTGGCCACGTAGATAAGCCAGGTGAAATGATGAATAGTCATCATATAATAATTTGTTCTTTTTGAATGATATCCCGAATCTGACGTGGGATATTATGAAGTTGGTGCCAACATTGCCAGTTTGGAAATTGCTGACCTAAATTTGCAAGGCCGTCAGCAATAGTGTTGCCCTCCCTATAAATGTGAGAGAAGGAAATGACAGGAATAGCCTAAGAGAAAGTTTGAATATAAAGCACTATATCCTTGAGTTGCCATCCAGACTCTAAAACTTTAGAAACAACCTCAATAATAACTTTTGAAACACCCTGAACATGAAGCTGATGGATGCCAAGAGAAATGGCCAATTTAAGACCCCATAAAAGAGCAGAGGCTTCAGCAAAATTAATAGTTTGGTTACCAATTCCTCCATCATAAGTAGAAATAAGAGCTCCTCTGTCATTCCTTATAACTCCTCCACCACTAGCCTTACCATTAGACTTAACAGCTCTATCAAAATTTAATTTGAACCAACCTTAATCAGGGGGAGTCCAAATAGTGTTAAGTCTTTTAATGCATTTAGAATAATCAAAATAAGGAATTTGATTCACAATCCCCCAATTGGAAGCCACAAAGACTTCATGCTGAGTAAGAGGTTTATCAGCACTTTTGATGTTGGAATTTGACACATTTTCCAAGAGAGCCTTAGAAAAAGAATTGAAAACCTGTGAAGAATTTCTGATAGTTTCTCTAAAAATTCTATTATTTCTTTCCTTCCAGAGGAACCAAGCAACGAAAGGAAGAGTTTGAGTCCATAATTCAATTAACGAAGGATGGACTAGAGGAGGGATCCAATTAAGAATGAGATCTTTTATTTCCTTGTTGTAGACCCATTGTAACCCAAAATTCAGAAAAACTTTACTCCATATCTCTATTGCAAATTCACAATGCAGGATAAGATGGGAGACAAATTCTTCTTCTTTCAAACACAAAACACATCTGTTAACTAGTTGCATACCCCTTCATTGAAGATTGTTCTATGTCAAAATCTTATTATGAATAGTAGTCCACCAGAAAAAGTTAACCTTAAGAAGGAGTTTACAATTCCAAACCTTCCTCCAGACATCATCGTTAAGTTCCTTGATCAGCAAATGGTAAGAATATTTAATTGAAAAAAACCCCTTCCTGTCAGCAGACCAAAAAAATTGATCATTTCTAGAGAAAAGAGGAATCCTGGTATTTAGAAGAATTTGTTGTATTTGATTAGCCCTGTGGAGAAGATTCAAATTATTAGTACAACATTCCAGAAGATTTTTCCAAAATCTAACACCATGATCTTGATGAATGTAGTGACTAACTTTGTTGCCAAAAAAATGTTTAGCAAGAGTACTAATAGCTTCATTACCCATCTGTTTAGAAAGAGGCCCATTAGCCAACCAAGGATCTTCCCAAAAATTTATAAGCGATCCATCACCAAGTTTCCATTTGATACCCTTGTTGACAAGACTTCTGGCTTTTATAATTTTGTTCCAAATAACAGATCCTTGAGGAGGCCCTTTTGATTGAGGAAAGAGTATTTGTCAGTGTCCCTTAAGTACTTGGCCTTTATAATAATACCCCAATCAGTATCTCTATTTAAGAAGTTCCAAACAATCTTTGACAACAGAGCCTTATTCATATTTTGAATGGTTTTAATGTTAAGCCCACCATGAGACTTAGGTAGGCAGACCTTATCCCATTTAACCAAAGAAATTCTCTTTTTTTCTTCAGTTCCCGTCCACAAGAAATTGTCCTTGAGTGTTATTGTGAAAGGAGGGTTTGATTTGATAGATCTTGACACTATTCATCCCTCTTCTACATTTTCACATATAACATTTTGGTGAACTCATGTTTTTATTGAACTTGCATCTTGCTAAGTGTTATAACTAGTCATTGCATTCATTCATATCATATTTTTCATCTTGCATTAAAAATTTTTGCATACATTTGGAAAAAATTAAAAAAAACAACCATTCTAGGCTTGCATTAAGGCATAGTTTTGCATATTTTACATTTCATATCATAAAAAGATTTAATTTTCTGATATTTGCATCAGATCTGATATTTATAATAGCAATTCATGATTAATTCATATCAAATCTTGCATTTACAAGCTTCATTTGCTAGGGTTTTGCTTAAAAAGTTGCATTTTTCATATAACCTAGTCTTAGCAAAAACTAGGGTTTGTAGACAAAATTTCATTTTTAGATTTTACTACTCCTTTTCAGCATTCATTCAAATCTGATTTTAAAGTGTAGTGTTGGATCATAGTGCATACTTTTACATTCTATCTTTGAAACTTTCACCTTTTTTAATTACACATTGTGTATTTCAACAAGCATAACTAACTTGCTCCTTTTGGTTGTTCTATTAGTTTGTGCATTGAGTGTTGAATGCTTTTGTATGAGTTTTATAACCCGCTGCCCTAATAGAAACATCTCTCTAGGGAGAATCGATAGACTAATGGGTTCTAGTGCTTTGAATAGCACCAATATGCAAACATAGAAAAATCCATTGAACACTTACTTTACAAAGGGTGAAACACAAACTTTGAAAGATATCATACCTCCTACAACTACAATGGAAGAACAAACATTTCATGATTTTGAAGATCCTATTGATGTGATAACAGATGCACCTAATGAACAAATCAACAAACTTGATAAAGAACTAGCTGATTTTCAAGCATTTGTGGAAAAAAAAAGGATAGCTGAAGAGGTTGTACCTATTGTTCATAGTATAAGAGAGTTATTAAAAGGACAAGATGGTGTTAATACACTACATGGGATAGCCCATATAGTGGGTAACAACATTATGTTAGTGATTGACTATGCAAATACTATTAACAATGTATCATCATTGAATCATACACAGGTATCGACACCCATACCGACTACCGGAATGTCTACTTTCACATCATCAATCCTCATTACTAATGCACAAGCTTGTAGTAATGCTACCACAAGCATGGGAGTATCTAATGGCATTAATTCACAGAGTTACAAGGCTATGGGATTCAATTATCAAAACCTAGCACCTAGGTTGTCTTCTTATATGAATAACCATTCTCAACCACTTCTCCACTCCACCTATTCTCAACCACCTTTCACTTACAATTGTTCTCAACCACCTTTCATTACCACTCAAAACCAATCACCTCTAAATTTCATGACTACAGCTTCCAGTTCTTCTAACCCATAAATCGTATCACCTAATGATGCCATCTTAAACCAACACTTGCAAGGCATGACCTCTTTACATTAGAAAGTGACAAATTTGACCAATGCTTCTTCTTAGCCTAATATACCAACATACCGTGCTCGTAGTCCTTTATCTTTTTCAATCCTAAGAGCTCAAATGCCTAACAAGTTTGAGACTCCTCGCTTTGAAAAGTACAGTGTTAAGGGTGATCCAAATACTCATGTGGCAGCATTCATGGCTATGAGTAGTGATTTCTTCTTTGACAAGGACTTGTGAAAAAAACTCTTTTTGTGATCCCTCAAAGATACCTCTTTGGAATGGCTTTTCTCATTGCCTCCAAATTTAATACATTCTTTCTCACAGCTTGTTGATCAATTCTTACAACATTTCCAAGAAAATATTGGACCTTCAGTCTTATTGATTGATTTAGTTAATTGTAAACAAGAACAGAAAGAGAAGTTAACTGAGTTTATCAATTGATATCAAGATCTTTTCACACAAATACAATATCCGATTACAGATGAGGATGTTCTGAAGATATTCATTACAAATTTACAACCTAACAGTCGTGATAAAATCCTCTCGATGAAGTATAGTTATTCGTAATATCTACGCACAACTCTTTGTGATTACCAACTTTCATCTAGTCAGTATGAGAATCAAAACTCATTGGCTCAAGTTGGTCAATCCACAGCTAGAACATCTCAAAACAACTTTAAGAGTAATAATAAGAATTTCATCAAGATCAATGGATAACATTCGAATAATTTTCAATCACAAGTGTCTACCATTAGTATTTCTAAACAGACACCATTTCAATTCAGGCAACAACAGAGACAATTTACTCCATTATCTGACTCTCTTCAATCAATTATGAATCAAGTAGTAAGCAACAATATTTTGAAGCTTCCTCTTGTTAAACCATTCGATAGCAACATGATACAAGGACCATCATTTGATGCTAATGCCTTTTTCAGTATCACTGCTCAGTAGGACATGAGACTGAATGATGTATGCATCTTAAACATGAAATTCAAGACCTCATCAATCCTAATATAATATAGGTAACCGGTTTGAATGACAATGGAAATAAGTTGTTTTCCCCTCCAAATCAGAATTTACAGATCTTTACAAATCCTTTTCCTAAGCATAGCGACAACAATATGGTAGAGAAAAATACAACAGAGTAGGAAGATGACTACCTTGACTATGATGAGATAATTGGCATGATAGAAGTGGATAAGGAAAAGATTGAAGACTCACCTCATCCACATGGGAAAGGTATCTATGTTGAGGTTCCTCCGCTGTTATCCCTTCAAGGATCGAGAGACAATTGAAATGCACTAAATACGAAAATTGAGCAACCTCGACAAGATAACATTAAGCAAGAAAACATTGTCATGATGGAAAGCATCCCATTTCATCATGAAAGACTCATTCATCAAGCAAATCAAAATAAGACAAAAAAGGATTGAAAAAGAATAAGGCGACTATCATTAGTGGGAAATAGCAATGATTCCCCTCCTCACAAGCAACAAAAGATTTCAAACATACAGCAACTTGAGAAACAAGCACCACATGACCATTCTAGAAATAAGAATCAATTAGGTATGAACTACCTATTGATGCATTTGTTATGCACAACAAAAAGAAATAAAAATTTCACTCAAACCTTCATTTATCTTGAAGAATACGATGAACTCAGAGAATTCATGATTCCAAGTCTCCGTGTGTCAGGTCATGACAATCCTGTTGTTACTCAGAATTTGATGTGATATGATGTTTCTATTTGGGGCCTTATGTATTTCTTCAAGAAATCTTGTCAATATTCACAAATATTTATCCTATTTCACTGGATCTGCATATATATTCAACAATTGCATTAAAAATCTTATAATCTTTATCTAGGATTTGCATATATTTGTGTATATTTGTCCTAACTATGATCAATTCTTCTAGAACTATCTCTATCTGAGACTATTTCTTATGATCTTTCTAACTTTGATTAGTTCTTCTGAAACTATCTCAAATTCAATCAATCTTTACTTTTGCACCTTATATTCATTCAAACATTGTGCAAATAAGCGAGTATTTCACTATCATTTTTCATTATTTGCATGGATATTCAATATGACATGCTATCTGCTCAAATATGCTAAGGATAGGCAATTGTCTATGTTAATTCAACATATTTCCTCTCTATCTACTTGTTATTTACCAATATTTGTAGCTATGTAGGATTATTTATGAAATTGAAATGAAATAAAATGAATACAAACTGAAATTCTAAAATTACGAAAGTTTTGATCAATGATCCACATGCAACTCTGATACTTTCATGAGAAGGAGATAAATTAGACCATGTTTCACTAGGATAGTCCATAATTATGCATAGCAGGTGCTAATCTTGAAAGGAATCTTGAAAGGACAAGATGATGGAAATATGCACTAGTTGAATGCACCTTTGAGGAGTGTAGCAATTCATAGTAACATATCAAGAAACCATCCACAAGATTACTCAAGATTTACAATTAGGTAGTAATCTAAGTCTCCATTATCATTCAATATGCTAAAAGTATGCACATATACACTTGATCTTGAGAAAGAACCATGTGGAATCACAAAGTTAAAAAATAGTACACTTAGTGTTCACAAGTTCATCAATTCAATCTCCCTTAAGAAAGGAATGATCATGGCCTTTTATAGAACAAGGTCCATGATGTTACAATTTGATCCAATGATAAAAAATCGATGACCAAAAATCAACAGTCATGATTAGTGGCACTTGATTTCCAATTGGCAATCATTAGTGGAGGATAGCTAGCAAAAGAGAAATATTCAGCATCTTTGACTTGGTCTTCAGATTTCCTTTATTCAGTGTCTTTATCAGTCTCCTCCTCCATCGACCCTTCAGTGATCCAGATCCCTGTATCTATACCCTTGGAGAATTTATATGCCTTGATGGCTCTATTTATTTCTTCTCTGTTTTGCACCTTAGCTTTCTCCCTGGCATGCTCTTGGGCTTGCAATTGTTCCTTCAAGGCTATCCATCTATTAGTTCTCTTATCCAACTCCTTGTTGTATGCATCTATTTTAGACTTCATATCCATTGCTTCATCAATAATATCCTCCAAGAAGTACTAGATTGGATCTTCTACTACCAAGCTAAAATTATCTTTAAATGCCTTAATTTCATCTTGTTCATCCTGAGTTCCAACTTTACATTGCACTTTACCTTCTAATTTCTCCAAAATTGCCATCTCTTCTGCCAAAAGATCATGAGTTTTTATACTGATGTCCATTGCATTGACACTGCATCTTTTCAAAATGTATACCTCAAACTTTAGGTCTTTCACCTAGAGGTCCATTTTAGGAAGTTCTTGAAGGGTCAAAACCTTGTTGGTTATGACGGTCTAATCATCTACCTTCCTCATATCCTTGAGCATTGTCAAATCTCAGTTACTTTGAACTAGCCTCTGCCTAACTTCTTTCTTTAATGCATCTGATTTGCTCTTCATTTGGCCAAGCATATCCCAATTGGACATCGATGTCCTTATTACTTTCTCTCCTTCTTCTAGGAATCTTAGGAACCACTTATTCATTACATGATCTTGGTTCTTTTGTGCATCCAACCCAGCTATCTCCTGCTGTGACACCAATGCCAATGGAGTAGATGTTGTTCTTGGAATATTAATAGGGGTGACCAATCCTTTTATGAATGCTTGTAATTGGGCAATTTTCCCTTTTAACGCTTTGTTTTTGGCCTTTGCTTTTATGATCTTGGTTTCCACTACTTATGTACTTTCTCTTAACTCTTGGATATCCTGATCTATAGTTGCATGCCCTAGATCTATGGTGGTCATTTGGAACTCCCCTACACTAATTTCTCCTTTATTCTTGTCTACCTTAGGTATAGCTAATTAAGCTGTTCTATTTCCTGTCATAGGGTCTCACCTTCTTCCTGAGGTTGTCCTTGCTCTATGCTTGGGCTTTGTAGCCTCAAGTGAAAACAATGATTTAATATCAAAATTTAAAGAATCTAGGATAGGAGACCGCATTACCTCAGATGCCAACCAATTAGGTGCATTGAATCTTGGCCCTTGCTAACCTATTTGCTCAATGCGAGCATCATACATATCCGTATCTTTATCTTTTGGAGCCTTTATGCTCACTTGGTGTTGGCCTTTATCCTTTTTAGTTTCTTTGGATACCATATCCTCATCTTGTGATGCTTCTTTTATAGGCTCTTCATGTACATGCACATCCATATGGACATCCTCATCTTTCTTATTTCTATCCACATGGATATCCTTAGAACTTCCCATATCCTAATCCTGTGCATCTTGTTTGTCTTGGATCTTGGGAGTATCCATACTCTTCTCTTCTTGGTGACTCTGATCCGGAACATCCAGATGTACATCTTGATCAGTTCCCATTTCCTTTTCTTTTGCATCTTTCTCATCACCTATGTCTTTTGGACCTTCATGTCTAGATATGGATGTATGTTGTTTAGGTTTCTCCATATCCATCTGAATATCTTTTTCCTAGACCTGGCTATCCTTGACAACCTCTTCTTCTTCTTCATCAACCCTAGGTTGATATGTCAAATCTATTACTTTAGGATTGGTGATGGTATCGACTAGGACATCTAGATGTCCTATCTGTACTTCTACTTCAAGGGACCCAGTCTCTTCAACTTCTTTATCACGTCCATCCTCTTGAGTAGTATCCTCAGTTGTAGGCTCTGTATGCCTCAACAATCTTTCTATGGGATGGGTAGTCACATCCCTGGTCACCTTGTCATTAGTCAAATTAATTATTTGGCTCAGCGACAAAGGCTGATTAGCCTCTTTCTCCATTGCCTCTATCCTGGCCTCCTTAGCCAATTCATCTTTAAATTTGATTATAGTTGGGATGGGCACATTATGTTTCAATTTCTTGGGTGGTGCTACCACATCTCCTTGGACCATTGTTGATGTGGATGTGCCTGTTGTATGTTGCTGCCTAGAAAACATCTTCTCCTTATTGGTTGGCTCTTCGACCTCTTTGATCAGGACATCCTGATGTACATTGGGGACTCTCCCTATCATGGGTATCTGTCCTCTCTTTTGTTTAGGAATGGTCATCCTTTCAGCACATCCTCACCTTTCTTCACATCTACTTCTTCTTCATCATTCTCAATGTCCTCATATGTATCTTTTGGCTCATCCACCTCTCTTATAGTGATGGTGATGGTTGGGATAGGTGCATTTCTTGGTGGTGAGGGCATAGTGGCCACTATAATATTTTCTATGGTGAACTCTTCCCTAGCTGCCTCAAAAGACAATGGCTTAGCCAGCTTGGCCTCCATAATTTGTCTCTTTTGAATCAAGAAGTCATCAAATTCCTGATCCTCTAAATCCTTTATTGTTCTTTTCTTATCAATGGTTACTGTCACTCCCTTCTCTTTCATTTCGGCCAGTCTTTGAATTACCCATTAATAAATAAGCTCCATGACCTTGGTTGTGATCAATTCTATGGATGTGACCTCTACTTTTCTCTAATCTAGAGGGGGAAGAGACTCCATGTATATCTACTTTTCCTCATATTCTTTATCCATCAATTTACCATCATCAGAGTGGAGTTGTGGGGGAATATCAAAACACCCAAGTGTCTTGATCTGGTTGAGGGTACATCTCTAATAATTCCTTTTCCTTACTTTTACCTCATTTGTACAATCTGCCCAGTAGTACTCTATATGCACTTCATGTTTTAATTTCTTATTCACATATTTCTCCATCATGTGGTATGGATCATAATACCTAGCTAGGGAGAATAGTTGCAAAAGCAACATATGTAGCTCTGCCTCTGATTGTTTGGCCCCATCTATTGAACCATAGGCATACCACCCAATGATAAAAGGGAACCTGATATTACCTCTTTTATTCTTCTTCACATTTGCCTCATAATAGGGTATGATTTGTCTTGTCAGCTCCAACAGAACCACTTTATCAGTAGGATGCCTTGGGAGCATAAAAGGATGTCCCTCAAATCCTTCCATGTGGATGTATGTGAAGGTAGGGAATTATATGAACCAAGCTCCATTTCTTGTAACTTCTTCTTGGGCTTCATTGCTCATCCTCTTTGATCTATCACCTTCCATGAGTCAGACTAGATGCATGATAAAGCAATCATTAACTCTCCTATAATTCTGAACAGATGCTTTCCTCTCCAATTGAGGATAATGGTCCCATACTGCTTTCTTCTCTGGACTTCTTCCTATTTTACCCACTACTTGCAACCCAGGGACCATCGATTGTGATGCACATGCATATACCACATATGAAGACATATAGAATAGGCATCTTTTGCCCCTCCAGTTTTGCATACCTTCATCAAGGTTGTCACTAATTAGTTTTGCCACTATACTATTCTATCTATGGATTCCACCATCTGGATGAGTCTGTACATCCATGGCTCAAAGTTGCCAGAATCTACCTTCCTAGCTATCCTACTTAAGAAGATCACCATCATATAGTGCACCTTTGGCGTGAAATAAAATTTGAACAACTTATGTGGCAATTTTGCAACTGCCTTTGCCTTGTTATCCAGAGCTCTCCATAGTGTAAACATTATCTTTTGACAATTAGTAGTCTTGTTCTTCCATTGAGCTTCTAGGTCTTTGATGTTGATGGGGTACAAATTAGGGCCAATGGGCAATTGAAAGGCCTTTGTAATTCCTTGGATCAAAAAGTTTGCATATACCCTTTCGTGCTTTTCTACTCTCCTATTGAACAAATTGTAATTATGTACACAAGCAATAACCAGTGCTCGCGTGTCGGCTGCATATGGAAATCTGACTGCATTTCAGATGCCTGAGTTGATAATCCTCTGTAGGGTGGGGTTCCCATCTCCTCCATTCAGCTTGGTAGTCTAGGTACTCAAATCTATGTTCCCAGAATGTGTATCCCCTACCGTTCCAAATCATGGACCTATTGCCCTAGGAACTGGGAACATGGGGCTCTTGAATTCTACATCGTTCTTGTTCTTGCGGTCTTGCATATTGTCCTACAATCTGCAAATATGCATATTTTAACCTATGCTATCCTTATCATTTTGACATTTGTTTCTCTAAATATCCCAGCCTTTACCATTTCCATAAGATAAACATGTTCATATGCAGATGCATTTACCCTAACTACGAGATTTACCTTGCATCTTACTATAATCATACAACAAAATAGGGGATAGGGTTTTGCCTTTTACATACCTATTTTCTAAAATCAAAACCTGATTATCATGTCCAGATATCACCTCCTTTAGCCTTGCTATCACCGTTTGTTTTTCACCATTCTTCACCTACGCCACTCCATTTGTGATTAGGGTCACCGTAAAATCACTTTAAGATCGTTCTGAGCTTTGTAATTATCTCACTGAATGCTTTGGTAGCATTAAAATAATCCAATTTTACCCTTTTAAGTGTTAAAATACAGAATTAGGGTGTAACTAATGATGATCTTCATCGGCATAGGGTGTCTACTTACATGGCTTGGAAGGTGTCTATACATGGCAAATGCTAATTTGAAAATTTGAAAAGCCAACGACTTCTTTTTGCGGCACTAAATGTGGGTCTAGATATAGATATGTGCATATGAATACTTGAGTAATATGCTTGTTTTTGGAATGTCCATATGGACATATCCACATGACATCATCAATTGTTGAGTCAAACTTTGACCAAAGGGTGGATATCTAGATGAAGAATCATACTTTATTTACCCTCTTCTTTTAAATGTTAGGACATAATGTCCATGTTGAAAAGTCAAATGTATACCATGTGGCATCATTTCATTGGATTGCAGGAGGTCACTAGTTTATAAAAGATAGGGATACAAATATTCAAAAAGGTCTAGATGTTAAGACTCATGAAGTATCCCTAAACTTAAATGTCCAAATGATTTCAGCTTCTTGAAATGATTCTTAAGAATGAAAAAAGGTGGCGTCATCAGGATATTGGGGAATGTATGGACATTAGAGTTTGCGAAATATCCTATCCTTGAATATCTAGATGATGTCAACATTATAAAATGTTTCCTTGGGATGACATTGGATGACATCATCTAGATATGCACATTAAAAGATATAGACATTAAGTGTTTATGCGAATATCCAAAGGTTAATGTTTAGTTTGAAAAGTCAAATAGGACACTAGAAACATTAGCAATATATGAACGTTCACTCTGCAGATGTGAACATTAAGAAAAGGTCTGGTTATTAAGGTTGAATATCCATACCATAAAAAAATCCATGCACATGACGGTTCTGTTTCATGCTATGATAAATTTGACGGGCACCCCTATGGATATCGGGATTGGGTTCTACGTTTACTTTTTACTTGGTATTTCTTAGGCTTCTTGCTCAGGGTAATTTAGCCAGATATTACCAATGTGAGGATATTGAGCACGAATATGGACATTAAGTAAATGTGAATATCCATATGGATATATCCATGCTCATTTGACCAAGCTTTAACCTAGCATAACTTCTTTGTTTTAATGAATTTCAACAAGATCCAAAAGGCAAACATGCTTAAAATTTAATTCTCTATCCCTTGGTAAGCTTTACAAGGGAAAAACATACTTGAAATTTTGACTCTTAAATCAAGATCTAGACATGGCTAAAACATGACTTAGACATACTATTTGATATTGCTTTTACCATACCGCCCCAAAAACAAAAAGGGAAAGAAAAAAAGAAGCAAAGCAAAAAAAAGGTTGGGTCCCTATTTTGCTAGAAAAAATGGGACGTGTTGTGTAACCACACAACACTACTCACACTTTTTACCACACTTGATAGAGAACCTTTCAAAGATGCTCACAAGTTTGAAATCCTCTTAGATACATATGCTATAATATTGTATTGTGTTGTGTTCCCCCATGATGTGTTTATGTGTTGTTTAGGTCTCTGAGGGTGACCCTTGATACTCTTTTAAGGTCAAGGATACCGGGTGACCTCCTCTATTGTGACCATTCTTCTATTTGTTTCTACATTCTTCTATCTTGCCTCCTCTCTATTTTATTGTTGTGTGTCATGCCTTAGGGGCATAGCATTGCATATGATGTCTTGGGGGCATCCTCCTACATGGTTTTCCTAAGGCACTTGTGATTCTACCTAGTAGGTGGATGATGAAAACAAACAAATATTGATAAGGATCATGTGTCCCTTCTACAAGTAAGAAAAAATAGTCCCAGTCCATATATGAATATGGGTTTGATATATATATCTAACACTTGACTAGTAGAATCACTCCATGTGTTATATCATATTGTCATATCTCTTGTAACAAACCTTTGCAATACAACTGCTCCGTGCACTTTGGATTGTTTTGTATCTCACCTTGTTGTTACACTGAGTTCTGAGATATCTACAGTATAAGCCCAATGACTATACCCAGTTCAGAGATATCTGTAGTACAAGCCCAATGGCTATACTCAGTTCCGTAAGTGTAGCCTTGGTTCTTCGATATAATCTTATTTATGCATAGCTTATATGATTTATTTGGTTATTATCTTAGAGTAAGATGTTCTAACCTTATCTCTTGTTGATTATCTTAGCAATTCATGTCAATGTGTTTGTGGGAACATTCAGTGATCATGGAACATGCCATCTTTAGGGGCATGAGCTTTTCTAGAGATCTTGTTCCCTTGCATGTTTTGACTCTACATTAATGTACTTGATACTAGAAAATGGTATCAACCACCTTAAGGTGGGGGAGTATATAATGGTATCTATCTAATTATTTTGGCACTAACGAAGCATATTTGAAAGCCCTCACCATGAGGCAGGATGGTGTATCTCTTGAGCTAGTGCACATCCTTATTTAAATTGCAAGCAAGAAAACCCTCATCGTGAGGCAGAATGATGTATCTCTTGAGCTAGTGTGTATCCTTTTATACAAATCCCTTTTGCAGAAGGCAAGATGGTGTATCTCTTGAGCTAGTGCACATCCTCTTATACAAAGTCCTCTATGGAGGTGGGGTTGGATCTTGAGTTATCCACCCTTAAGCATGTCTTTGACGGTTGTGGTAGCATAGCTCAACCATCGACTATGTCTGAAATGTGTTTTAGATGGTTGGACTTAGCAATAAGATCCTTCCATCACTCGTGTTTGCCGTGTATAAGATGTATAGAATGTCTATGGCATACTATGCAATGCTCATGTATTCCGTGTGTCTTCTTATGTGTTTGTTATATCTTCCCCCAAGTGTGGTCGAAAGGCGCGTAGTGATGAGTCCTCCACATTCAGGTTCTTGTTTGGTGTTTGTTCCCCTGGTGTGGTCTAAAGGTACGTAGCAATGAGCTCCCTCTGCCCCCTAGTTTAGGATTTGTTTTAGTTGTTAAATCAATGTATTCTTTGTGTATTGAGTGACTACTCTCATGTCTTCTTCATGTATTGTGTGCTTCCATTGTATTCTCTATATTTTGCATGCTTCTTACTATCTTCATTGTGTCTTGCATGTCTTCCATGTGTTTTCTAGTGCTTACTTGAGATTGGGGGCTAGAAATAGTCCTCCAATCTCTTGGTATGCCTTAGTTATATGTTCTTGGCATGTTTGATGTGCTTCAACTGTAATTTAATGTATGTATCGAATTGTAAGATCATACATATATTAAAGTGGGGGATAAATGTTATGGAGTAAAAAGTAACCTAATGCATTTTTACCTCTTTTTTTAGTTCCTAGGTCCCCGTGTTTACACTTTACATGTTTAAAACTTATCTTGGAGAAAATTCCCCCAAAACCCATGTCAAATGGGACTTAGGGGCCCAATCTAAATGCTTAATCATGACCCAAATTAGCCTTGGGACTTGGATGCCCGCACCCTAGTCTAGGCTGATTTGCTGAGACCCAAATTTAAGTTTGTCAGCATAGGACCTTTCAAAAGGTTTCCCTCTGTCGACCTTTTCAATTTGAATTACGAATCTAGCAAGAAAGCATATATAAGTGAGTTTATGTCTTCATTTTACACCTAGATGGATAATGTGAACTTGTGATATTGAGCTAAGGGATTTCAAGGCATTCATTGTGTTGTAGAGCAAAATTGTGTTGTTATTGTGTTTGTTTTTTGCAGACTTGGCTTCATCAATCCATCTCCTCATGATTTGAAGGATCCTAATCTTCATGAGGGCTTCACCTCTAAGGTGACATCTATTCATGCTTCAATCATTTTTTTTCATCATTGATTTAGCCTTTGCCCTCCATTGGGCACGCACTCTATCTAACAATGGTGTTGGAAGACTTGAATGTCATTCTAGGGCTTGACCAATGCAAGCTCTTAAACACCACAACCCCCAAACTCCTCTCTTTGTGATTGCATGTTATAGGTGCAGGATTTGGTGAAGTGTAGGTGCAGAGAAGCAATTCAGAGGATAAGGATATGGGATATGAGGAAAATTTCTATAAATCCACCCTATTGGCCTTGGGTACCCGCCCCGTAGTCCTCCAGATAGGATTCATCTTGAACTCAAGAGATGAACATCATCTGACAGTACTCACTGTTCCAAATCTATAGAAAAGTTGCCCTATCAAACTTGGGCACCCACCCCGTAGTCCGCAAAGTCTTCACCTCCAAAATCCAAATTCTGGTGAGTTTCCAATCCTTCCCAAGTGTCTTCCTGTGTGGTGATCTATAGCAGTTTATTCATCTGTACCTAATTTCATTATAATTAGGGTTTGAGGCCTATTGAATCTAGGGTTTGACAAATCTTTCAATCCAATCAATCTTTTCATATCATTCCTGAGTACATCAACCTATAGCTAAGTCCTCTCCATCTGTAGTGACTTGGCTTTATTGTTGACCTTGAGTGTTATTATGAAAGGAGGGTTTGATTTGATAGATCTTGACACTATTCATCATCTTTCCCACTTTTCACATATAACATTGTGAATGTAAAGTGAGGCTATAATGTCTAATTAGGGTTTAATACCCCTCTTTTCACCCTAATTTTTCCTACTTCTCCCTTTTGTTCTTTTCCTTTGTTACTTTATTTCCTTGCTTTTCATGTCTTAAGTTTTGCCCCTTATTAGTGGTTAGTTTATGATGCACTATGTTACAATGGTGGAATCTCTCTGCAATTAGTTTCTTTCTTCTAGAGATTGATGATTTGGTTGTTTGGTGTCTACAAGAACCTCCCTGTATTGTTTTCTCTATATCTTTTCCATCTTTTTCCTTCCTCTTTGCTTGTGATTGTCCTATTTGTGTCTCCGGTAACTCAGTCATCTTGGTGTGTCAATTTCTCTACTTCATTTGCTTCATTTGATGAATTTTTTGAGATATAGCCTCCTTGTCCTTCCTATATGTATCACAAATGATCTCTAGTGAGTTTTGATGAAATCCAGAGGATTGTGGTATGCCTTCCTCACCACTCTTGACCATGAATATCCTTCGGTAACCAAGCATTTTTGTTGTTTTTAGTTCCGGTTCTTCTTTCAACCAAGCTTCTAGAACTTCCTCACTATTTGTGATGTAGTGATCATCATCTATCTCCAATTCTCCCTCTGATTTAGGCTCTTCTATTATTTATTCTACATCCAGCCTTGAAACTATGTAGATATTCTTTGAATCCTTCTCACTATCTTCTACCTAATTGACTTCTTCTATGTATGCTTATACCATTGATGATCCCAAAGGAATATGGACAATCTTGTTATCATTTGCAAATGATAGATCTTTGTTCCAAGAGTCTAATATTGTTTGCATCTACAAACCATCTCAAACCCAAAAGTGCATTAAAAGTTTCTCCTTGATTCTTCATGGCTACCACAATAAAGTCTAAGACTTGTTTGACCCCCATTAGGTTAACTTCCACTTGATCCCATGTTCCCATTGTCTGCATGTTAGATCCATCTACCAAGATTATGTTGTAAGTTGTCTCTATTAGTTTAGGTCTTCCCAACTATTCCCAAAGATTCTTTGTGATCATGTTGACATTTGCTCCCAAATCTATCATGAGATTCTAGACTTCTCTGTGATTGATATGAACATCCACCATAAGTGGTTTTGTTTTCCATTCTCTATCTATTCTTCCCATTCTTTGGAGTTGACTCTTCTGACCATGCTCCTTATTCTAGTATTTAGAAAATTGCTTCAGTTTCTCAATGAGTCTATGTTGTTGTGTCAATTGGGCTAACTACTTGAGAGCTTCCACTTCTTTTGTAAAAAATTGATTGTAATGTTTCTCCTTTTCTTGTTCCATCCTTATTGTTTGTTTAGCTTCCTTCATAACTTCCTCATGTTGTTTCTTAGTAGGAGAAAATTCTTCTTCCTCCTCATTGTCTTCTTCTTCTATCTTAATGGTGTAATGTCTTCTGGTAGTGGTTCATTATCTTGTCAGTACTGCAACTTTCTCCTTCCTTCTTCTTTTGTCTCTTTTGCTATGCTTTTGCATGCTTTTTCATTAATACTCTTCTTCTTCTAGAGATTCAATTGAAGATGTGTCTATTTCCTCCCTGTTGTTCTTTCAACAAGCTCTTGCTCCTTGACCCTTAGGTTCCCTTCTTATGATCCTAGCCCCTTTTTGTGTATTCATGTTCTATAACTCATCACTCTTATATTGTGGTTTTGCATTATGGAAGTACTATTGTGCTCTATCACAAGAAAATAGGTCATGCTATGTACTGCTACAGAATGAGCACTGTGTTTTCCTTTCACCCCAACATTCATTAGAAAAGTGTCCTAGCTTATCGCAATTTAAACATGTAGCATCCTCTCTCCTTCTTTGACCTCTTCCATGGCCTCGGTCTCCTCTATAGCCTCCAGACAACTCTCTGTCATCATTATTATATCTATTCCCATAGGATGGACTGCTAGAATTTGAATTTTGCATTGCATTGACATTCCTATGATTTTTCTAGTTTGGTTTCTTGTAGCCTTGATCATATGAGTTTCTTTCTAATATGCCCTTCACATATGACATTTTGCTTCAAGTTTGTGTTATTGTACCATGTTTCATCTTCTTCATCATCAATATCTCTTTTCCTCTAGAAGTTCTGTGAAGGACAATCTGGTGTTTCAAGGTCATCCCATTCTCTGTACACTCTGCAGTATACTAAATTTATTCTTTTTGTTGTTTTGATGTCTTCCTTCATTGCAGTAACTTGTCTTTCACCTTTTATTCTAGGGCATTCATTTCTCAAGTGGCCTTCCCTTTGTTATGTATGAAAAGAGGGTTAATGGGATTTATGGGTAGTTTAGTTAGATCCACCTTTCATTACACACATTCAAGGACATTTAACCAAGTCGAATCACAACTTCTACAAGAGGATTCATCTACAGGTTGGTTGTCACTTGTAATGATAGGGAAATTTGGAATTGATTGATTAATATGTTGATTTTCATCTGATTTAGCTTGAAACCCTAATTATGCAAAATCATAAACAAATAGATGAAACCTAATAAGTCCTTCTATAGAAATAGATTAAATATGGATTAGATACATACCAGATTTCAACTTCCAGAATACAAAAAATTTGGGGGCTAAAGAGTGGGTGCCCAACCCCAAGGTACTACTTTTTTTGATGGCTTCGGGATCTTTTCTGACACTGACTGCACCACTTTAGAGATTCTCTGTAACATGAAACTGAGGGGTAAAAGAGCAAGAGCCCAAGCCCTTCCTGAGCTATTTATGACCTTTTTCTTTAGATCCTGATTCCTTATGCTCTGTCACAGTCCTCTAGAACTCCACTCTTTGAGATCTGACACCTATCACCTACAATCACAAGAAGAGGGGTTGGGGGTTGTGGTGTTTAGGAGCTTGCCTTGGTCAAGACCCATAATGGCATTCAAGACTTCCAACACCATTGTTAGATAGAGAGCGCATGTCCTTGTAGGACATAGGCAAAAATAAATTGATAAATGATTGATTGAAGGACAAATAGATATCACCTCAGAGGCATAGCTCGCAAATAGATGATCTTTCACAACATGAGAAGATGAAGCCAAATATGCAATACCAAACACAACAACAACACAAGTCTTCTCTACAACACAATGAATGCCTTGAATTCTCTAAAATCATAAGTTCACCAAAATCTCATAATCATCATCTAGTTTACAAATGAAGTTCTAAACATGCTTATATATGCATTCCCACTTTAATTTCAAAATTTAAACTTAAGATGTTGGCAAGGAACACCTTCAACGGTAACTTTATTGACATTCAAATTTGGGACCCCACCAAAATAGGCCAAGGCAAGGGGGTGGGCGCTCTTGTCCTGGGACATATTTTGGGATAGGGTTAAGTTCTGCAATGTCCCCTATGTCCCATTTATCATGGGTTTAAGGGAATTTTGTCTCAGGATTCATTTCTAACATGCATGATGAAAATTAAGGGACCCAGGAGCTAAACTTAGGAGGTAAAAGTCCTAGGGGGATATTTTATGACATAACATTTAGCCCCCACTTTAATGTATGTATGATCTTATGACCCATACATGCATTAAAGTATGGCCAAAACACAACAAACATGCCAAGCACTTGAAGCTAATGCATTCACAAAGATTGAGGAACTACTTCTAGCCCCTAGTCTCAGGTAATCATTAGAAAAACACATCATAAACACTCCAAACACAATGAAGATAGTAATAGGCATGCAAAACATGGAGAAGATAGTAACAGGCATGCAAGACACAAAGAAGACAGTATTGAAGACATGCAAAACATGATGTATTCAATGATATAATACTTTCAATTTCATATATATAAATGTATGGAAATAAAAATTGTAACACACAACCCCAAGAATGTAGGGGAGACTCATCGCGACACCCTTTACATGACACCAAGGGGAGAATATTGAACACCCATAATACTAAGAGGGGGGGTGAATCATTATTCTATTAAACCTTTTACTCGTTAACCCATTAATCCATTTGCCACATTTGAAAATAACAAAGCAAATTAAACATAGAAGGAGCAACCACAAAGCATCACACATAAACACCAAAATTTTTACATGGAAGACCCTAAATAAGGAAAAACCATGGTGAGTGTTTGCTCACAATAATTATGTAATAACAATACTAAATTACAAGAAGGCTCACTAGCTTAGGGCTCACTACCCAAGGCTTACTACCCAAAGAAATGCTCACTGCAAGAAAGGCCCATTGCCAAAATAGGCTCATTGCCTAGAGAATGAAAGAAGAAAGAAGGATGGCTCACTGCCAAGTTGAACTACTCAAATTGCATCTAAACATGCATGGTTATAGCTCCAATGAAGCACAAAAATACTGTCTCAAAACTCTTCATCTCTAACTACTCTGTTTCGCTACTCTACTTTTTATATGGGAACAAGATCCTTCTTCTTCTGCTCTTATCACCTCCAAAAAATCACCTTACTTCACATGTCACACATACATGTATTCACCTTCACATATCATCACTCAAACACTGAATTTGATTCCATATATATCTGCAACACTTAAAAACTTCATATTAGGTTGGCCTAATAA
The DNA here is from genome assembly GCA_027924645.1 of Cunninghamia lanceolata. Lineage (NCBI taxonomy): Eukaryota > Viridiplantae > Streptophyta > Pinopsida > Cupressales > Cupressaceae > Cunninghamia > Cunninghamia lanceolata. The sequence continues at coordinate 12,069,073 of BSBN01001466.1, read as the reverse complement.
GGTGTAGCATGTAGTCATGCCTTATGTAACTTGTCGGCCAAATCCATTCACCATAATTCACAACGGACCCAAACAACACTTAAATCACATTCACATATGTCAGCCTCAACTATTCCACCACTTAGGATTAAGTTTTAAACAATAGAACTTATTGCATACAAATTAAACTTATCATATCAGCCTCCAACATAGATTGCCACTAGTTTAGTTCATCTGTCAGACTATAACTTTCACTACAGACCACAATATACTTTCAAAAACATATCAAAGGCTCTTCACACATCCCCAAGCTTTCCTTTAGAACTACAAGGCATGATATCATCTTGTGGTAAAATGCGGACCATTAGAACACCTACCTGACAGCTGGTCTTGATAAGGCAGTTAGTAGTTTTAGGTCTTGTTTATGTTTCCAAGAAGGTCTGTTAAGACCAATGCATGTAATAAGGTCCTGCTGATCATGATAAGATCATGCTGACTATGCTTTTGCTATTTTTAGGAAGTTTGTTAGAACAGCTGTCATGATGTATGTTCGGTTGGATCTCCCAGCCGCCTGGAGAGTTCCCAGCCGCTTGGAGTCGGGTCAGTAGTACTCGCAGGCAAATCTATTTAAGCATGAGGATCGGTTGACTGTAGATCATGAATCGATCGAGCTAGGTTGCAGAGAGGGAGACTGAGAGAGAGATTGATCATTGTATTTGCATCTTTTGAAATCAAATAAAGTGATCCTGTTTGTGTTCATCCTCTGTTTACTTCCATTATCTCATCGATTTGCTAGTTTGGGTGGTTTCATGGATTCACTGATCCATTCCACCGGTCGATTCATCTGATCGGTGGAATGGTTATGTACAGTAGGTTAGGAGTTAGCTTGTTTGTTCGCATGCAGGTGTGCAGGATCGCGGCTGAAAGGTGTTGAAGACCCTAGCATGGGCAAGTGCTAGGTCGAGCTGATACAGTGTGGTAGATCACCCTGGAAGTGGATCGAGTCATCCCAGGAGGTTCGGCAGATCAGAACAGCGAAATTTCGCTAAGGCTAAAAGTTCGTGAAAACGACATCATCAGGATATTTCAGCAAATATCCTGTAGTCGCGTTGGGCATCGTCATCCGGATAAGTGGAGGAGATCGGCATGATGCGGTTAGTTGCATGAAGTGCAAGTGCGTCGGGGTGATCACCATCAGGAGTTGCCGGAGAGGAGTGCATCGGCGTCAGGTAGAAGAGCGGGTCATGTAACTGTTGAAGTTTGCATGTTGCAAGTGCATCAGGATGTTTTAAGTCGGATATATACTCAGCGTATATATCGCTGTCAGGATCATCTCTCGGGAGTGCCCATCATCCGTGTATCGCTAGCAGATGCGGGAGTGAAAGTTCATTTTTTTTGACTAAGTGTTGAAGAGGTCATCAGGATATTGGGAGACGTCATCGTCATCAGGATATGACGTCATCGTCATCAAGATATTGAGATATCCCCCTATGCAAGCTTATCCTGCTGTCGTTAAGTGCTTTGGTATCGGCAGAAGGTTGTGTTAACATCATTAGGAGGTTTCGAGAGAACCGGATAAATCATATCATGATGCTGTTGCTTGTATCGTCGGCTATCAGGGCATCGAAGGGGAGGTGCTAAAGGTGATCATCATCAGGATCTTTGGAGCAACCAGATATTGGATATCCTGCTGACGAAGGGGGTGTTGCATATCATGATGATGCCGATGGAGCTTGGCGCCCGATGAACAGTGCAACAGGAGGATGTTTGCGCTAGTTAAACATCATCATCATGATGATAGGCGGAAAACGGAGGAAGTGAACAGTAGTCGGCAGGAGGACAATTGTGCTCGCCCGAAATATGATGATGATGCTGACCATGTAAAGCAAAATATGATGATGATGGTGATGATGATGATGATGAGGATGGGCTGCAGACGTCCATGCTGTATTGTAAGGTTATAGTGTGGATGCCTCTGCATCATAGTGGTATCAGAGCTCAGCAAAACATCTGGGCTGTTGTGTGTTGATTCTGTCACCAAAAGGGCAGAGGTAGAGTTGAATTGTGTGTTGTGTGTTGATTAAGAGGTTGACAAAATGCCTCCGAAAGGTAGTGGTACTGCAAGGGAATTGCAGGAAATGAAGGAGAAACATGCTAGAGAAATGAGGAAGATGAAGGAGCTTGCTGAAGCACTTCAAGCCAGGCTTACAACCCTGGAAAAGAACAAAAAGAGGGAAGTGGAAGACAGTGAGTCTGAAGAAGATGAAGATACTGTTGAAGAGTATGAAGAGGTAGCTGAAGATCTGGATGCTGAAGACCAGAGATTGGCAAAACTGTTAAAGGCAGTGCAGAGTGATAAACCTAAGGTAAAGGTTGATGTTTCCAAGTATACTGGAAGTTTGAATGAAGATGAGTTGCTGGATTGGATTGCTGCACTTGATAATCACTTTGAATGTGAAGATGTTGCTGAGGATCAGAAGGTAAAGATTGCAAAGACCAAGTTAGGAGGTCATGCTTTGGTATGGTGGGATTATGTACAATCTGAGAGAAGGAAACAAGGGAAGTCAAAGATTACTTCATGGGATAAGATGGTAGCAAGGATAAAAGGGAAATTCTTGCCAAGGGATTATGAAATCCAGATGTTTAAGAAGCTGCAATTTTTAAAGCAGAAGGAAAGGGATGTGAAGACATATACTGAGGAATTTTATAAATTGAGTATGAGATCTGGTCATCATGAGAATGAGGTAGAAAAGGTGGCTAGGTACTTGGCTGGTTTGAGATTTAACATACAGGATGAGTTAGTGTTAGCTAACCCTAAGAATGTGGAGGATTGTTATCAAATGGCAATCAGGATTGAAGAAAAGATGAATAGAGGACATGATAAGTCCATGAGAGGAAGATGAAACAATAGGGGAAGAGGAGCAGCCCCTACACAAAAGCAAACCAATGAGGGTCAAGAAGACACTGGTAAAGGACAGGGACAGTCTGATTTCAGAGGTGGATGGAAAGGTAATAGAGGAAGATTTGCAGGTGGTAGAGGTTCTACTACATTTTCAGGAAAATGTTACACCTGTGGTGAGTTTGGTCATCCATCTTTCAAATGTCCAGAAAACAAAGGTTCATCATCCAGAAATGATAGAACTAGTGACAAGAGGGTACAAATTGTACAAGAAGAGACAGTAGAGCAAAGTGCACAGAGTTCAAACACTTATCACAAGGATAAGGAGCCTGATAATTATCCATACCCAGAAAGTGGAGAGTCTCTGCTGATGAGAAGAACAGCAACTACCATGAAGGTACATGACAAAAAATCCCCACAAAGAAGAGCTCTTTTCAAGACCACATGCAAGAGTAAAGGTAAAGTATGTAAGGTTGTCATTGATACTGGTTCAACAGACAACATGGTATCTCAGGAAATGGTGGATAAACTGAATTTGGAAAGGATTCCACATCCACACCCTTACAAGGCATCTTGGGTAAGTGATAGTCAATCACTTTTTGTCTCTGAACAGGCATATGTGGATTTTCAGATTGGAGCATATCATGATAGAATTTTGTGTGATATTCTGCCTATGGAATGTTGTCACCTACTGTTGGGTAGACCATGGCAATTTGACAGAAGGGTACTGTATGATGGGTATTCTAATACCTATACCATCAAGAAAGATGGGAAGACTATTAAGTTGATGCCATTACAGGCAGATGCTGCAGCACAGGGGGCAGCCAAAATCATTTTGATGGGAAAGAAGGAGTATATGCAGATGCCTAGAGGAGCAGGCATGAAGGCAGATAAGGATACTGCAGGAAAAGAAGTTGTTCAGGGCACCAGATTGAAGAAAGTTTTAGTTTTGACTGCCAAAGGTCAGCAGCAGGTGCAGAAATAGGTTTGCACACAGCAATCAGTTGAGAGGAATGACAAGGATGTTGTCATCGTTGGGACTATTGCTTGTCCTATAAAAGTTGAAAGGCAGATAGAGTGGAATATTGTAGAAGTTCCAGAGGCAGTTCAGATAGAGGTTCTGGTCAGACAACCTGGCAAACACAGGGTATGTGAGAAAACGGCCTACATCAACAGGCATGGGGATTTACTTGCCAGAAAGCAAGTTACAGTTTAGAAGACTTGGAGCAGCCAAGAGCCAGCAGAGGACAAAGCTGGAGCAGATCAGCATATTGCAAAGGCAAGGTGTAAAGGTGGAGGACTTCCACATACTAAACTCATGGGACATGAGTTCTTTTCTGTTGGGGAGTATGGTGCAGGAGCACCTACCTGACAGCTGGTCTTGATAAGGCAGTTAGTAGTTTTAGGTCTTGTTTATGTTTCCAAGAAGGTCTGTTAAGACCAATGCATGTAATAAGGTCCTGCTGATCATGATAAGATCATGCTGACTATGCTTTTGCTATTTTTAGGAAGTTTGTTAGAACAGCTGTCATGATGTATGTTCGGTTGGATCTCCCAGCCGCCTGGAGAGTTCCCAGCTGCTTGGAGTTGGGTCAGTAGTACTCGCAGGCAAATCTATTTAAGCATGAGGATCGGTTGACTGTAGATCATGAATCGATCGAGCTAGGTTGCAGAGAGGGAGACTGAGAGAGAGATTGATCATTGTATTTACATCTTTTGAAATCAAATAAAGTGATCCTGTTTGTGTTCATCCTCTGTTTACTTCCATTATCTCATCGATTTGCTGGTTTGGGTGGTTTCATGGATTCACTGATCCATTCCACCGGTCGATTCATCTGATCGGTGGAATGGTTATGTACAGTAGGTTAGGAGTTAGCTTGTTTGTTCGCATGCAGGTGTGCAGGATCGCGGCTGAAAGGTGTTGAAGACCCTAGCATGGGCAAGTGCTAGGTCGAGCTGATACAGTGTGGTAGATCACCCTGGAAGTGGATCGAGTCATCCCAGGAGGTTCGGCGGATCAGAACAGCGAAATTTCGCTAAGGCTAAAAGTTCGTGAAAACGGCATCATCAGGATATTTCAGCAAATATCCTGCAGTCGCGTTGGGCATCGTCATCCGGATAAGTGGAGGAGATCAGCATGATGCGGTTAGTTGCATGAAGTGCAAGTGCGTCGGGGTGATCACCATCAGGAGTTGCCGGAGAGGAGTGCATCGGCATCAGGTAGAAGAGCGGGTCATGTAACTGTTGAAGTTTGCATGTTGCAAGTGCATCAGGATGTTTTAAGTCGGATATATACTCAACGTATATATCACCGTCAGGATCATCTCTCAGGAGTGCCCATCATCCGCGTATCGCTAGCAGATGCGGGAGTGAAAGTTTGTTTTTTTTGACTAAGTGTTGAAGAGGTCATCAGGATATTGGGAGACGTCATCGTCATCAGGATATGACGTCATCGTCATCAGGATATTGAGATATCCCCCTATGCAAGCTTATCCTGCTGTCGTTAAGTGCTTTGGTATCGGCAGAAGGTTGTGTTAACATCATTAGGAGGTTTCGAGAGAACCGGATAAATTATATCATGATGCTGTTGCTTGTATCATCGGCTATCGGGGCATCGAAGGGGAGGTGCTAAAGGTGATCATCATCAGGATCTTTGGAGCAACCGGATATTGGATATCCTGCTGACGAAGGGGGTGTTGCATATCATGATGATGCCGATGGAGCTTGGCGCCCGATGAACAGTGCAACAGGAGGATGTTTGCGCTAGTTAAACATCATCATGATGATGATAGGCGGAAAACGGAGGAAGTGAACAGTAGTCGGCAGGAGGACAATTGTGCTCGCCTGAAATATGATGATGATGCTGACCGTGGAAAGCAAAATATGATGATGATGGTGATGATGATGATGATGAGGATGGGCTGCAGACGTCCATGCTGTATTGTAAGGTTATAGTGTGGATGCCTCTGCATCAGCCACTAGTTTAGTTCATCTGTCAGACTATAACTTTCACTACAGACCACAATATACTTTCAAAAACATATCAAAGGCTCTTCACACATCCCCAAGCTTTCCTTTAGAACTACAAGGCATGATATCATCTTGTGGTAAAATGCGGACCATTAGAACTCAAACCCTGTCACAGTCAAACACTGTCAAACCATGTAGCGATACTCAACAACTTATAACTATCTTTCCGGTGGACTTGAGACTATACAAATCTGGATTTAGACACTTCATACAAGTGTTTACAACACCTCAAAACCATATAATAGGATATGTAACACCGGAGAAATGCAAACCAAATCAACTGAGTGTTGTTCTCTAAATAACACTGTGTTTTGCTTTGCCAGACTTAGGTTGTTTGAAGATATGTTTCTAGTATTTATCAAGAACTAAAATCTTGGTTCTAAGATCACCTAAGAACTAAAACAACATACCAAAACCGTATGATCCAATCTTCAACTGTGGACCAATGCTAGTCATTACACTGTCTCTCTGTCACTGTCTCTTGTGTACTGCCAACACTTAGCTAAAATGACTAAGTCTTTTTCACCGAACCAAAATCTTTGTCACAACCTTATTTATTTTCTTGTTGCCATCAATGAAAACACCTTCAAACATCATGCACAATCATTCATCATTATACTAGCAATGTCTCTCTCTTATTGATGTTTGCCAAGTTGCCAACAATCTCTCCCTTTGGCATTGATTGTTGATAACTGAGAGGGGGTGAATCAGTTATCTTAATTATTTCTGCTTTCTGAACTTTCTTAATAATTAGTGCAACATCAATTCAAACAAGAAAACTTAATCATGAAATGGAAATACACATGACACAATATTTTTGACATGGAAACCCTGTTAAGGGAAAAACCACAGGGTGATTAACCCAAGATTGTATTCTTTGTTAGAAGAATAGGATTACAAAATGGCACTTGCCAATTAGGGCTCACTGCCTGAGCACACTGCTCACAAGAGGCACACTGCCTACAAGAGACACACTGTCTACAGTTTATAAAGAGTATACTACAATACTTGAACTGATAAGAAGCATCAACATATGCTGGAGTTCAGTTCTAATTAGGCTCTGTATACTAATCTGCTGCACTTCATCTTTCTTCTTATATACTGCTCTTCTTTCACATACTGAATCTTCCTTTCTGCTTTTATTTGGCTCTACTACTTTTCTTCGTACTTCACTTTCAACAACACATCTCATAACTAAATCCATCTTGTATATATATCTGCAAAAGTGATTTCATCACCTTTCTAGTCGGCACCTGGAATAGTCAATATTCTTCATAGACTCTGATCTGTTGGCTAAATCTTTGCTTACCAAGTAATGCAGATCATGGATATACTTGTGCAAATCATTAATCATGTCAGCCAAACATAATTTATGCCTTCATAATCTTTACCAACATCAATAACACATCCGGAACAATGTCTGATGTTCTGCAAGTTAGTTCTTCCTCTGTTCACACTGTCACTTTGGGAACCTGACACTCAAGCATTCATATCTCTTTATCCTTTCCACACCAGAGGCTCAAACCTTGGAATATATCAATCAAGATACTCCTCTTGACTTCCCCAAATCCGCACTTCACTGAGATACTTCTACTGAGAGATTTGGACCTGTCTATCAGACCTTACTGACTGCTCTATTCTTGTCTACCGGACCACAACATTCTTCACTCTAACTTCCGGTATAGACATACCATGTCCTGTGGATGTGTGGGATGAACTTTGTTGCCATCAATGATAACATTCATGAATCCATATAGCATCTCTTGCCAACAATCTCCCCCTTTGGCATTGATGGCAATACTTAGTGAAAAATGACTAAGTGTTTACACTATGCTCCCCCTTGGCTGATGCTCTATTTTTATATACATTTTCTGAAGCTCCCCCTTAGTTGGATTCCTCATTTTTCACTGCTCTTCACTCCCCCTTTGACATCAATGGCAAAGGGTGGGGTCCGCACACCAAAAATTTCTCAAAAACACTTCCATACATAGCCGCATAAGTATTTGTACATGCTATACTTTACATAAACTAGAGGATATCTGCAAAAGTTGTCTTCAATTGGATGAATTCTGTTGCCCAAATTTGCTTCATTCTATCCAAAATTGAAATATGACCGCTTAACAGGAACGCAAAAGCTTCTGCCCTCTTAAGATTTGTTGGATCATTTGTCTGGGCTGTGATTTGAGCTTCTTTTATGGCCTCATGCATGGCCTCTAACTTAGGGATACTGATCCTTCTAAGTTCACCCATCTGGCTAATTATGTTCTTCCTTTCCTTCTCAAAATTCTTTATTGCATTTGTGATTGCAATTGTTTGACACTCTTGATTTACTATGGAGGATGAGAGAGGATCAAAACTTTGAGATAGACTTAATAGTTTATCCTCTTGTTCTTTTACTTTCCTCTCTATATCTTTGGTCACTGTGGGCCAAGATAAGAAAAATTTGTACATATTTGCACCATCTTTAAGAGCATTTTCCAAGCTCTTTATCCCAATATCCATGACTCTCCTATCATTTGTTATCAGACCTTGTACTTCGGAGAATCTCTTATCCAAAAACTCCTTCCAGACCTTTTCTTCAACTGACTTCTCAAAAGACTCAAAATGAATGCTGACAGAATTAACAAGAGACTTGAGATTACCAGATGAAGAAGATGAGGAGTCCTTCTGAAAGGATGGCATAATATTTTCAAGCACTTCGGATGTAGCTGCTATAAGCTCACAGTCTTCCATGTGAGATTTCAGTAGTTTCTCATTGGCCTTTGCATTTGCAAATGAAGCTATCTTCATTGTTTGTACCAGAGAAAGAGAATCAAAATCAAATGGCCCTTTTAGTAGTTTCGGTTCATCAATCTCTATGCTCTCTTTTGTCAAGAAGTCCTTGACAGATTCTGCAGTGTCTCTTGCTGGAGACAGATGTTTCTTCTCTTTTGCATTCTTAGAACTATCATCTTCTTTTTCCTTCACCTCTGCTTCTTTCTCCTATATTCTTTCTTCTCCTTTAGATCTGGAGACTGTAGGGGAGACCGGAGGAGAGATGTTAGTCTGTTCAAGGCCCACCTCTTCTGTCATTTTCTCAGTAGATTCTTCTATAACACTTGTAGTCAAGGGATCAGTACCCAAGTCCTCTATAATTGGAATGTTGAATCTTTTGAATGCATTCTGGAGGATCTCTTCTGTCTCTTTTGCAACTTTGTCAGTCTCTACGAGCATAAGTTGATTCCTTGCTTTTCTCCTGAACTCATCCTTATAATCTTTGAATAACATATTCATTGTCTTGGGATCAATTGAAGGATATAGCTGAATTGCTATCTATTCCTGGATTTCTAGATCTTTTGCTCGAGCATTGTTCTTCCTCATTTCAAGCCTTTTCTCTAAGCTTTTGGGAATAAGAGGGATAATTTCAATAAAAGCTATATTGTAAGTGTTCAAAAACTTAACTATGGCTTCCTCCAGAATCTTTTTATCTACTTCATTATATGCATCATAGAACTTTGTTAAGGGTTGCAGGTTCCCATCCATAGTGACTGCTTTCATTACAACATCTAAGGAGAGAATGGGTTTTTCAACATATTCCTCTTCCTTCTCTTCTTCTCCTTGACCGGTAGAGTGTTCACCAGATGATTTCTTCTGTTTCTTTACTTTCCTGATTTCTTCATCAGATTTAGTCTCCTCTTCATCCCTTTGATTGACATAAGCTCTTGTGGCTTTTGTCTTTGTTCTTTTCTCTCCTTTGCCGGATGATTGTGCTTCCAATTTTGAAGTCCTTGAGCCTTTGACAGTGGTAGGTGCAGATCTCTTTGATGATCTGGTCAGGGTGGAAGGTTTTGCTGGAACACTTTCCTCATTTTTCTTTTCTTCCTTCTTCTCTTCCTCAACCCTTTCCCTCTTTTTCCTATGGGCATCAAGTGCCTCCATTGAGATGCCAAAGCCTTTGGCAACATCTTCTACTTCTTTTCTCACTTTCCTCTTGATCTCTGGCTGCTTTGCTCTGTATGAATTTTCACACTTAGTTCATCAAAAGTTCCAAATCTTTCTGCTTTTCGGTCCTTTGGCTGTCTGAGCATGTGTTGAACATGCAGCTTTACAATTTGTTCATCGACTTCATACCCCATAGGCATTATCCAGACTGTCCTTGGCTCTACTGCCTCCATAAGGCATTGATCAATATCTACCATAAAGCACACTGTATCCTTGTATTTCTCAACCACTGATTTAGGAATTCTTTCTCTGATTTGCATTGTATTTTGAAAGTGCTTGAAGTAACCCCACAGAGCTGTGTTTTGTGCTTTGTCATCACCAAGTCCATGCAAGTAATCTTTGATTTGGATAGCTACTGGTCTATCATTCTCCCACACCCAGCCATTAGATCCAGGAAGCTCATTCATAAAGTAGAAGAATAAGCACAATATTAATCCACCATACTTGAATGAGTTCTTTTTATCTTTCTTTATTTTCTGCAGATTCTCCAAGAGTTGCCTCAAAAGAAGCTAACAAAGATCGTAGTCTGCATCATTTCTTAGCATTTCATAATTGGTGTAGATGGCTGTTCTAGGTACTGAATTTTCCCTGCTAGAATGATATATTTTATATCCAATGATCATTGAGGCAAACTTGACATCCGGATCAGAGATGTCATCTACTGTCATTGCTCTTTTGTCAAACTTGGAACCGGTAGCCTCACTCATAGTTTGATTCTTCATAGATTTAAGAACAAGAATCCCACCGGATGAGTGTAATCTGGTAACTACCCTGATGGCATCTTTTGTGATTTTGAATGGTCCATTTAACCACATGATGTTGTCATGTATTCTGCTCAAAATATACCTGACCCATTCATCCTCAGTAAAATAGGGGAAATGTATGCATTGTGCAAAGTGCTTATTCCGGAGGCCCTTGTATTGGGGTTTAATCTCAAATGAATCATCCAACAGTTGTTTGTGAAAGATATCTCTTAGTTTGAATTCCCCAAACTCTTCAATATTTGCATGTATGTAAACCCTAATATCTTCCATGTGCAAAACACCATGCGGAACACTAGAGAAGGCTCCTAGGGGATCTACCTCCAAGGATTTGTATGGATGCTTCTTAAATATGGGGCGAGGTCTATCAGAAATCTTTACTATATTTGGAGTAGCCATCATCAAGGAATCTTACTGAGAGATATTAAGAACGAAGAATACCTTTTACGCTGTTTAGGGCACACACGATGAAATCTAGATTGAGCTGTATGAAGAATCATCTTGATCTTTGGGAAAAGTAGTTGCAGAGCTCCTTTTCTCTCTTCTTTGAATGTGGGTGTGCAAATGATGAATAAAAGAGGCTTTATATTTCTGCTCAAAACCCTAATTCCTTGTCGCAATAAATGCATGCCTTAAGTTATTCCAGTTGCTCTATTTTCCTTGTTTAGATAGAGAAAAACTTATCTGGATCATTGTGATACTTGTATGATTGATTTTAGAGCTAAATCATAATGTTCACTTCTTCTTTTGATCATCATAAATTCATAGATTAGGATGTTTCAGTTTATATTCATACCGGACCAAACTTGTGAAAACACCTGTTTCACCGGAAGACTGTTTTACCAGATTAATTCTGGAAGGATTAGACTCTTCAAATCTTTTTACAGATCTCTCAAATTTTTACTAGACCTTCTTTAGATGTTTCTCTAGAAACCCTTTGATCCGCAGCTTCTCATGTGCCAATTTCAGGCACCAATTGACTGGCTAGGGGAATTGACTTATCTTTTGTTACTCCCCCTGAGCCAGAGCTCATCTTATTTAATTTCTGGATGAAATATCAGCACTAGATTCTGGTGCGGATCCATCTCCTACATTCTCTATACTTTTCTTCACCCAAATCTTGTTCATCTCACTCTGAACTTCATCCGCATTTACTTTTTGTTTTCCCTTATCTTGATTCTGATTATAATATACCGGACCTCTTCTATCCTGATTCTTGCTTCTACAGAATTTTGCTATATGACCAAATCTATTGCAAATTTGGCAAACAACATTTCTTTGCATATTTGATTGATATCCTCTTGATCTGCATTGATTAGCCATATGACCCATTCTATTGCATGCAAAGCATCTACCATTGAATGAATTGTTCATTTGCATATTTCTGCATTCATGAGATTTGTGACCATACCTTTTGCAGTTGAAGCACTATCCAGAGAAGGATGTATTAGTTTGATTCATTCTCCTTCTACACTGATAAGTTTTATGACCAAAGTTATTGCAGTTGTGGCAGTATCCATTGAAGGATGGATATCTTTGAGCATTAGGCTGCCTTACCAGAGGACTTCTAGGTCTGTTCCTTGGATTTTTTGATCTAAAATTTTTCTGATCAGATTCGGAGCTTTCTCCTTTCTCATATCCCAAACCACACTTGTCATCTACCTTCTTTTGGATTTGAAGAAGAACTTCAAGTTGGGCATAACTTATCTTGAATTTCTCTTTATATTCATTTGTTGTTTGAAGATCCCTTTTGAGAGAGACAATTTGATCCTCAAGTTTTTCTTCATTATCTTTAGCATCTTCAAGATGAGATTCAAGATGTCTGATAATTCTATCCATCTTGTGGTAATCTTCTGATTTCTCCTTGAGAGATTGTCTTAGATTATCTTCAGTTTTTCTTTTCTCTTCAATCTCTTGGGTATACTTTATAACTCCTGATTCCATTTCATGTCTTACCATAATGATTTCTTTTAATAACTTTTCACATAACTGAGTTTTCTCCTTCAGATCTTCATTTGCATCTTTTGCTTCACCTTGACTTGCCAATTGCTGAAGTAGCTCCTTTCTTTTTTTCATAGAGAGACTTAATTTGTCTTTTAGTTCTCTCATGAAATCATCAGCTTGTTTGAGTCTTTCCTTTAATTCATTGACTTCAGAGTTTGACTATTCAAGATCATCAAGGGCAGTCTTGAGTAGCTCCCTTAAACCATATGCATCCATTTGGATTCCCAGATCTTCCTCAAGCTGTTAGAGTCTATTTAGGAGGAACTTGGCTCTGATACCAATTGTTGATAACTGAGAGGGGGGGTGAATTAGTTATCTTAATTATTTCTACTTTCTAAACTTTCTTAATAATTAGTGCAGCATCAATTCAAACAAGCAAACTTAATCATGAAATGGAAATACACATGACACAATATTTTTGACGTGGAAACCCTGTTAAGGGAAAAACCATGGGGTGATTAACCCAAGATTGTATTCTCTATTAGAAGAATAGGATCACAAAATGGCACTTGCCAATTAGGGCTCACTACCCAAGCACACTGCTCACAAGAGGCACACTACCTACAAGAGACACACTATCTACAATTTATAAAGAGTGTAATACAATACTTGAACTAATAAGAAGCATCAACATATGCTGGAGTTCAGTTCCGGTTAGGCTCTATATACTAATCTGCTGCACTTCATCTTTCTTCTTATATACTGCACTTCTTTCACATATTGAATCTTCCTTTCTGCTTTTATTCAGCTCTACTACTTTTCTTCGCACTTCACTTTCAACAACAACACATCTCATAACTAAATCCATCTTGTTTATATATCCGCAAAAGTGATTTCATCACCTTTCTAGTCGGCACCCGGAATAGTCAATATTCTTCATAGACTCTGATCTGTCGGCTGAATCCTTGCTTACCAAGTAATGCGGATCATGGATATACTTGTACAAATCATTAATCATGTTGGCCAAACATAATTTATGCCTTCATAACCTTTACCAACATCAGTAACACATCCAGAACAATGTCTGATGTTCTGCCAGTTAGTTCTTCCTCTATTCACACTGTCACTTTGGGAACTCGACACTCAAGCATTCATATCTCTTTATCCTTTCCACACCGGAGGCTCAAACCTTGGAATATATCAGTCAAGATACTCCTCTTGACTTCCCCAAATCCGCACTTCATGGAGATACATCTACTAAGAGATCCGGACCTGTCTGTTGGACCTTACTGACTGCTCTGTTCTTGTCTACCAGACCACAACATTCTTCACTCTGACTTCCGGTATAGACATACCATGTCCTGCGGATGTGTGGGATGAATTTTGTTGCCATCAATGACAACATTCATGAATCCATATAGTGTCTCTTGCCAACATTGATGGCAACACTTGATGTGAAAAACTACTATACTGCTCCCCCTAACTTCATGCTTCTCTTCTTACTTTTCAAATGTTTTTCACATGTTTCATTCTCCCCTTTGACATCAATGGCAAAGGTGTATGATACAAAAGTATGTACAAGTTGCCAAAACTTCAAAACTATTTTTCTACTATCTACATATATACAAGTGAAATCAAAGTGTCTTACTATTTTGCAAGGAGAATATCATTGTAGATCTTCTTCAAATGTACTACATCTTCATCCCATCTATCCTTAGCATGCCTCAAAACTTGTATGTGCCCATTGATTAGAGACAACAGTTCTTCTCCTTTTTCAGTAGTAGTAGTAGGGGCCTCAGTATTTTGCCTCATCTTATCTACATCTACTACCAGTGCAGTCATAGAACCAATATTGAAACTTACTATCTCCTAGAGCTGTGTATTTCTATGTTTTAGCCTCCTTTTGGGTCTGCAACTTATGAATGATAGAGTTGATAGTCTCAACTTTTGTTCTTTGATTGCCAATGGCATCCTTCAAAATTTCTTGAGATCTTCATTATTTGATCTTCCCATTTTTCTATTTTCTCCTTTATGACCTTAGTCTTTTCTAGCCATGTAAGACAAAATTGATATATTTCACTGGCCTCTTTGATAGTAGTCTGTGCATACTCTATACTCTTTTCTAACAAAACTTTATCTTGAGAAAATTTATCATTTGGCTCTACTAACCTTTTGTCATCTCTGCCCTTACTTTCTTTTCTGTAGCCTTTTCCAAGGACTCAAAATGAGAATTGATTGATTCCATTAACGTTTTCATTTGTACAGTAGCAGCCAAGGATGTATCTCTCCTTATTCCAGGCATTAATTTTTCAAAACTTGCTAATGCATCTTCTATCAGCTTGATGTCTTCCATATGAGATTTCAATATCTCTTCTTGTGCAGTAGCTTGAAAAATTGTCCCAAGTTTTAGCTTCTACAATGGGGACATTGTAGCAAGGTTAATAGGTCCTTGCAATAGCTCAGGTGTAGTCAAAATCTGAGCTTCCTTCTACTTCTCCCAAAACTCTCTCAAAGAGTCAATAGTGTCTCTTTTGTCTTCATCATGAGACACTTCATGAGATACCTTAGCATTATGTCTCTCTGAAGATCCTTCATAAGTAGGCTCTTGTTCATTTCACTCTCTTTCCAGAGCTAGTTCTTGTCTATCATCATGTATTTCTAGAGAAGAGTTATCTACCATCTGCTCATTAACCTCTTCTCTTTGTTCACTCTGTTCCTCAGAAGCATTTTCTTCAGGTGTTACTTTTTCTTCCTTAGACTTCTTTTCTCCCCTAGTCTCTTTCATCTCTTCAACCTACTCAGAGTTTACCGGAGGTGGTGTTCCACCTTGATCCATATTCTATTCTATATTTACTTCTTCTTCATTGCCTATTCCCACCAAAGGAGTAACTCTATTCTATTCCATATTTATCTCCAGAACTGTATTATCAACATCATCATTTTGTTCCTCTTCATTAGTGTCAGCAATGGTTGGGATTTGCAGCTCATGTAACACTTTTAGTGTTATGTCCTTGGTTTCCTTGACCATATTCTTAGTGTCACCAGACATCAAAGAATTAACTCTCTTCTTGGTTCTAAATTCATCACTGAGCTTCTTAGTTACTTTAACCTTTTCTTCTCTTGTGATGTTTGGGCAAAGTTTCAACATGACATATTCTTTTATCTCAACATCTTTGGCCATGGACCATTCTTTTCTTGTTGTCATGATGCTGGCTAAACTATTTGGTAACTGATCTGTAACTTCAATTAATGTTTTACTAAACATATCCAAATATCTTACAACTGTTGTCCCAATTATTACCTTATCTACATCCAATCTTTCATAAATCAGCAATGGGTTTCAGGGTTCCATGTTGAGAAAATGCATTGACTGTGACTTCCAAAGTTATTGTTGCTTCATTTTTTTTGGTCTTAGTCTTCTCTCCTTTCTTCTTCTTGTCCTTAAATTTTCTAGAGACCTTCTCCTTTTTGCATGCTGTGGTCTCATCTAATTTTGCTTTCTTAGCCTTCATTTCTTCATCAGTCTCTATCTCTTCTTCTTCTTCTTCACCTCCAAGGCTTACATACACTCTCTTTGTGGCCTTTGCTTTCTTTCTTTTCTTCTTCTCTTCAGAATTCTTCTTTGGCACTTGTTCGTTAATATCTATAGGCCTTGTCTTTTCTTTTCTCAACCTCTGTAGAGGGTCTGGAGGTCTTAGCAGTAGTTGCTGTTGAGGATGAGGCTCTTGTTCTTCTCCTAGAGCTAGATGCAGGATTTTTTTTCAAAGATTTCTTCTCTTTCTTCTCCAGAGTCTTTGAATATTTCCCCTCGGGAGTACTAGATGTCTCGGTTGCCTATGCTCTTGCTTCATTTATTTGTTCCTTTGTGAACCCTTGTCTCATCGCATAATCAACTACCCATTTCCTTAGATTACTTTTGATTTTAGATTGCTTTAATTCTATAAACACTTTGATAGATAATTCTTTAAATGTTCTAAATCTTCCCTCCCTAGGGTCCTTTGGTTTACTCAACATCAGATCAGCTAGGCCAGTTAGAACATCCTCTATGACTTCATATCCCATAGCTGGGACCCATACAGTTCTGGGTTCTACAGCCTCCATGAGGCATTTTTCTTTGTCCATCATAAATACAATGTCTTTCTCATACTTCTTCACAACATTTTCAGGAATCCTAGTCATAGCCTGCATTTTCCTTTGGAAATTCTTAAAATATCCCCATAAGGCTACATTTTGTTTCTCAGCGTTTCCCAAACTCTACAAATGATTTCTAATTTGTGTTTCTATTGGTGAATGACCAAGCCAACCAATATTATCCATTCCAGGTAGCTCCTTTAGAAAATAGAAGAATAGATAGATGATTAGAGTTCCATACTTGAAGGGGTATTTTGTGTCTTTTGTCCTTTTCAGATTCTCCATAAGTTGTTGTTGGAGCAAATCACATGGGTCATAGTTTGTATTGTTCTTAAACCATATCATATGTTGTATATATGGCTGTCACAAACAGTGAGTTCTCCATGTTGGAGAAGTAGAGCTTATAACCAATAACCATTGACCCAAATCTAACTGTTGGATCCTCAATATCATTTATAGTTAGTGTAGACACCCAAATAATCATTAGCATGCATTGAGCTTCAAGTAACATTATGCTGTTGAAATATCATTAGAGCCTTTGCATCCTTCAGCTATCATTCATTCTAGCATCTTCATCTTAATGTTATGCTACAGAAGTGAGCACCCAACATTCCTCCAACAATAATCCTTCAAAATCTTGCATGCTCATGCGAGGTGGAGAAGAGCAATGGAGATAAATCAAGCATAGCATGGAGATCGGTTTGCATTTATATTTATTATTTTGATTTTCATGTTGTCTTGTGCTTCATTGTGCATTGCTAGGGTTTTATCATTGCTGGTTATTCATCTTGTCATGAGACCAATCAATCAAATTATCATCATTATCAATGGGATATAGCATTCCCACATCTTTGTGTTGCTCTAGGGCTATAGCTTTCCCCGCAATGACAACACTATCTATCATTATCAACAAACAATCAATCATTGGTTTATGACTTGACAAGGGCAATACCTTGTTTGTTTTACATCCTTTGAGCACACTGTGAACACTTGCTTATGCTTAGATTGAGTAGATACTCTCATCATCACACCATCACTATCATCATTCAAAACAATCCAATCATCAACAATCAACCCAGCAATAGCAACCATCACACCCAAAGCACATCAAGCCAAACATCAAAACAAATCCTATCAATCATCAACATTAACACCAAAGCAAATCAACTCAAGCATATCAAGCCAACCATCACAACAAATCCAATCACTTTATCAAATCCAAAGCAACTCAATCCACCACATATCATCACCATTTCATCAATCAATCACTTGATCAATCTCAATCCATTTTCATCATCTCATCAATAAAACACAAATCAGAACTACATCTCATTTCCATCGTTAAGTGCCTTGATCCCATGGATATAGGGTATGTAGGCAGTCTGGAGTACGAAGGAAGTGCCCAGATTCAGGCACAAGTGATTTTCCTCTTTCTTCTCTCATCATTTCTTCTATCATCTATCTTATACATCATCAATAAACAACTTCTTCCAATCAATCTATCATAGCACATCAATCCAATCATCACTTCATCTAATCATCCTTCAATCATCTTCCAATCATTCCAAGCAATGATCCAAATGCAAGCCCATCCTTAATCCATACCAATCAAGTTAATCAATCAAGCCAAATTATCCAATCGCAATCCATGGTCTTGATCCTAGCCTTGTTGTAAGCCAAATCAATCAGCCAATCAGCCAACCAACTCAGCAAACAACCTTGTGTTGATCTAGGGATATAGCTTTCCCCACAATGACAACACTATCATCAACAACAGCAATTAATCATTGGTTTACAGCTTGATAGGGGCAATACCTTGTTTGTTTTTGAATCATTTGTGCATGCTTGCTTGCTTGCTTGTGTGTGTTATCATTTTATCTTGCATTTGCATCATCTCAATACCATTCCAGCTAATATTCATATCTTGTATCCAGACAAGGTTGTATTACGCTGGGGCACAAGACACATCGTCACCCTGGTCCTTATACCTTGGTGCATAACGTCTAGTGCTATATCAAACATTATGGTTGCTCACTTTCATTGCAGCATAACACATCATTCATTTTTTCTATCTATCCCCTTATCTTTCTTTCGCAGCCAAGCCATTTCTTTTCAAGAGCCTACCCGTGTTTGTCCAACCCGCATATCCTCTCGAGGGGGCATCACCAACCTATCTTTCCATCATCATCATCATATCCTTACATCATCATCACTATCCTTTTCCTCTATCCATACCTTAACTTCTTTGAAATGATGTTACTCGATACAAAGCTCATCATCTCGAACATCATCTCAAAGAGGGGCAAAATGTAGACACCCCAAATTGTCCCAAATTTGTCCATGTCTTACAACACCTTGTTAAAAACATTATCTTAGACATCATGTAGCATTTTGTCCTAAATCCCACTCTTAATCCCAACTCATATCCATTAGCCAATTAATTAAATAAATTTTATTTATTTAATTAAAATCCCATTTAATCCCATCCTTATCCCACTTAGCCAATTAATTAAATAAATTTTATTTATTTAATTAATTTCCACATCATATCCTAATCCCACTATCCAATTAATTAAATAAATTTTATTTATTTAATTAATTTCCAACTCATATCCCAACTAATTCAAATATTTTATTTGAATTAAGTTTTCATTATAAGCCGACTTTCCAATTAATTAAATAAATTTTATTTATTTAATTAATTTATCTTATCATTTAGCCGACATGTGTGCCTCTTTCATTTAAAAAAGATAAGTGGTACTACAGCCTTTTATTTAATATCTTTTATATGTAGTACTTTTTATGTACACAAGCACACATGAGCCCTATCCTCCTTGACACTTGTCAAATGACTACAACTCCCTTGAAGAATGGGGATAACTGAATCAATCCTAGCCGTCCACATCAATCAATTAGCTTTTTAATCTTAGCCGTCCATTAGAACCAAGCCTTTTCTATAAATCAAACCCCTCACAAGCCATTAGAAGGCATGGAGCTTCAAGTAACATTATTCTGCCAAATTATCTAAAGCATGCATTGAGCTTCAAGTACCATTATTCTGTCGAAATATCATTAGAGCCTTTGCATCCTTCATCTATTATCCTCATATCATCTTCATCTTAATGTTATGCTGCAGAAGTGAGCATCCAACATTCCTCCAACAATAATCCTTCAAAATCTTGCATGCTCATGCGAGGTGGAGAAGAGCAATGGAGATAAATCGAGCATAGCATGGAGATTGGTTTGCATTTATATTTGTTATTTTAATTTTCATGTTGTCTTGTGCTTCATTGTGCATTGCTAGGGTTTTTATCATTGGTGTTTATTCATTTGCCCTGATTTGCAATTTTACCCTAACATACAGTTAGTGCCCTCTTATTGAATTTTACACCTGCTAGCTACATTACTATATTGTTCTTCATAGACTTCAAAGCTGTAACCTTTTCAATGGAGCACATGTTAGTTACTACTTTGATGGCATCCTTTGTTATCATATAGGGCACATCAAGCCAAAAGAACTCATCATGAATCCTACTCAGAACATACCTAACCCAAGCATCATTGAGAATACCAAAAAATCTAACTAGGTATCTAGACTCTTCTCTTGCAAAGCATTGTATTCTTCTTTCAATTCGAGATTGTTATTGATCAACTCATCTAAGTATATTTGCCCTAATTTCATGTGATCATATTCTTCCAAGTTTACGTGTATGTATGCCCTAATATCTTCTGTGTGCAAGATACCATGTGGAACCTTAGAAAATGTGCCATCTAGATTAGTCTCTAATGATTTAAAGTGATGCTTCTTGAACTTAGGGCGAGGCCTCTCTATTATCTCTATTACTTGAGGAGTAGACATCTTTACAAACTTAGCACAAAGAATTTTTCAAGAGAGAGAATCGATAAATACCTTTTTCGTCCGTTAAGGTTTCTTCACCTGATGCTTGAATTCTCCTTAGCTTGCTTCTTAGATCTCTTTTGTCACTTGAGAGTTTGTATGCAGTGATTTTTTTTTCAAATGAATTCCTTATATCCTCTTCTCATCAAGACTCAGTTGTCAAAACTCTTACTCTATCACCCACAGTCAATCTAAATCACTCTGTAATCATCCACAATCCTCTGCATTAGATTCTTTTCTACCAGAACCTTCTTCAAGAGCTTTATTGTCTTGTTTTCTAGCTTGTACCTTTGTGTTGAATGTTAGCACAAAATTTCTAGCTGGGGGAATATGATTTTTCATTTAAGCTCCCCCTGAGCCAAAGCTCCCAATTTACTTCTCAGAGGAAGTACCTGCACCAAAGTATAGTGCGGACTCACCCTTGACTTCATGCACTTCCTTCTTAACCCTAGTCTGGTTCATCTCCTTCTTGATCTCTATTAGATCTTCCTTTTGTACCAGTTTCTTCATCTCTGCTTGATTATCCTTCTTCATATTCTTGCTTCTGTAGAACCTTGCAATATGTCTAGGCCTATTGCAATTGAAGCATACAACATTTTTCTGACCATTGTTCCTTTCATTCATCCTTGATCTGCATTGGTTAGCCTTGTGTCCAAATCTATTGCATGAAAAGAAATTCCCATTGAAAGATTGAGCATTCCTTCCATTATTACAGTTGTTCCTTATCTTACTTCTGCATTCACTTACTTTATGACCAAACCTCTTCATATAAAGCAGTTACCTTTGAAGGTTTGAACATTCCTTCCATTATTGTAACTATTCCTTATCTGACTTTTGCATTCATTAGCTTTGTGACCTACTTTACTGCAAGTGAAACATTGGCCGAAGAATGATGGAACATTTTGATTTACTCTACTCCTACATTGAGTAGCCTTATGATTAAATTTGTTGCATGTATTACAATAACCATTGAAAGAAGGATACCTTTGAGCATTTGGTTTCTTGACTGGTGGTCTTCTAGGTCTGTTCCTCTAATTCTAGATCTATTTGCCTTTGCCCTTCTTGATCTTAGCATTCTTTTCCTAACCAGCTTTAGAACTTTCACCTTTCTCAAATCCCAAGCCTTCTTTGTCATTAGGACTCTTCTGACTTGCAAGTATTTTATTAACTTGGGCAACACTTACTTTGAATTTATCTTCTTGAATCCATGCCTATTTCAGATCAGCTTTCAAATCCACAACTTCTTGTTCAAGCTTTGTGTAGTCTTCATATTTTCTTTTTACCAACTAACTTAGGTCTTTCTTCTGCTTTTGCTCTTTTTACAACTGCTACTTTTAGATCATTCTAGGTTTCATTTGCAGATATCAATTGTTCACTAACCTCCTTATATTTTTCTTTGAACTTCTTGACTTGCTCCCTTAATTTTTTGATCTACTTCCTTGACATTATCTTTCAGATCCCTATTTTCTAATTCAACCTTTTCAAGATCTTCAAGGGCAACCTTGAGTTCTTCTTCAGTTGAATTAATTTCTTCAGAAGGAGTAGAATACTTTTACCTGCCATGTGTTCAATCTCCAAGATCTTCCTCAAGCTATTAGACTCTTTCCAAGGAACCAGGCTCTACTACCAATTGTTGAACACCCAGAATACTAAGAGGGGGGTGAATTAGTATTCTATTAAACCTTTTACTCATTAACCCATGAATCCATTTGACACATTTGAAAATAACAAAGAAAATTAAACACAGAAGGAGCAACCACAAAGCATCACACATAAACACCAAGATTTTTATGTGGAAGACCCTAAATAGGGAAAACCACGGTGAGTGTTAGCTGACAATAATTATGTAATAACAATACCGAATTACAAGAAGGCTCACTACCCAAATAAATGCTCACTACAAGAAAGGCTCACTACCAAAATAGGCTCACTGCTTAGAGAATGAAAGAAGAAAGAAGGATGGCTCACTACCAGGTTGAACTGCTCAAATTGCATCTACACATGCATGGTTATAGCTCTAATGAAGCACATAAATACTATCTCAAAACTCTTCATCTCTAACTGCTCTACTTTTTACATGGGAACAAGATCTCTCTTCTTCTACTCTTATCACCTCCACAAAACCACCTTACATTGCATGTCACACATACATGTATTCACCTTCGTATATCATCACTCAGACACTGAATTTGATTCCATATATATATCTACAACACTTAAAAACTTCATATTAGGTCAGCCTAATAAGGTGTAGCGTGGAGTCATGCCTTATGTAACTTGTCGGCAAAATTCATTCACCAAAATTCATAGGGGACCCAAACAACACTTGAATCACATTCATATATGTCGGCCTCAACTATTCCACCACTTAGGATTAAGTTCTAAACTATAGAACTTATCGCATACAAATTAAACTTATCATGTCAGCCTCTAACATAGATTGCCACTGGTTCAGTTCATCTATCAGACTGCAACTTTCACTGCAGACCACAAGATACTTTCAAAAACATATCAAAGACTCTTCACACATCCCCAATCTTTATTTTAGAACTGTAAGGCATGATATCATCTTGCGGCAAAATGTGGACCATTAGAACTCAGACCCTATCACAGTCAAACACTGTCAAACCATGTAGCGATACTCAGTAGCTAATAACTATCTTTCTGGTAGACTTCATACTATACAACTCTAGATTTAGACACTTCATACAAGTGTTTAAAACACCTAAAAAATGTATAACAAGATATATAACACTAGAGAAATGTAGACCAAATCAATGGAGTGTTCTACTCTAAATAGCACTATGTTCTGCTCTACTAGACTTAGGTTGTTTGAAGATATGTTTTTGATACTTATCAAGAACTAAAATCTTGGACCTAAGATCACTTAAGGATTGTAAACAACATACCAGAACTGCATTATCTAATCTTCAACTATGAACCAATGCAGTCATTACTCTGTCTCTCTGTCATTGTCTCTTGTGTACTGCCAACACTTAGCTAAAATGACAGTCTTTTTCACTGGACCAAAATCTTTGTCACAACCTTATTTCTTTTCTTGTTTCCATCAATGACAACACCTTCAAACATCATGCACAATCATTCATCATTATACCAGTAGTGTCTCTCTTAATGATGTTTGCCAAGTTGCTAATAGAGAAAAAACATCATACAAAACTCAAGCATAGGGGAGATTCATTGCCACACCCTTTACACTACACGAGGGGGAAAACATGCCATACAAAACCCAAGCATAGGGGAGACTCATCGACACACCCTTTACACTACGTGAGGGGGAAAACACATGGAAGACATGAGCGCTATATAGCATGCCATAGACATACTATACATCTTAAACATGACAGACAAGGCGATGGAAGGAGCTTAATGCTAAGTTTGCATCATCTCAAACATGCTATAGGCACACCTGATGATTGGTCTTATGCCACAACAACCACCAAAGACACGCTTAAGGGATGATAGTCTCATATCTAACCCTGCCTCCATAAAGGACTTTTGAAATAAAAGGATGTGCACTAGCTCAAGAGATACACCATCCCACCTCCGTAGAGGGATTTTGAATAAAAGGATATGCACTAGCTCAAGAGATACATTATCTTACCTCCATAGAGGGCTTTCTTTGATTGCAATATAGAATAAAGATGTGCACTTATGTTGGAGATATGACATCCTGCCTACATAGAGGGCTTACAAACATGCATCGTTAGTTCCAAAATCATCAGACAACTTACCTTATATATGCCCCCACCTTAAGGTGGTTGATATCATTTACTAATATCAAGCACATTAAGGTAGAGAGAAAAACACAAGGGAACAAGAGCTTTTGCAAAGCCAATGCCCCCAAAGGTGATATGTGCTTACGATCACTGAATGTTCCCACAAACACATCTTAATCTAAGCAGAACATGAAATTTATGCATGAAAACAAAGAATCCAAGGCTACACATATGGGTTCGAATCCGAGTATAGCCATTGGGCTTATACTGCAGGCATCTCAGAACCAAGTGTAACAACAAGGTGAGCTACAAAATAATCAAAGTGCATGGCGTAGATGTATTGTTATGATTTGTTAGAAAGATAAGACAACATAAAATATCACACATAGTGATTCTACTAGCCAAGTGTCAGATATATATAAATCAACCCCATCTTCATAAATGGACTAGGTCCATTTTTGCTTTGCTTGCTAAAGGCACACACAGTCTGTATCAGTTAGTTGTTTGTTTTTCATCATTTGCCAACTAGATAGAACCACTAGAAGAAGGTAAACAATAAAATGAGAGAGAAGAACAAGTGTCTTAGGATCAATCAGATAGGAGGATGCCCCTAGGTCATCAACCACAACACTATGTGCCTAAGACACAACACATAATAATAAAATAAAGGAGAGGAAAGATAGAAGAATGATGATACAAATAGAAGAATGGTCACAATAGAGGCGGTCTCACGGTATCCTTGACCTTACAAAAGTATCAAGGGTCATCCAAGGAGGTCTAAACAATGCATAACACATCACAGGGGAACACAACACAAGAGGGGAGGCCACATAAATGACCAAATAATGCTATGACTTAGGTGACCACTAGGGTTAGAAATACTTTCCTATTGCACAATAGAACTAGTGGTTGTCAACAAGCAAATCATCATCTTCCCAATCTCTAATGTTAGAGGAAAGAGGTACATAAGGTACAATAGTCCAACTTTTGTCATTATCCTTAATCTCTTTCTCTTTAAGTTTTTCTTTGTTTGTTTCAATGTTAGGTGGAATGTTTTCTTGTTGAGGTGTATTTTGTTGGGCAAAAGCTTGTCTTTTCTTCCTCCTTTCTCTTGCTTGTTTATTCCTTTTTGTTTTGTTGCTTATATCTCCAAAAGGAGTCTCATGTTTCTCCATAGGTTTTTGTATCTCAGAGGAGGAAGCTTGTTCAAATCTAATTTGCTTTGATGAAGTGCTTTGTTCTCGATGAGTACCTCCCGATCCTTGTAAGGATGATAGAGGAGGAACCTTAGCATAGATTCCTTTACCTTTAGATCTAGGAAGTTCTTATAATTCCAATTGTTCTTCTCTTGTTTGAATAGGAGGCATAGCCACTCTAGAGAGTAGTTTTACTTTGTATCATCTATATGCTAAGAAAAGTTGATCTCTTCATTGTTTGGCTTCTCTATTAGGTCATGGCCAAAAGTAATAAAGAGTAAAGTTCTTTTGAGTAACTATTGGCTACCATGTGTTACGATGAATAGTGTGTACTTGTCCATGTAAAGGAAATTTTATGCATTTGTGAATCATTGAGGGGACAACCTTCATAGCCTTAAGCCATGGATGTCCTAATTGTATGCAGAAGAGGTTAGATGAAGGGATGACATCAAATACTTATTCCATAGCTTTATCATATACCATAACCAATAAGGATATCTTCCCATAAGTAGGAACAAAGGCTTTAGTATGTGTCTTAATCATTATATCCGTAGGTTCATAAGATTCTTGTATCAACTCATTTGAGAAAAGAAACTCTTCCATTGCCACATTAGTCATGCAATTAGGATCTATAAGTGTTCCATGCACAGGAACCTCCATTACATTAACTATACTATAGAAAGGTTTTTCAATATTCCCATTGTTCTATCATGAGGTGTGAATGTTATTTCAGGTTCACGAGTCTTTCTTTTTAAATAAGGCTTAGGAGGAATCCTAGCATTTGTGAGGACCGCCCTTTTTACTTCTATTGTTATGACTATTTGCATTACTGTTATTGTTACTTTTTATATTTGTGGGATAGCAGTTCCCGGAATTGTCAAACTATTAAACTTTATTACGATTTCGGAAAAACTAATTGGGTGATGTTTGGATAAGTTTACATTTCAGAAAAACATTAATTAGGTGATGATGGAAAATTGTAATATGATTTCATTTATGTTAATTAGTACTATGTCATGATAATGCATGTTTTCAAGTTGCTTCAGCTATGATGATTTTATGTGGTTACTGATCTTGTAATTTAGTGTGCAGGAATTACTAATCGAACCACAGAATTCGGAGATCATTCCGCACCTTGTTATTTGTTATTCCCTGTTAAGCCGATCTGGTTCCACGAGGAACCAAGATCTCTTTGTGTTTGATGTAATGATGTAATGTGGTCTTTCATATGGTCGAGTGGGTTAAGTTACCCTCATGTAACATTATTTTATAATTTGTGTTGTAAAAAGGATTGAAATTGAATTTCCTTATTTAATTTAAATTTATGAGGCCTTTTCTTGTGCTTTACCTTGACCAGGGGTGTCTTGTATGGGTTAAAGTTGACCCTGGGTTATACCCCATGGGTCCAGGGGCCCATTTGGCATGGGTAACCCTTGAGTAACCTCCATCTAGTCATCTTAACTTCCCCCTGAAGTTAAGTGGCGAAAATTGGAGGTAGGAGGGGACATGATGGGTTGTACCAACACCCAACCCATCCCCTCTACTTTCCCCAAGGTAAGAGATGCCATCCATTATTGAAGGATTGACTTAAAGTCACCCCTTCCATAGTGAGATTCCCCCATGTGCTGTGGGGACACCCATGTGAAGAAGGGAAGAAGGGGCATGGGTCACCTGTCTTCTTCCCCCTTTAACTCCTTTTATTTCTCCCATGTGTAAGAGGAATCACATGAGGAGAGGAATAAGGAGTACTCTTGGGAAGGGTGAGTGACATAAGCCACCAGGGCAGAATAGTGGTTTTGGGGGAGAGTGAGAAGGTGACAAGTGTCACCTCCCCATTCCTCAAAACTGAAAAGAATTTGGTTATTTGTTTCCAATTTTTGGGATGAGAGGGAGTGAGTTGAATTTTGGGGAAACTTTCATTTTACCTTACCAAAAATAGAAAAGTTAGTTTGTAGGAGAGAGAAGGGAGAAGGAGTTGGTGGCTAAGGTTGGAAGAGAACTTTGTGGGCTCTGCAATAGCTTCATTCCAGGAAGGCTTTGTAAGGTTGGTTTAAATTTTACCTTTGTTTTGTATAGCTAAATGTGTATGAAAAGTGTGTGATTTTGTGTTTAGATTTGTTTTCTGTGGGGTTTGTTGTCAGGTTGTTTGACAGAGCTTCTCCCACTTGGGAGAAATGCTCATCAAGTTTGGGGTAGGAGAGGAGAGATCCTCCTCGGGTGCATACCTGTTTCCATCTTTTGGGATGTTGAAAGCCTTGAGGGCATGTATCTGTGTCTGTATCTTTGACTTGAGAGTCATATACAGATTTCTTACAAATTTGTGATCAAACTTGGTTTGAGACCAAGAGAAAGTGTATTGGTTAACTTATCTGTCAGGGTGACACTCTGGAATCGAGTGTGTCCACTCTCCTGCCCCTTATGAAACTCACTGTAGTTGAGTTTCCGTGTTGTGTAAATGACCCATGGGTGTTTGTGTGCTTTGGGATTGTTGTTGTTACTGTTGTGAAATGGAGTGTTTGAGTTAGCCAGGTGTGAGTATGGTCTCCCTAGCTCGGGGGTGACCCACTTGCGGGTCTACGGAAGGGAGGAGAGCTAGATGAGTGGTGTTTTCTTCTTTGTTTGTCTATGATACGCAGGTTTTCCCTTGGAGCTTCTGGTTGGCTTGAGAGAAATTATATTTGTGAAGAAACAGTTATTCTTCTTTGTCATGAGAATTAGGCCTGGTTCCTTTCATAAGAGTTGAAGAGAGAGCACCTCTCTTGTTATTGCTATAATTTATTGTTACCCTGAGAGTGAAGGAAATCACCTCCCTGATTTTGTTATTGATGGACTTTTACTTGGTTGTCACAAGCTATCAGTTGTATATTGTTTGGGAGAGGGAAGTTCATAACTGGGAAGTTAATTGTATATATCCATGGTTTAAAATCTGTAATATGAATGTGCTTAAATTTTCAAGTTTGTTGCTTGTAAACCTTGTTAAATAGCACTTTATTTGTGTTTCAAGTATTATTGAAAGGAAGAGTTCATTATTTAATTGCAATCTAATCTGAGTTTGTTTATGTAATTGAAAGTTTGGAATTGCTTAACTAGTTGAAATGTTAGTTCTATGGTTCATTGATCTAATGGAAAAGACAATTTTAAATGTTTAAGTTTATTCTCATATATAGTGGTTTCAGTTAATGTGAAAAGATTAGAGGAAATCTAGCATGTATATATTTCTGTTTGTTAATTTAAGAAACTTAAATGTGTTATGAAAATGGAATATATATCGCTATATATAAATATATATATATATATATATATATATATATATATATATATATACTAAGTTGTTATATATTTACCATTGCTACCGAATAAGTGAAACTGGAATATAAATATATATAATGGTTATTTAATTATCATTATAACAAGTTGAAATCTGAGAAAAGTATGAAAAATATATATATATATATATATATATATATATATATATATATATATATATATATATATATATTTATATAACAGTTGTTATAAATTAACATTTTTACAGAATTAGAGATACTGATTAAATGGTTGATTGAGAAAATTTAAATGACAATTTGAAACTGCTGAATACATATATAAATATAGATATAAATATATATATATATATATATATGTATATATATATATTTATATTTAATTAGCATTGATTCATATTAAATTCGGATTACATTCGAATGACAGTCGATATGCAAAAATTGTGGACTCGCTGTGTAAAAACACAGCCACAGCTTCATATTGGGCGGTGGGGAGAAATCCCCACCGCAGTCCCCTTTTGTTTGTTAAGAGGTGTGGGGAGGGGCGGAGACCCAACCACACCCCACATCGTGGGGTGTGGGTGGGGCTCCGCCCCTCCCCACATCCCCCTTCCCTTATAACTCCGCGGCCTTCACAGGCCAGCACTCTGCGCGACCTCTGTCTCCTCCGCTGGCTGCGGCCACCGCCGCCCATCTCCTCCGCTGGCTGTGGAAAATAAAACAAAAAAAATGTTAGGGCTTTTGGCCCTAACATATAAGTTGGTTTTTATTTGAAATGAAATACATTAAGTTGCCATATATATAGGCATATATAGATACTATATATGCCTATGTATATAGTAATATAATATGAAATAATTAATATATATATATATATATAAATACATTTATGTATATATATATATATATATATATATATATATATATATATATATATATATATATATATATATATATATATATAAGGGATTACATGGAGTTTGTTAAATAATTAAAAGAACAATTTCGTCAACTACATATACATTAAAAAATATATATATATATATATTTATGGAAATAGTTTTATGAGCCATTTTATTGGGCCCTCGTTTAAAATCTTGATAAAATGTGACACATGGATATACAAAAATAAAATAAAAAATATATATTTTCACAGTAGTTTTTATTAAGTGTTGAACACAACAACCAAAGAAGTTATGTTTCCATGATCAGGGTTTTATAAAGTGGAGAGCCTCCTACATGTATTAACAACGGTAAATGATTTACAATAAGAGTATTAATAATACTGATTAGTAATAATAATAACAGTAATTATAGATAAGAGAAAATAAAATTATAATTTAATGGGAGCATAAAGGAATATACTGTAATACTCCGGAAAGAGTTTCTCAGAAGTTTCCACTACCAACATAATGTCAATAACCAGGAAAAAAGAAGGAAAATGAAGAGGAAAATTACACGTCACCTTGCTTAAAAGATCACTGGAAATAAACTTAAGAAGCCATCACAGACATTCCATGTGGCCATTTTAATCCCAACTGTAGTAAACGACCTCATAAGTAAACCTGTAAGAGAGTCCAAAGAAGAAAAACTAACATTGGAAAACAAAGAGGAGAAAATGCGCGACATTTCCCACATGGGATAAGAGAACTAAGTTGACGGACCCTTCTGCTAAATCTGCTTAGGAACAAGTTTAATTAATACAAACGAAGAGGAGATACCGTGATCAGAGAAGACTAGGAGACCGAGTCCAGCGAAGTAGTAAACCAGTCTATGTGACCTAGACCATCCTGAAGTTAGGTTTAATATCAACAATAGCTGCAGTGATAACCCTGATTGACGTAAATCATGAAGAAAGGACCGGATACACATAAAGAAAGCATAGAAAATGAAAGAGAGAGAGACCGAAATATAAACACACTAAATTAACAGAGAAATAGTTAAGGTAAGGGCAATAAAAATACAATCAAAATTAAGAACCAGTGAAAAGGGAAGAGAGAGCAAACAAACCGCCTTGTTGAGAATGCTAAGTCGTAGGAGGAGTATGTTTCAGGAAACAAGAGAGGAGACAGACAACCGTGCCTGGCTGAAAAATGACTAAATAGGGAGATCACTAGTCGGTTTAGTCGGAACAAGGCGTCGTGGGAAGTTGTTAATCTATCAGCGAACCACGTGCGTAAATGAGTGCAGCGTAATTCCCACTAATGCCGTAAGGCGTTATGCTGCCGGAAATTGCCAAGGTTTAGATTTAGGAACTTTGGTAATCTCACTCTTGCAATGACATTAGCGGCGTCGTAAAGACCCTCTTGTTGATCTGTATGCGTCTGGTTGCACGCAATTGTACTTATATTCTGCCGAAAATTGTAGTGTTTCGCCATGAGAGAACACCGCCGAGCATGCTTACGCATGCGAAGGGGTTTTTAGGACAGTGTGAGAAAAGTTTTTCATATCTCGTGTCATAACCACATGACAGATGTGGCTATGACACGTGCAATGTGTGTTGTGACCACATGGAAAATGTGGGCATGACATTTGGTATCAGAGCCAAGTTTTAAACACTAGGTGTATTTGGGCACGTTATTATTCCGCAACTTTGGCTAATTAGTTTCTACCTTGTTTTGTAGGATGCCTCCTCGACGTGTTCGACGAGCGCGATCACGCCACACAGCGTCAGTCGAGGTGCACAGCGATTCCTCAGCTGAGGGACTGGCACCCGTAGTTACAGCAGCATCACCTGCACCACCTGTACCACAAACACTATTAGTACCACAGGTGACACCAGTATTGGCACCCGTAGTTACAGCAGCACCACCTGCACCACCTATACCACAAGCACCATTAGAACCACAGGCTACACCAGTATTGGATATAGGTCCACAGATCTTACAGGCACTACAGACTATGTTAGACAGGTTACCGCCAGTGATTCCTGAGCCACGTATAGAGCCTCATGTTGATCCGCGAGAGGAGCCACGTGCCGAGTCACGTATTGAACCACGTATGGAGCCCCGCGTTGATCCACTAGAAGTGCCACGTGTGGAGCCCTTCATTGAGATTCCCGACACAACAGTAGAGGAGGTAGGGTCAGCCTCCCGAGCACGGAGCAGGAGTCCTCCGAGACTTTTGAGACGAGATGAGATCTAGGGGGCAGAACAGGCTCAGCATGGATTACACGAGGATGGTGTGGAAGAGCCACTTGTGAGACTGAGAGACAGAGGGGACCCCATCAGAGATCTACTAAGGCTCAACCCACCCACTTTCGCAGGTGCTACAGAGGGAGCTGTGGCCGAGGCTTGGCTGATTAGCTTAGACAGGTGTTTCGCATTGCGACCATATGGGAGCAACACGAAAGCACGAGTGGCAGTCCATCTTCTTAGGGATGCAGCAGCCACCTGGTGGCACACAGAGGAGTGCAAGCGCCGACTATCCGTGGATACACTCACATGGGACATCTTCATTGAGCGCTTCAATGCGCGATATTTGTCCGAACATTATAGACAGCGCAGGATCGATGAGTTCCATGATTTACAGTAGAGGGGACTCACCGTGACTCAGTATGAGAGCTGATTTATAGAGCTTTCTCGTTACGCGGAATACCTCCATGACGAGAAAATCTTAATACACAAATTCATCAGAGGGCTAAATCACGGGATAGCAGGACCAGTTCGTATGGCAAATCCCCAGACCATGAGTGAGGCTGTTGGAAAGGCCCTTATATCAGAGGAAATTCAGGGACGAGGGCAGAATTCACGCCCGCAGTACCAGGAACGTAATCCCCAACAACAGCAAAACTTCTGAAGGCCTCAAAATACAACACAGAGAGGAGGATATAATCCTTCATCATTACCTCCTAGGCCACCACAGCAGTAGCAACATCAGCAAAAATCCAAATTTCAACAGAGGGGACAGGGAGGACAGAACCGTGGATGGCAGCAGCAGGGTTCACGCAGAGATCAGAGACAGCAGGGTTCATCGGCAGGACCCGCGAGGTCCCAGCAGTCTTACAGAGGCTCACAGGGATCCACTGGACGGACTGGGCAACAACAATCAGGCAGAACACAGTCAGGGCAGTTACAGGTTCGAGGACCATGTTATGTGTGTGGTGGGGTAGGGCATCTGGCTAGAGAGTGCCCGCAGGAATTTACTGCAGGGGGACAGCCCCGATCAGGAGGATCTGAGCAGACCGTAGGTGATGTGGGCAGAACCCACCACATGTTTGCCGTGGTTGATAACCGCCAGGCCGATTTCCAGGCTTCTGTCATCGAGGCAGCAGGTACGATTGGAGACTTTTCCATTTCGATCCTTTTTGACTCAGGAGCTACTGACTCTTTTTTGTCTACATCGTTAGTGGAGCGTTGCAGGCTGGTGGCTTCTAGGCAAGACATTAGGTGGGAAGTTGAGTTGGCCTCAGGGGCCAGGATGTCAGTAGATTCCTTGGTTAGAGATTGTGAGATCACATTGGGGTCATTCACCAGAACATGTGACCTTAGGATTATGCCATTAGGATCCTACGGAGTAGTTCTGGGTATGGATTGGCTTGCGGCACATAGAGCCAAGCTTGATTGTCGCCAGAGGACGATTAGCTGTTTAGACAATCATGGTTCATCGGTTGAGATAGTGGGCATTCAAAAGCCCACGACTGCTCGTATGATATCCACTCAGCAGCTTAAGCGCTGTATGCGGAAGGGATGTCATATGTTTGCCATCACGGTCAGTGATAGAGCAGAGGATGACCCTGAGGCTACTTTAGATGATCACCCTGTCCTTAGAGAGTTTGCCGATGTATTTTCGCTGGAATTACTAGGTATGCCTCCACGCAGAGAAGTGGACTTCCACATCGACTTGGTGCTAGGTGCAGAACCGATATCCCGTGCACCCTATAGGATGACTACACATGAACTCACTGAACTTAAACTGCAGTTAGAGGAATTACTTGAGAAGGGACACATCCGACCTAGCGTTTCACCATGGGGCGCACCAGTTATCTTCGTGAAGAAGAAGGATGGGTCTCTTCGTCTATGTATGGACTACAGGCAGTTGAACAAGGTGACGGTGAAGAACCGTTATCCTCTGCCTAGGATTGACGACCTTTTTGATCAGATGCAGGGAGCCAGAGTGTTCTCGAAAATCGATCTAAAATCTGGGTATCACCAATTGCGCATCACGGAGTCAGATATTCATAAAACTACTTTTCGAACTAGATATGGCCATTACGAATTCACAGTGGTACCCTTCAGGTTGACAAACGCTCCTGCAGTATTCATAAGTCTCATGAACGGGGTGTTCCGTACGTACCTAGATCGGTTCGTGATAATATTCCTTGATGACATTTTGATTTATTCACGAACTGAGGAGGAGCATGTGGAGCACTTGCGTCAAGTTTTGCAGCAATTACGAGAGCAACAGCTTTATGGCAACTTGGCGAAGTGTGCCTTCTTCAGGACAGAGGTGCAGTATTTGGGACACATTTTATCAGGCGATGGCATCTCCGTAGATCCATCTAAAATCAGAGCAATTCAGGAGTGGCCGGCACCCACTAACGTGACAGAGGTCCGAAGCTTTATGGGGTTAGCCGGATATTATCGTCGGTTTGTCGAGGGCTTCTCCAGGATAGCACATCCCATTACTTCCCTTCAGCGAAAAGGGAAGGGTTTCACTTGGACCAAGCAGTGCGAAAAGGCTTTTGGAGTCCTCAAGGAGCATCTTACTAGTGCTCCTATTTTAGCAGTCCCAGATCCTACAGAGGAGTTTGTAGTTTGCACAGATGCATCATTAGAAGGTTTGGGAGCCGTGCTTATGCAGGATGGTCGAGCGATCGCATACGAATCGCGGAAACTAAAGACACATGAGTTAAACTATCCTACTCACGACTTAGAGCTCACAGCAGTTGTACATGCTTTGGTCCACTGGAGACACTTCCTCTTAGGTCGACGCTTTGAACTCCATTCGGATCATCATAGTTTGCAGTAAATTTTTACACAGCCTAATTTGAACGCCCGCCAACGGCATTGGATGGAATTCCTATGCAAATATGATTTCGATGTCCACTATATCAAAGGGAAGGAGAACGTGGTCGCTGATGCTTTGAGTCAAAGATGCCATGAGATCCAGACCCTGACCTTGAAGGTGGACTTGAAGGATCGCATCTTACAGCATCTACCGGAGGATGAATGGTTTCTTGAAGTGCAGCAGGCATTACTAAATCAGAAGGCCCTTGAGGGCAAATTTACAGGATATACCCTTGAGTCTGATGGTATGCTTCGACATCGGCAGTGCATCTATGTACCCCATGCAGGTAATCTTCGCACAGTAACCCTATCAGAGGCTCATAGAGCACCCTATGCAGCACACCCAGGAGTGAAGAAGATGCATGCTGACTTACGACAGCTTTATCATTGGGTCGGGATGAGGCGTGACATTGCCGAATTTGTTGCTCGTTACCTGGAATATCAGAGGGTCAAGGTCGAACACCAGCATCCAGCGGGACTGTTGTACCCTCACGAGATACCTGAATGGAAATGGGACACCATTTCTATGGATTTTATCGTTGGTTTACCTATGTCATCACGTCGCCATGATGCTATTATGGTGACAGTTGACAAGCTGACCAAAGTGGCGCATTTTTCACCAATATGCACAACTTACAATGCACCATCAGTGGCAAAGGTGTTTCTTGATCAGATTGTTAGACTTCATGGGGTACCTCACCGCATTATATCTGACAGAGACTCCGTATTCACTTCATCGTTCTGGAAAGCCTTACATCAGGCGTTGGGCACACAGCTCAACTTCAGTTCAGCATATCATCCGGAAACTGACGGACAGACAGAGAGAGTTAACTAGGTGTTAGAAGACATGCTTCACATGTATGTGATGGACCATCAGTCTAGATGGGAGGAGTACCTATATCTAGTTGAGTTTGCCTACAATAATGGGCATCACAGCTCGTTGGGTATGCCTCCTTTCCAGGCGTTATATGGCAACCATGCAGAACACCTTTGAGTTGGGATCGGATAGAGGACAGAAATGTCATCGGTCCAGAGATAGTTTAGAATATGGAACTGCAAGTCAAACAGATTAGACAGAGGCTCCAGGAAGCACAGGACAGGCAGAAAAAGTATGCCGATGCTAAGAGGACAGACCGAAGCTTCTCTGTGGGGGAAAGAGTATTTTTGAGAGTGCGGCCGCACAAGAGTCCAATCCGTTATGGAAAAAGCTCTAAGCTCGCACCTCGATTTGTAGGACCTTTCGAAATCTTGGAGCGGATAGGACCAGTAGCCTATCGTCTAGCCTTGACACCTAGCCTGTCACGTATCCACGATGTATTTCATGTATCAGTTTTACGTCAATATATTTCTGACTTATCTCATGTGTTGGATTGGAGTGCTCTTCAGGTAGAGGCAGACGGACAGCTGGCGTTGGAGCCAATTCGCATATTGGCTCATCAGATGCTGGCCCTTCGAGGTCGAGAGCTAGACCAGGTTAGAGTCCAATGGGACCTATACGACGAAGTCACTGCAACATGGGAAGATGCAGAGAGACTGAAGACCCTTTATCCTCACCTTTTTGACGACTTCCAGGAGGAAGTATCGTCTTAGGGGGAGAGGATGTGAGGACCGCCCTTTTTACTTCTGTTGTTATGACTATTTGCATTACTATTATTGTTACTTTTTATATTTGTGGGATAGCAGTTCCCGGAATTGTCAAACTATTAAACTTTATTATGATTTCGGAAAAACTAATTGGGTGATGTTTGGATAAGTTTACATTTCAGAAAAACATTAATTAGGTGATGATGGAAAATTGTAATATGATTTCATTTATGTTAATTAGTACTATGTCATGATAATGCATGTTTTCAAGTTGCTTCGGCTATGATGATTTTATGTGGTTACTGATCTTGTAATTTAGTGTGCAGGAATTACTAATCGAACCACAGAATTCGGAGATCATTCCGCACCTTGTTATTTGTTATTCCCTGTTAAGCCGATCTGGTTCCACGAGGAACCAAGATCTCTTTGTGTTTGATGTAATGATGTAATGTGGTCTTTCGTATGGTCGAGTGGGTTAAGTTACCCTCATGTAACATTATTTTATAATTTGTGTTGTAAAAAGGATTGAAATTGAATTTCCTTATTTAATTTAAATTTATGAGGCCTTTTCTTGTACTTTACCTTGACCAGGGGTGTCTTGTATGGGTTAAAGTTGACCCTGGGTTATACCCCATGGGTCCAGGGGCCCATTTGGCATGGGTAACCCTTGAGTAACCTCCATCTAGTCATCTTAACTTCCCCCTAAAGTTAAGTGGCGAAAATTGGAGGTAGGAGGGGACATGATGGGTTGTACCAACACCCAACCCATCCCCTCTACTTTCCCCAAGGTAAGAGATGCCATCCATTATTGAAGGATTGACTTAAAGTCACCCCTTCCATAGTGAGATTCCCCCATGTGCTGTGGGGACACCCATGTGAAGAAGGGAAGAAGGGGCATGGGTCACCTGTCTTCTTCCCCCTTTAACTCCTTTTATTTCTCCCATGCGTAAGAGGAATCACATGAGGAGAGGAATAAGGAGTACTCTTGGGAAGGGTGAGTGACATAAGCCACCAGGGCAGAATAGTGGTTTTGGGGGAGAGTGAGAAGGTGACAAGTGTCACCTCCCCATTCCTCAAAACTGAAAAGAATT
Organism: Cunninghamia lanceolata; assembly: GCA_027924645.1. Taxonomy (NCBI): domain Eukaryota; kingdom Viridiplantae; phylum Streptophyta; class Pinopsida; order Cupressales; family Cupressaceae; genus Cunninghamia; species Cunninghamia lanceolata. The sequence continues at coordinate 12,031,550 of BSBN01001466.1, read as the reverse complement.
TGGTTATTTGTTTCCAATTTTTGGGATGAGAGGGAGTGAGTTGAATTTTGGGGAAACTTTCATTTTGCCTTACCAAAAATAGAAAAGTTAGTTTGTAGGAGAGAGAAGGGAGAAGGAGTTGGTGGCTAAGGTTGGAAGAGAACTCTGTGGGCTCTGCAATAGCTTCATTCCAGGAAGGCTTTCTAAGGTTGGTTTGAATTTTACCTTTGTTTTGTATAGCTGAATGTGTATGAAAAGTGTGTGATTTTGTGTTTAGATTTGTTTTCTGTGGGGTTTGTTGTCGGGTTGTTTGACAGAACTTCTCCCACTTGGGAGAAATGCTCATCAAGTTTGGGGTAGGGGAGGAGAGATCCTCCTCGGGTGCATACCTGTTTCCATCTTTTGGGATGTTGAAAGCCTTGAGGGCATGTATCTGTGTCTGTATCTTTGACTTGAGAGTCATATACAGATTTCTTACAAATTTATGATCAAACTTGGTTTGAGACCAAGAGAAAGTGTATTGGTTAACTTATCTGTCAGGGTGACACTCTGGAGTCGAGTGTGTCCACTCTCCTGCCCCTTATGAAACTCACTGTAGTTGAGTTTCCGTGTTGTGTAAATGACCCACGGGTGTTTGTGTGCTTTGGGATTGTTGTTGTTACTGTTGTGAAGTGGAGTGTTTGAGTTACCCAGGTGTGAGTATGGTCTCCCTAGCTCGGGGGTGACCCACTTGCGGGTCTACGGAAGGGAGGAGAGCTAGATGAGTGGTGTTTTCTTCTTTGTTTGTCTTTGATACGCAGGTTTTCCCTTGGAGCTTCTGGTTGGCTTGAGAGAAATTATATTTGTGAAGAAACAGTTATTCTTCTTTGTCATGAGAATTAGGCCTGGTTCCTTTCATAAGAGTTGAAGAGAGAGCACCTCTCTTGTTATTGCTGTAATTTATTGTTACCCTGAGAGTGAAGGAAATCACCTCCCTGATTTTGTTATTGATGGACTTTTACTTGGTTGTCACAAGCTATCAGTTGTATATTGTTTGGGAGAGGGAAGTTCATAACTGGGAAGTTCATTGTATATATCCATGGTTTAAAATCTGTAATATGAATGTGCTTAAATTTTCAAGTTTGTTGCTTGTAAACCTTGTTAAATAGCACTTTATTTGTGTTTCAAGTATTACTGAAAGGAAGAGTTCATTATTTAATTGCAATCTAATCTGAGTTTGTTTATGTAATTGAAAGTTTGGAATTGCTTAACTAGTTGAAATGTTAGTTCTATGGTTCATTGATCTAATGGAAAAGACAATTTTAAATGTTTAAGTTTATTCTCATATATAGTGGTTTCAGTTAATGTGAAAAGATTAGAGGAAATCTAGCATGTATATATTTCTGTTTGTTAATTTAAGAAACTTAAATGTGTTATGAAAATGGAATATATATCGCTATATATATATATATACTAAGTTGTTATATATTTACCATTGCTACCGAATAAGTGAAACTGGAATATAAATATATATAATGGTTATTTAATTATCACTATAACAAGTTGAAATCTGAGAAAAGTATGAAATATATATATATATATATATATATATATATATATATATATATATATATATATATATATATATATATATATATATAACAGTTGTTATAAATTAACATTTTTACAGAATTAGAGATACTGATTAAATGGTTGATTGAGAAAATTTAAATGACAATTTGAAAGTGCTGAATACATATATAAATATAGATATAAATAAATATATATATATTTATATTTAATTAGCATTGATTCATATTAAATTTGGATTACATTCGAATGACAGTCGATATGCAAAAATTGTGGACTCGCTGTGTAAAAACATAGCCACAGCTTCATATTGGGCGGTGGGGAGAAATCCCCACCGCAGTCCCCTTTTGTTTGTTAAGAGGTGTGGGGAGGGGCGGAGCCCCACCCACACCCCACATCGTGGGATGTGGGTGGGGCTCTGCCCCTCCCCACATCCCCCTTCCCTTATAACTCCGCGTCCTTCACAGGCCAGCACTCTGCGCGACCTCTGTCTCCTCCGCTGGCTGCGGCCACCACCGCCCATCTCCTCCGCTGGCTGTGGAAAATAAAACAAAAAAAATGTTAGGGCTTTTGGCCCTAACATATAAGTTGGTTTTTATTTGAAATGAAATACATTAAGTTGCCATCTATATAGGCATATATAGATACTATATATGCCTATGTATATAGTGATATAATATGAAATAATATATATATATATATATATATATATATATATATAAGGGATTACGTGGAGTTTGTTAAATAATTAAAAGAACAATTTCGTTAACTACATATACATTAATATATATATATATATATATATATATATATATATATATATATATATATATATATATATATATATTTATGGGAATAGTTTTATGAGCCATTTTATTGGGCCCTCGTTTAAAATCTTGATAAAATGTGACACATGGATATACAAAAATAAAATAAAAAAAATATATTTTCACAGTAGTTTTAATTAAGTGTTGAAAACAACAACCAAAGAAGTTATGTTTCCATGATCAGGGTTTTATAAAGTGGAGAGCCTCCTACATGTATTAACAACGGTAAATGATTTACAATAAGAGTATTAATAATACTGATTAGTAATAATAATAACAGTAATTATAGATAAGAGAAAATAAAATTATAATTTAATGGGAGCATAAAGGAATATACTGTAATACTCCGGAAAGAGTTTCTCGGAAGTTTCCACTACCAACATAATGTCAATAACCAGGAAAAAAGAAGGAAAATGAAGAGGTAAATTACACGTCACCTTGCTTAAAAGATCACTGTAAATAAACTTAAGAAGCCATCACAGACATTCCATGTGGCCATTTTAATCCCAACTGTAGTAAACGACCTCATAAGTAATCCTGTAAGAGAGTCCGAAGAAGAAAAACTAACATTGGAAAACACAGAGGAGAAAATGCGCGACATTTCCCACATGGGATAAGAGAACTAAGTTGACGGACCCTTCTGCTAAATCTGCTTAGGAACAAGTTTAATTAATACAAACGAAGAGGAGATACCGTGATCGGAGAAGACTAGGAGACCGAGTCCAGTGAAGTAGTAAACCAGTCTATGTGACCTAGACCATCCTGAAGTTAGGTTTAATATCAACAATAGCTGCAGTGATAACCCTGATTGATGTAAATCATGAAGAAAGGACCGGATACACATAAAGAAAGCATAGAAAATGAAAGAGAGAGAGACCGAAATATAAACACACTAAATTAACAGAGAAATAGTTAAGGTAAGGGCGATAAAAATACAATCAAAATTAAGAACCAGTGAAAAGGGAAGAGAGAGCAAACAAACCACCTTGTTGAGAATGCTAAGTCGTAGGAGGAGTATGTTTCAGGAAACAAGAGAGGAGACAGACAACCGTGCCTGGCTGAAAAATGACTAAATAGGGAGATCACTAGTCAGTTTAGTCGGAACAAGGCGTCGTGGGAAGTTGTTAATCTATCAGTGAACCACGTGCGTAAATGAGTGCATCGTAATTCCCACTAACGCCGTAAGGCGTTATGCTACCAGAAATTGCCGAGGTTTAGATTTAGGAACTTTGGTAATCTCACTCTTGCAATGACGTTAGCGGTGTCGTAAAGACCCTCTTGTTGATCTGTATGCGTCTGGTTGCACGCAATTGTACTTATATTCCGCCGAAAATTGTAGTGTTTCGCCATGAGAGAACACCGCCGAGCATGCTTACGCATGCGAAGGGGTTTTTAGGACAGTGTGAGAAAAGTTTTTCATATCTCGTGTCATAACCACATGACAGATGTGGCTATGACACGTGCGATGTGTGTTGTGACCACATGGAAAATGTGGGCATGACAGCATTATTGTTACGATGAGAAGCCATGTAATGTGAGATTATTTCACCCTTTAAACACTAATTTGAGGGAAGTGGGTCATGAAAGACACACGGTGTCCATAGCAAACCAAATGAGTAGAATGAAATAATGCAACACACCAAGGTAATATGAGTGGTTTGTATGTTTGTTTAAAGAAAGTGTATACAACCCTTAGCGTTGAAATACACAATGTGTAACTAAAAACATGCAAGTTTTCAAGAAAGAGTGTGAAATGATGCCAAATTTTTAAATGAGCAATGTATGTATGTATTCAAATGAATTCAAGATCATATTTCAAAAGATTTTCAATCACCTATGCAAGGAAGTAGATGCAAAACTATGCTAAAATGCTTGATTTTTTTCGCTTTTTTCAATGTAAATGTTCTAAAATTCAAAAGTAAGATGCAAATACATAAAATAAAAAACACTACAGTCCAAAAATAGATTTGAAAGAGTGTTTAAAAGAGTAGTAAAATCTGAAACAAGATTTTAACCACAAACCCTAGCTATTGCAAAGACTAGGTTATATGAAAAATGCACAATTTCAAGCAAATTCTAAGAAATAAAGTATGCAAATGCAAGGTAAATGATTATAGAATGATGTAATGCTACAATTTATATCAGCTCTGATGTAAATATTAGAGATTTGAATGATTTAGATGAAATGCAATGAAAATAATCTAAACTATGTCAAAATGCAAGCCTAGGATGCTTGATTTTTTCAAAAATTTCAATTTTTTTGTAGATTTTCAAATGCAATATGATCAAAATGAAATGAATGAATGAAAATCTGAAGTACAACACTCAACAAGGTGCAAAATGTAATAAAAATAGGGGTTCACCAAAAATGTTATGTATGAAAAGAGGGTTAATGGGATTGATGGGTAGTTTAGTTAGACCCCCCTTTCACTACCCAAACTCAAGGACATTTAACTAAGTTGAATCAGAATGTGAGGACCGCCCTTTTTTACTTCTGTTGTTATGACTATTTACATTACTGTTATTGTTACTTTTTATATTTGTGGGATAGTAGTTCCTGGAATTGTCAAACTATTAAACTTTATTATGATTTCGGAAAAACTGATTGGGTGATGTTTGGATAAGTTTACATTTCAGAAAAGTTAATTAGGTGATGATGGAAAATTGTAATATGATTTCATTTATGTTAATTAGAACTATGTCATGATAATACATGTTTTTAAGTTGCTTCGGCTATGATGATTATATGTGGATACTGATCTTGTAATTTAGTGTGCAGGGTTTACTAATCGAACCACAGATTTCAGAGATCATTCCGCACCTTATTATTGTTATTCCCTGTTAAGCCGATCTGGTTCCACGAGGAACCAAGATCTTTCTGTGTTTGATGTGATGTTGTAATGTGGTCTTTCGTATGGTCGAGTGGGTTTGGTTACTCTCTTGTAACAATATCTTATGATTTGTGTTGTAAAAAGATTGAATTTGAATTTCTTTATTTTATTTAAATCTTTGAGGCCTTTTCTTGTGCTTTACCTTGACTAGGGGTGTCTTGTAAGGGTTAAAGTTGACCTTGGGTTATACCCCATGGGTCCAGGGGCCCATTTGGCATCGGTAACCCTTGGGTAACCTCCATCTAGTCATCTTGACTTCCCCCTGAAGTTAAGTGGCGAAAATTGGAGGTATGGAGGGGACATGATGGGTTGTACCAACACCCAACCCATCCCTCTTCAATCCCCAAGGTAAGAGATGACTACAAACCCATCCATTATTGAAGGATTGACTTGAAGTCACCCTCTCCATTAGTGAGATTCCCCCATGTGTTGTGGGGCCATCCATGTGAAGGAGGGAAGAAGAGGCATGGGTCACCTGTCTTTTACTCCTTTAACTCCTTTTATTTCTCCCATGCGTAAGAGAAATGACATGAGGAGAGGGATAAGGAGTACTCTAGGGATGGGTGAGTGACATAAGCCATCATGACAGAATAGTGGTTTTGGGAAGGGTGAGGAGGTGACAAGTGTCACCTCCCCATTCCTCTAAACTGAAAAGAATTTGGGTTATTTGTTTTCAATTTTGGGATGAGAGGGAGTTAGTTGAATTTTGGGAGAGTTTTTTTATTATTGCCAAAAATAGGAAAGTTAGCTTGGAGGTGAGGAAAGGGAGAGGGAGTTGTTGGCTAAGGTTGGAAGAGAACTCAGTGGAGCTCTGCAACAGTTTCATTCCAGGAGGGCTTTGTAAGGTTGGTTTGATTTTTACCTTTCTTTTGTATATCTAAATGTGTATGTAAAGTGTGTGAAAGATGATTATTTGTTTGTGTTTTAGATGTGTTTTCTGTGGGGTTTGTTGTCGGGTTGTTTGACAGAGCTTTTCCCACTTGGGAGAAATGCTCATCAAGTTTGGGGTAGGGGAGGAGAGATCCTCCTCGGGTGCATACCTGTTTCCTTCTTTTGGGATGTTGAAAGCCTTGAGGGCATGTATCTGTGACTGTATCTTTGACTTGAGAGTCAAATACAGATTTCTTAAAAAAATTTGTGATCAAAATTGGTTTGAGGCCAAGAGAAATTGTGTTGGTTAAATTATCTGTAAGGGTGACACTCTGGAGTCGAGTGTGTCCACTCTCCTGCCCCTTATGAAACTCACTGTAGTTGAGTTTCCATGTTGTGTAATTTACCACGGGTGTTTGTGTGCTTTGGGTTTGTTGTTGTCCCTGTTGTGAAGTGGAGTGCTTGAGTTACCCAGGTGTGAGTATGGTCTCCCTAGCTCGGGGGTGACCCTCTTGTGGGTCTACGGAAGGGAGGAGAGCTGGATGAGTGGTGTTTTCTTCTTTGTTTGTCTTTGATACACAGGTTTCCTCTTGGAGCTTATGGTTGGAGTTGGAGAAGTTATATTATGAAGAAATAGTTTATTCTTCTTTGTCATGTGAATTAGATCATGTTCATTTCATAAGAGTTGAAGAGAGAGCACCTCTCTTGATATTGTTGTAACTATCGACACCCTGGGAGTGAAGGAAATCACCTCCCTGATCTTGTTATTGATGGACTTTTACTTGGTTGTTACAAGCTATCTTTTGTATGTTGTTTGGGAGAAGGAAGTTCATTTCTCCCTTAGAGTGTGTAGAAGATGTGGAATGTTAGTTGTAGGTATCCATGATTTAAGATTATCTCTTGCTATATGTAGTGGAAGAGTTAACTTTTCTGTATTATGAATGTTGTAAACAAATGCCTTAAATTTTCAAGTTAAGTTGCTTTGTAAACTTATTCTAAATAGCAATTTTATTGTGTTTAATGTGTTCTTGAAAAGAAGAGTTCCTTATTTAATCTGATCTTGTATATGAAAATCAAGGATAAATCTGCTTAATTAGATGACAATAGAGTTTTAAATGATTAAGTTTCTTTTTCATTAAATAATGGTTTCAGTTATTTTGTAAAGTTTAGAGAAAGTCTATTATGTATTTACTTCTATTTGTCAATTTGAGAAAATTAAGTGGTATTATGAAAATGAAATATATATATATATATATATATAATAGTTGTTATTTATTTACCATTTTTACAGAATATGAGAAACTGAATATTTGTTGTATTGGAGAAATTTGAATGGTATTTTGAAAATGATATATATATATATATATATAAATATATCTATATATATATATTTGATTTGTTTAATTATTTATTAAATTATTTAACGAAATTGTGCAACTGAAATTTTATTGTTGCAATTGAAGAAATTGAGTATCATATAAATAATATATATATATATATATATATATTTTATTAAATATTAATAAAATTGTAAAAATTATGATAGTCGAAATAAACAAAGGAGGGGCGAATTGCCTTCGCTGTGTAAAAATGAAACACAGTCAAGAGTTACAGTGGGCGGTGGGGAATGAAACCCCACCGCATTGTTTATTGCTACGAAGTGTGGGGGGGGCGGAGCCCCACCCACACCCCACTTCATGGGATGTGGGTGGGGCTCCGCCCCCCCCACAGTCCCTTTCCTTGAAGCTCGTGGCCTCCTGCAAGCCACAACCCCCGCGCCCCTTTTGGTGGCCGAAACACCTCTCTGCACAGCGGGGCCTTCACCGCACTTCCATTGCCATCCACCGTGCCTTAAGCGCTGCTCTCGCCGCGCTTCCCTTCGTTCGCGAGCTGCAACCTCCGCCCCTCTGCCATGGCCGCTGCTCCCCTTGTCCTCTGCCCAGCACATAAATATTCACAGTTAGTTTTTTTTTTTTTTTAGAGATGAAACAAACAACCAAAGAAAATTAGGTTATAATCCATGGTTTGACTTTGATTTTATAAAGAGGAGAACCTCTTATAAATAACAACATTGGTATATAATTGTATATATAAATATATATATATATATATATAATTATATTATATATAAAAAAAATATAGAAGATTAATACTAGTATAATAGATAGGTAACTTATTAAGATAACTTAATAATTGCAATAATAGTAATTATAATAAATAACAGTAATTATAACAACAGTAATTATAATTAGGAGAAATGTAATTGAGTATATGTATGTTTATATATATATATACGATCTTATATATATACATATAAATGTATCGTTACATATTTATATTTTTTTTTTCTATGATTACGACTTTCAGAGAGGCCGTTTTCCCTTAACGATAATAAGAGAAAATAAAATTATAATTTAATGAGAGCATAAAGGAATATACTGTATTACTCCGGAAAGAGTTTCTCGGAAGTTTCAACTATCAACGTAATTTCAATAACCGGGAAAATGAAGAGGAAAATTACACGTCACCTTGCTTGAAGGATCACTGGAAATAAACTTAAGAAGCCATCACAGACATTCCATGTGAGGCCATTTTAATCTCAATTGTAGTAAACGTCCACATAAGTAAACCTATAAGAGAGTCAGAAGAAGAAAAACTAACATTGGAAAACACAGAGGAGAAAATGCGCGACATTTCCCACATGGGATAAGAGAACTAAGTTGATGGACCATACCGCTAAATTTGCTTAGGAACAAGTTTAATTAATACAAACGAAGAGGAGAAACCTAGATTCGGAGAAGACTAGGAGACCGGGTCCAACGAAGTAGTAAACCAACATATGTGACCTGGACCATCCAGAAGTTAGGTTTAATGTCAACAATAGATACAGTGATAACCCTGATTGATGTCAAATATGAAGAAAGGACTGGATAAACATAAAGAAAGCATAGAAAACAAAAGAGAGAGAGACCAAAATATAAACAAACTAAATTATCAGAGAAATAGTTAAGGTGAGCGCGATAAAAATACAATCAAAATTAAGACCCAGAGAAAAGGGAAGAGAGAGCAAACAAACCGCCTTGTTGAGAATGCTAAGTCGAAGGAGGAGTATATTTCAGGAAACAAGAGAGGAGACAGACAACCGTGCCTTGCTGAAAAATGAATCAATAGGGAGATCACGAGTCGGTTTAATCGGAACAAGGTGTCGTGGGAAGTTGTTAATCTATCAGTGAACCACGTGCGTAATATAGGGTTGAGTAATTCCCACTTATGCCATAAGGCGTTATGCTGCCGGAATTTGCCGAGACTTAGATTTAGGAACCTTGATATTAAAAACCTTGTAGTGAAGTTAACGGTGTCGTAGAGACCCCCTTGTTGGTCTACTCGCGTCCAGTTGCACGCAATTGTACTTGTACCCCGTCGACAACTGTAGTGTTTTCACCTTGAGCGAACACCACTGAGCATGCTTACGCATGCGAGGGGGTTTTTAGGGAAGCATGAGAAATTTTTTTGATATTTCATGTCATAACCAGATGACAAAAGTGGCTATGACACGTGTGATGTGTGTTGTGACCACATGGAAAATGTGGGCATGACATTTGGTATCAGAGCCAAGTTTAAACACTGGGCGTATTTGGGCACGTTATTATTTCGCAACTTTGGCTAATTAGTTTCTACCTTGTTTTGTAGGATGCCTCCCCGACATGTTCGACGAGCGTGGTCACCGCACATAGCATCTGTCGAGGTGCACAGCGATTCCTCAGCCGAGGGACTGGCACCCGTAGTTACAGCAACACCACCTGCACCACCTGAACCACAAGCACCACTAGTACCACAGGCGACACCAGTATTGGATATAGGTCCACAGATCTTACAGGCACTGCAGGCTATGTTAGATAGGTTACCGCCGGTGATTCCTGAGCCACGTGTAGAGCCTCGTGTTGATCTGTGAGAGGAGCCACTTAGGGAGCCACGTGCCGAGTCACGTATTGAGCCACGTGAGGAGCCCCGCATTGATCCACTAGAGGTGCCATGTGTGGAGCCTTTCGTTGAGATTCCCGACACAACAGTAGAGGAGGTAGGGTCAGCCTCCCGTGCACAGAGCAGGAGTCCTCTGAGACCTTTGAGACGAGATGAGATCCAGAGAGTAGAATAGGTTCATCATGGAATGTATGAGGATGGTGTGGAAGAGCCAGTCATGAGACTTAGAGACAGAGGGGACCCCATCAGAGATCTACTTAGGCTCAACCCACCCACTTTCGTAGGTGCTACAGAGGGAGTTGTGGCTGAGGCTTGGCTGATTAGCTTAGACAGGTGTTTCGCATTGTGACCATATGGAAGCAACATGAAAGCATGAGTGGCAGTCCATCTTCTTAGGGATGCAGCAACTACCTGGTGGTGCACAGAGGAGTGCAAGCACCGACTTTCTGTGGATACACTCACATGGGACATCTTCATAGAGCGCTTTAATGCACGATATTTGTTAGAACATAACAAATAGCACAGGATCGATGAGTTCCATGAATTACAGCAGAGGGGACTCACTGTTACTCAGTATGAGGGTCGATTCATTGAGCTTTCTCGTTACGTGGAATACCTCCACGATGAGAAAATCTTAATACACAAATTCATCAGAGGGCTGAATCACAGGATAGCAGGACCTCTTTGTATGGCAAATCCCCAGACCATGAGCGAGGCTGTTGAAAAGGCCCTTATATCAGAGGAAATTCAGGGACGAGGGCAGAATTCACACCCGCAGTACCAGGAACGTAATCCCCAACAACAGCAAAACTTTCGAAGGCCTCAAAACACAACACAGAGAGGAGGATATAACCCTTCATCATTACCTCCTAGGCCTTCATAGCAGCAGAAACATCAACAAAAATCTAAATTCTAGCAGAGGGGTTAGGGAGGACAGAACCGTGGATGGCAGTAGCAGGGTTCATGCAGAGATCAGAGACAGCAGGGTTCATCGGCAGGACCCACGAGGTCCCAGCAGTCTTACAAAGGCTCACAGGGGTCCACTGGACGGACTGGGCAACAATAATCAGGCAGAACATAGTTAGCGCAATTACAGGTTAGAGGACCATGTTATGTGTGTGGTGGGGCAGGGCATTTGGCTACAAAGTGCCCGCAGGGATTTACAGCAGGGGGACAGCCCCGATCAGGAGGATCTGAGCAGACCGTAGGTGACGTGGGCAGATCCCACCACATGTTTGCAGCGGTTGATAACCGCAAAGCCGATTTCCAGGCTTCCGTCATCGAGGCAGCAGGTACGATTGGAGACTTCCCCATCTCGATCCTTTTCGACTCAGGAGCTACTGACTCCTTTTTGTCTACATCGTTAGTGGAGCGTTGCAGGCTGGTGGCTTCTAGGCAAGACATTAGGTGGGAAGTTGAGTTGGCCTCAGGGGCCAGGATGTCAGTAGATACCTTGGTTAAAGACTGTGAGATCACATTGGGATCATTCACCACAACATGTGACCTTAGGATTATGCCGTTAGGATCCTACGGTGTAGTTCTGGGTATGGATTGGCTTGCGGCACATAGAGCCAAGCTTGACTGTCGCCAGAGGACGATTAGCTGTTTAGACGATCATGGTTCGCTGGTTGAGATAGTGGGCATTCAAAAGCCCACGGCTGTTCGTATGATATCCGCTCAGCAGCTTAAGCGCTGTATGCGGAAGGGATGTCAAATGTTTGCCATCATGGTCAGTGATAGAGCAGAGGATGAACTTGAGGCTACTTTAGATGATCACCCTGTCCTTAGAGAGTTTGCCGATGTATTTCCACCGAAATTACCAGGTATGCCTCCACATAGAGAAGTGGACTTCCACATCGACTTAGTGCCGGGTGCAAAACTGATATCCCGTGCACCTTATAGGATGACTACACATGAACTCATTGAACTTAAGCTGCAGTTAGAGGAATTACTTGAGAAGGGGCACATCCGACCTAGCGTTTCACCATGGGGCACACCGGTTATCTTCGTGAAGAAGAAGGATGAGTCTCTTTGTTTATGTATGGACTACATGTAGTTGAACAAGGTGACGGTGAAGAACCGTTATCCTCTGCCTAGGATTGACGACCTTTTTGATCAGATGCAGGGAGCCAGAGTGTTCTCAAAAATTGATCTAAAATCTGGGTATCACCAATTGCGCATCACGGAGGCAGATATTCATAAAACTACTTTTCGAACGAAATATGGCCATTACGAATTTACAGTGGTACCCTTCGGGTTGACGAACGCTACTGCAGTGTTCATGAGTCTCATGAACGGGGTGTTCCGTACTTACCTAGATCGGTTCGTGATAATATTTCTAGATGACATTTTGATTTATTCACGGACTGAGGAGGAGCATGTGGAGCACTTGCATCAAGTTTTGCAGCAATTACGAGAGCAGCAGCTTTATGGCAACTTGGCGAAGTGTGCCTTCTTCAGGACAGAGGTGTAGTATTTGGGACACATTTTATCAAGCGATGGCATCTCCGTAGATCCATCTAAAATCAGAGCAATTCAGGACTAGCCGGCACCCACCAACGTGACAGAGGTCAGAAGCTTTATGGGGTTAGCCGGATATTATCGTCGGTTTGTCGAGGGCTTCTCTAGGATAGCACATCCCATTACTTCCCTTCAGTGAAAAGGGAAGGGTTTCATTTGGACCGAGCAGTGTGAAAAGGCCTTTGGAGTCCTCAAGGAACGTCTTACCAATGCTCCTATTTTAGCGGTTCCAGATCCTACAGAGGATTTTGTAGTTTGCACAGATGCATCATTAGAAGGTTTGGGAGCTGTGCTTATGCAGGGTGGTAGAGCGATCGCATACGAATCGTGGAAACTAAAGACACATGAGTTAAACTATCCTACTCATGACTTAGAGCTCGCAGCAGTCATTCATGCTTTGGTCCGCTGGAGACACTTCCTCCTAGGTCAACGCTTTGAACTCCATTCGGATCATAATAGTTTGTAGTATATTTTTACACAGCCAAATTTGAACGCCCACCAACGGCGTTGGATGGAATTCCTATGCGAATACGACTTCGATGTCCACTACATCAAAGGGAAGGAGAACGTGGTCACTGATGCTTTGAGTCGAAGGCGCCACAAGATCCTAACCCTGACCTTGAGGGTGGACTTGAAAGATCGCATCTTACAGCATCTACCAGAGGACGAATGGTTTCTTGAAGTGCAGTAGGCATTACTAAATCAGAAGGCCCTTGAGGGCAAATTTACAAGATATACCCTTGAGTCTGATGGTATGCTTCGACATCGGCAGCGCATCTATGTACCCCATGCGGGTAATCTTTGTACAGTAATCCTATCAGAGGCTCATAGAGCACCCTATGCAGCACACCCAGGAGTGAAGAAGATGCATGCTGACTTACGACAGCTTTATCATTGGGCTGGGATGAAGCGTGACATTGCCAAATTTGTTGCTCGTTGCCTGGAATGTCAGAGGGTCAAGGCCAAACATCAGCATCCAGCGGAATTGTTGTACCCTCACGAGATACCTGAATGGAAATGGGACACCATTTCTATGGATTTTATCGTTGGTCTACCTATGTCATCACATCGCCATGATGCTATTATGGTGACAGTTGACAAGCTGACCAAAGTGGCGCATTTTCACCAATATGCACAACATACAATGCACCATTAGTGGCAAAGGTGTTTCTTGATCAGATTGTTAGATTTCATGGGGTACCTCGCCACATTATATCTGACAGAGACTCCGTATTTACTTCATCATTCTGGAGAGCCTTACATCAGGCGTTGGGCACACAGCTCAACTTCAGTTCAGCCTATCATCTGGAAACCGACGGACAAACAGAGAGAGTTAACCAAGTGTTAGAAGACATGCTTCGCATGTATGTGATGGACCATCAGTCTAGATGGGAGGAGTACCTATATCTAGTTGAGTTCGCCTACAATAATGGGCATCATAGCTCATTGGGTATGCCTCCTTTCCAGGCATTATATGGCAAACCATGCAGAACACCTTTGAGTTGAGATCGGATAGAGGACAGAATGGTCATCGGTCCAGAGATAGTTCAGAATATGGAACAGCAGGTCAGATAGATTAGACAAAGACTTCAGGAAGCACAGGACAGGCAAAAGAAGTATGCCGATGCTAAGAGAACAGACTGAAGCTTCTCTGTAGGGGAAAGAGTATTTTTGAGAGTGCGGCCGCATAAGAGTCCAATCCGTTACGGGAAGGGCTCTAAGCTCGCACCTCGATTTGTAGGACCTTTCAAAATCTTGGAGCGGATAGGACCAGTAGCCTATCGTCTAGCCTTGCCACCTAGCCTGTCACGTATCCACGATGTATTTCATGTATCAGTTTTACGTCAATATATTTCTGACTTATCTCACGTGTTGGATTGGAGTGCTCTTCAGGTAGAGGCAGACGGACAGCTGGCACTGGAGCCAATTCGCATATTAGCTCGTCAGACGCTGGCCCTTCGAGGTCAAGAGCTGGACTAGGTTAGAGTCCAGTGGGACCTATATGACGAAGTCACAGCGACATGGGAAGATGCAGAGAGACTGAAGACCCTTTATCCTCACCTTTTTGACGACTTCCAGGAGGAAGTACCGTCTTAGGGAGAGAGGATGTGAGGACCGCCCTTTTTTAACTCTGTTGTTATGACTATTTACATTACTGTTATTGTTACTTTTTATAGTTGTGGGATAGCAGTTCCCGGAATTGTCAAACTATTAAACTTTATTATGATTTCGAAAAAACTAATTGGGTGATGTTTGGATAAGTTTACATTTCAGAAAAGTTAATTAGGTGATGATGGAAAATTGTAATATGATTTCATTTATGTTAATTAGAACTATGTCATGATAATACATGTTTTTAAGTTACTTCGGCTATGATGATTATATGTGGATACTGATCTTGTAATTTAGTGTGCAGGGTTTACTAATCGAACCACATATTTCGGAGATCATTCCGCACCTTGTTATTGTTGTTCCATGTTAAGCCAATCTTCTGTGTTTGATGTGATGTTGTAATGTGGTCTTTCGTATGGTCAAGTGGGTTTGGTTACTCTCTTGTAACAATATCTTATGATTTGTGTTGTAAAAAGATTGAATTTGAATTTCTTTATTTTATTTAAATCTTTGAGGCCTTTTCTTGTGCTTTACCTTGACCAGGGGTGTCTTGTAAGGGTTAAAGTTGACCTTGGGTTATACCCCATGGGTCCAGGGGCCCATTTGGCATGGGTAACCCTTGAGTAACCTCCATCTAGTCATCTTAACTTCCCCCTGAAGTTAAGTGGCGAAAATTGGAGGTATGGAGGGGACATGATGGGTTGTACCAACACCCAACCCATCCCTCTTCAATCCCCAAGGTAAGAGATGACTATAAACCCATCCATTATTGAAGGATTGACTTGAAGTCACCCTCTCCATTAGTGAGATTCCCCCATGTGTTGTGGGGCCATCCATGTGAAGGAGGGAAGAAGAGGCATGGGTCCCCTGTCTTTTACTCCTTTAACTCCTTTTGTTTCTCCCATGCATAAGAGAAATGACATGAGGAGAGGGATAAGGAGTACTCTAGGGATGGGTGAGACATAAGCCATCATGACAGAATAGTGGTTTTGGGAAGGGTGAGGAGGTGACAAGTGTCACCTCCCCATTCCTCTAAACTGAAAAGAATTTGGGTTATTTGTTTTCAATTTTGGGATGAGAGGGAGTTAGTTGAATTTTGGAAGAGTTTTTTATTATTGCCAAAAATAGGAAAGTTAGCTTGGAGGTGAGGAAAGGGAGAGGGAGTTGTTGGCTAAGGTTGGAAGAGAACTCAATGGAGCTCTGCAACAGTTTCATTCCAGAAGGGCTTTGTAAGGTTGGTTTGATTTTTACCTTTCTTTTGTATATCTAAATGTGTATGTAAAGTGTGTGAAAGATGATTATTTGTTTGTGTTTTAGATGTGTTTTCTGTGGGGTTTGTTGTCGGGTTGTTTGACAGAGCTTCTCCCACTTGGCAGAAATGCTCATCAAGTTTGGGGTAGGGGAGGAGAGATCCTCCTCGGGTGCATACCTGTTTCCTTCTTTTGGGATGTTGAAAGCCTTGAGGGCATGTATCTGTGACTGTATCTTTGACTTGAGAGTCAAATACAGATTTCTTAAAAAAATTTGTGATCAAACTTGGTTTGAGGCCAAGAGAAATTGTGTTGGTTAAATTATTTGTAAGGGTGACACTCTGGAGTCGAGGGTGTCCACTCTCCTGCCCCTTATGAAACTCACTGTAGTTGAGTTTCCGTGTTGTGTAATTTACCACGGGTGTTTGTGTGCTTTGGGTTTGTTGTTGTCCCTATTGTGAAGTGGAGTGCTTGAGTTACCCAGGTGTGAGTATGGTCTCCCTAGCTCGGGGGTGACCCTCTTGCGGGTCTACGGAAGGGAGGAGAGCTAGATGAGTGGTGTTTTCTTCTTTATTTGTCTTTGATACGCAGGTTTCCTCTTGGAGCTTATGGTTGGAGTTGGAGAAGTTATATTATGAAGAAACAGTTTATTCTTCTTTGTCATGTGAATTAGATCATGTTCATTTCATAAGAGTTGAAGAGAGAGCACCTCTCTTGATATTGTTGTAACTATCGACACCCTGGGAGTGAAGGAAATCACCTCCCTGATCTTGTTATTGATGGACTTTTACTTGGTTATTACAAGCTATCTTTTGTATGTTGTTTGGGAGAAGGAAGTTCATATCTCCCTTAGAGTGTGTAGAAGATGTGGAATGTTAGTTGTAGGTATCCATGATTTAAGATTATCTCTTGCTATATGTAGTGGAAGAGTTAACTTTTCTGTATTATGAATGTTGTAAACAAATGCCTTAAATTTTCAAGTTAAGTTGCTTTGTAAACTTATTCTAAATAGCAATTTTATTGTGTTTAATGTGTTCTTGAAAAGAAGAGTTCCTTAGTTAATCTGATCTTGTAGATGAAAATCAAGGATAAATCTGCTCAATTAGATGACAATAGAGTTTTAAATGATTAAGTTTCTTTTTCATTAAATAATGGTTTCAGTTATTTTGTAAAGTTTAGAGAAAGTATATTATGTATTTACTTCTGTTTGTCAATTTGAGAAAATTAAGTGGTATTATGAAAATGAAATATATATACATATATAAATATATATATATATATAAATATATATATATATATATAAATATATATAATAGTTATTTATTTACCATTTTTACAGAATATGAGAAACTGAATATTTGTTGTATTGGAGAAATTTGAATGGTATTTTGAAAATGATATATATATAAATATATCTATATATATATTTGATTTGTTTAATTATTTATTAAATTATTTAACGAAATTGTGCAACTGAAATTTTATTGTTGCAATTGAAGAAATTGAGTATCATATAAATAAAATATATAAATATATATATATATATATATATATTATTAAATATTAATAAAATTGTAAAAATTATGATAGTTGAAATAAACAAAGGAGGGGCGAATTTGTTGGATCTAGGGCATACAACTGAGAGGGGGGGGGTGAATCAGTTGTATAAAACTTCTTTTTCTTTCAAACACTTAATTCTCTATTGTTAGTTAGCAGCATATCAAATAATCATCCATGGAAGCATAATACATAAACACAAGAGAAGATAAGCATCAACACATTGAACACCAAGATTTTGATGTGGAAAACCCGGTTAAGGGAAAAACCACGGGGTGATTAACCCAAGAATTATTCTCTGTTAGAAGAATAAAGAAAAATGAATGGCACATGCCAATAAGGGCTCACTGCCCGAGCACACTGCTCACAAAGAGGCCCACTGCCTACAAGGAGACACACTGTCTACAGAGTGATAAAAATCACAGTCTTGAACTGGAGAATGACATCTCTACCATGTCCGGATCAGTTCCAATTAAGCCCAGCATCTCTGCTCTGCCCTTCGCTCGTTTCTTTGCTATGCCACACTCATCCACACACCACACCTTGAAATGAACTCACAAACCGTTATTTATACAAGACATCGACTTAGGAACAAACATCTAAGTCGGCAAACAACCATAGGAGTATCCGCAAGATGAATAACACATCCGGTCGGCCATCACAAGAACATTCGTAGGATGAACAACTCATCCAGTCGGCTAAACAAAGCAAGAACTTCATCCGGAAGAATAACTTCAATTCCGGGCTCTACCATCAGTGCGGACCAACAACACAACCTAAACATGATCCAAGAACCTTCACAAGCCTGTCTGAATGTCCGGATACATCCGCACTTCCTCTACTTATTGGGATCTCTTGTCTTTCTCATCCGGAACTTCAAGAACACAGTCTGTCGCCACTGTCATAAAGCAAGAGGTACTTCCGGACCTCCAAATCATACACAAATCAGGATGACACATCACAAGAACATCCCAAACACTCCGTCCAATCCGTAGATTAGGATGATACAATTCCGGACCTCACCGGACCTTTTTGTGATCCTCTGTCACCTCTGGATACTTGTCGGACCCGGTTCTATACCGGCAGCCACAACTCCTTCAGATCTTCATGCGGACCTCTGAAATCTTAACTGTAGCATCTCAAGACTCATATCTACTAACCCTTTAATCCGCATCCTCCGGTTCTCATCCTATACAGTACATTTACCTTCTTCTCATCACTGTTCTTCACTGTTCCTGACTGAGGCTAATTTTCTCAATATCCTCAGCACACAGCTCATCAAATCCTTCTTGTCAATGCAATATGAGTATGTTGACATCAATGACAACACTGGCTAACCTCATACTTGCAACAATCTCCCCCTTTGTCATTGATGGCAACATATGATGTGAAAAACCATTAAGACAAGGACTTCAACTTTTCATATGTCTTCTCTTCCTTTACTGCTCCCCCTTTGATCATCAATCACTTGTTTTTCACATGTCTTCTCTCCCCCTTTGACATCAATGGCAAAGGGCTCATACTTGCAATTCTCATACATCAGAATCATACCAGCTGCTCCCCCTTAGTTGCAGCTCCCCATTAGTCCGGATCACAAGATATGACTGTGATAGCCACCGGACTGATGCACATCAGTGCATCTTAGTTCATCACCGGAGGGGCCATGACCCCTAACTTCTCCCGGAGATATTCAAAAGAGTCTTTGGGAAGAGGTTTTGTAAAGATATCTGCAATCTGATCCTTGGAGGGAACATACTCCAATCTGACTTCTTCCTTGTTTACTTGTTCTCTCAAAAAGTGAAATTTAATAGATATGTGCTTAGTCTTAGAATGCAATACCGGATTCTTGGAGATATTAATTGCACTTGAATTATCACAGAAAATTGTGATAGGCTTCTCATATTCAACTTTGATGTCTCTTAGCATCTGCTTCATCCATAAGATTTGAGTGCAACTACCTGCTGCTGCAATGTATTCTGCTTCAGTTGTAGACAGAGATATTGCATCTTGTTTCTTGCTTAGCCAAGAAACCAATCTCTTCCCCAAAAAGAATGCTCCACCACTAGTGCTCTTCCGGTCATCCACATCTCCTGCCCAATCTGCATCTGTGTAAGCATGAAGAGAGAAGTCCGGATCTCTAGGATACCATAGACCATACTCAACTGTTCCTTTCAAGTATCTAAAAATTCTTTTGATTGCCATAACATGAGATTCTCTAGGATCAGCCTGGAATCTTGCCACAAGACCAACAGCCTGCATTATATCTGGTCTAGTTTGAGTGAGATACAACAATCCACCAATCATTGATCTATACTTTGTCTGATCTGCCTTTGGAGAATCATCATCTTTGCTTAACTTACATCCGGTTGCCATAGGAGTGTTCATTGGCTTTGAGTCTTCCATACCAAATTTCCTTAACAATTCTTTCACATATTTGGTCTGAGAAATGAAGATCCCTTCTTTTGTTTGAGTAATTTGCAGACCCAAGAAGAAATTCATTTCACCAAGCATAGACATTTCAAACTCACTTTTCATCTGATTTGTAAAAGTTTTGCACATACTATCTCTTCCTCCAAAAATAATATCATCCACAAACACTTCAACAATCAAAATATTTTCATGATCAATTTTGAAATATAAGTTACTGTCAGCAGTACCTTTGTTGAATCCAATCTGCACAAGATGCTTATCCAACCTTTCATACCATGGTCTTGGGGCTTGCTTCAATCCATACAAAGCTTTCTTCAACTTGCAGACCATATCATCATTATCAGACAATTGAAATCCATCCGGTTGTTCAATGTAGACTTCTTCTTCCAGATCACCATTTAGGAAGGCAGACTTGACATCCATCTGATATACCTTGAAGTCTTTGAAGGCAGCAAATGCAAGAAGTAATCTGACTGCTTCAATTCTTGCTACCGGAGCAAAAGTCTCTTCAAAGTCAATTCCTTCTATTTGAGAGTAGCCTTTGCAGACCAATCTAGCTTTGTTTCTGATTACTTCACTAGCTTCATTTAGTTTGTTCCGGAAGACCCACTTGGTTCCAATTACATTCCTGTCTCTAGGTCTGGGAACAAGATCCCAAGTATGATTTTTCTCAATTTGCATCAATTCATCTTTCATTGTTTTGGTCCAGTTTTCATCATTGCAAGCTTCATTTATTGTTTTAGGTTCAATCTTTGAAATCAGACAACATTCATTCTGATTTTGAGCAATATTCCTTCTAGTTTGTACACCTTTGCTTCTGTCACCTATGATCTGATCTTCAGAGTGATTCAGTCTTACATACCTTGGAATTTTGGGAGTATCCAGTACTGCTGTTTCTTGATCAGGCTCATTCAAACCTATCTCTTCTTCCTGATTTACCGGATCAGGCTGACTCTGTCTCACCGGAGAGGATTGAGGTCCTTGAACACTGTCTTGGTCATCTTCATCAAACTCATAAAATCTTGAAGGCTTCTCAATTCCTTCATCAACCTTTACATTGGTGCTTTCTATTATCTTCCTCAATCTCTTATTGTAACACCGGTATGCTTTGCTTTGAGTGGAGTAGCCCAAGAAAATTCCTTCATCACTTCTAGCATCAAACTTTCCTAGATCTTCATCTCTTTTAATATAACACTTGCTACCAAATACTCTGAAATATTTCACAGTAGGAGTGATGCCAAACTAGAGTTCATAGGGGGTCTTACCGGTGTTGTTTCTGATTTGAATTCGATTGAGAGTGTAGACTGCAGTGCTGATAGCTTCTTTCCAAAACATTTGAGGAACATTTGCTTCCAACATCATTGTCCTAGCAGCTTCCTGGATGGTCCGGTTCTTTCTCTCAACTACTCCATTCTGCTGTGGAGTCTTAGGAGCAGACAACTGTCTCCTTATACCCTGTTTCTCACAAAAGTCAATGAATTCACCAGATGTAAATTCACCACCTCTATCAGACCTTAGACACTTTAGTTTCAATCCGGTTTGATTCTCCACCATAGCCTTGAAGATTTTGAACTTCTCAAAAGCTTCTGATTTTTCTTTTAGAAAGGTAACCCACATCATCCGGGAATGATCATCAATTAACAACATGAAATATCTATCACCCTGCAGACTCTTGATTCTTGTCGGACCACATAGATCAGTATGTACTAATTCCAACAATCCGGTAGAAGACTGATCTTTGCTTTTGAAGGAGACTCTGCTTTGTTTACCTAACTGACATTCTTTACACACACTATTTGTAGGTTTCATCAACTTTGGAAGATCTCTCACAGCCTGAGTATTGCTTATCTTGATGATGTTATCAAAATTTACATGACACATTCTTCTATGCCATAACCAACTCTGATCAATTTGAACAAACAAACAACTTTTATTTGAACCAACCAGATGAAAAATGTTACCTCTTGTCTGAGTACCGGATGCAATTTCAGTTCCGGAGCTTGTAAAGATTCTGCATTTTCCATTCTTGAACCGGAGATCATAGCCTTTGTCCACTAACTGACCAACACTGAGAAGATTGTGCTTCAATCCTTCAACATACAGTACATTTCCTGTTTTGCTCTTACCATCAAAGGAAATAGTTCCCCTACCTCTGATTCTGCCAGCAGAATTGTCACCAAACTTTACCATTCCTCCTTCATATCTTTCCAAATCTAAGAACTTATTCTTGTCACCAGTCATATGGTGAGAACATCCACTGTCAATAACCCAATCATCCTTTTCTTCCACTTGAGCAGCCAAGGCTTTTTCAACAACTTTGTGATTGACAGATTCAGAGAGTATTGAATCTTCTTCCTTGATGGCTATAAACACCCACTCATTTCCAGATTTGCTTCCTAGTTCTGATTCATCATCTGTTACTCCTTCATTGTCATCTTCTTCATGAACATAATAGCAATTCTTTTGAAACCTTTGTCTGTGAGTATTAGATCTTGCAGATCTCTCCGGACATCTTGAGGCAAAATGACCAATCTTATTGTAGTTGAAACACTTAAAGGGTAGTTTTCCTTCATACTTACCGGATCCTCTTGGCAGTCTCTTTGCAATGAGGGCTTCAAGTTGAGCTGTTTCTGCTTCTTCTTCTTCCATGTCTCTTCTTGCTTGATCATACCATGACATTTTCCTTGATGAGTTTTCACCCGGATCAAATCTCTGTTTGCCTTTCACATAGGCACTGGCTTTGAAAGCAGATTCAGTCTTGGGAGGATCATCTCCAAACTCGGTCATTTCAAATGCAGCTAGTTTGCCAGCCAGTTGTTCTCTTGTGACAGTTGTGTGGGCTCTGAATTCATCAATGGCAGCAACTTTGATTTTATAGGCAGCAGGAAGGGATCTTAGGATTTTGCAGACAATCTCATTTTCATCTAAAGTTCCACCAGCATTTCTGATTCCACATACCAGCTCATTTACTCTTGGCATAAAGGTAGTGATGTTTTCATCATCTCTCATTTTCAATCTTTCAAATTTTCCTTTTAGACTTTGCAACCTTGCACTTTTGACAAACTCATCTCCTTCATACAGAAGTTCCAGTTTAGTTAGGATCTCATATGCAGTTGGTAGGTCAATGACATTCGAGAGATCTGAGTCATTCAATGCGCTTAGAAGAGCTTCCTTGGTCCGCAGATTGTTTTCAGCTTCTGTGATTTCATTCAGAGTTGTCAGACCACCTTGTGGAGGTACATATGGTTTTGAAATCATAGCCAAGTATGCTTTTCCCATACATTCCAAGTGACACTTCATGCGACCTTTCCAGAGAGTGAAGTTGGTTCCATCGAACTTCGGACTATCCTTCTTGTATGACGACATCCTGGATCTCCTCAAGCGGTTAAGCTCCTATCAGAGGAACTTAGCTCTGATACCAATTGTTGGATCTAGGGCATACAACTGAGAGGGGGGGGTGAATTAGTTGTATAAAACTTCTTTTTCTTTCAAACACTTAATTCTCTGTTGTTAGTTAGCAGCATATCAAATAATCATCCATGGAAGCATAATACATAAACACAAGAGCAGATAAGCATCAACACATTGAACACCAAGATTTTGACGTGGAAAACCCGGTTAAGGAAAAAACCACGGGGTGATTAACCCAAGAATTATTCTCTGTTAGAAGAATAAAGAAAAATGAATGGCACATGCCAATAAGGGCTCACTGCCCGAGCACACTGCTCACAAATAGGCCCACTGCCTACAAGGAGACACACTGTCTACAGAGTGATAAAAATCATAGTCTTGAACTGGAGAATGACATCTCTACCATGTCCAGATCAGTTCCAATTAAGCCCAGCATCTCTGCTCTGCCCTTCGCTCGTTTCTTTGCTATGCCACACTCATCCACACACCACACCTTGAAATGAACTCACAAACCGTTATTTATACAAGACATCGACTTAGGAACAAACATCTAAGTCGGCAAACAACCATAGGAGTATCCGCAAGATGAATAACACATCCGGTCGGCCATCACAAGAACATTCGTAGGATGAACAACTCATCCGGTCGGCTAAACAGAGCAAGAACTTCATCCGGAAGAATAACTTCAATTCCGGGCTCTACCATCAGTGCGGACCAACAACACAACCTAAACATGATCCAAGAACCTTCACAAGCCTGTCTGAATGTCCGGATACATCCGCACTTCCTCTACTTACTGGGATCTCTTGTCTTTCTCATCCGGAACTTCAAGAACACAGTCTGTCGCCACTGTCATAATGCAAGAGGTACTTCCGGACCTCCAAATCATACACAAATCAGGATGACACATCACAAGGACATCCCAAACACTCCGTCCAATCCGCAGATTAGGATGATACAATTCCGGACCTCACCGGACCTTTTTGTGATCCTCTGTCACCTCTGGATACTTGCCGGACCCGGTTCTATACCGACAGCCACAACTCCTTCAGATCTTCATGCGGACCTCTAAAATCTTAACTGTAGAATCTCAAGACTCATATCTACTAACCCTTTAATCCGCATCCTCCGGTTCTCATCCTATACAGTACATTTACCTTCTTCTCATCACTGTTCTTCACTGTTCCTGACTGAGGCTAATTTTCTCAATATCCTCAGCACACAGCTCATCAAATCCTTCTTGTCAATGCAATATGAGTATGTTGACATCAATGACAACACTGGCTAACCTCATACTTGCAACAGAATTGCCTTCGCTGTGTAAAAACGAAACACAATCAAGAGTTACAGTGGGCGGTGGGGAATGAAACCCCACCACATTGTTTATTGCTACGAAGTGTGGGTGGGGCTCCACCCCCCCCACAGTCCCTTTCCTTGAAGCTCGCGGCCTCCCGCAGGCCGCAA
Organism: Cunninghamia lanceolata; assembly: GCA_027924645.1. Lineage (NCBI taxonomy): Eukaryota > Viridiplantae > Streptophyta > Pinopsida > Cupressales > Cupressaceae > Cunninghamia > Cunninghamia lanceolata. The sequence continues at coordinate 12,006,689 of BSBN01001466.1, read as the reverse complement.
CCCTCGCGCCCCTTTTGGTGGCCGAAACACCTCTCTGCACAGCGCGGCCTTCGCCGCACTTCCATTGCCATCCACCGTGCCTTAAGCGCTGCTCCCACCGCGCTTCCCTTCATTCATGACCTGCAACCTCCGCCCCTCTGCCATGGCCGCCGCTCCCCTTGTCCTCTACCCAGCACATAAATATTCACAGTTAGTTTTTTTTTTTTTTAGAGATGAAACAAACAACCAAAGAAAATTAGGTTATAATCCATGGTTTGACTTTGATTTTATAAAGAGGAGAACCTCTTATAAATAACAACATTGGTATATAATTGTATATATAAATATATATATATATATATATTTATATATATATATATATAAAATTATATTATATATAAAAAAAAATATAGAAGATTAATACTAGTATAATAGATAGGTAACTTATTAAGATAACTTAATAATTGCAATAATAGTAATTATAATAAATAACAGTAATTATAACAACAGTAATTATAAATAGGAGAAACGTAATTGAGTATATGTATGTTTATATATATATACGATCTTATATATATATATATATACATATAAATGTATCATTACATATTTATATATTTTTTTTCTATGATTACGACTTTCAGAGAGGCCGTTTTCCCTTAACGATAATAAGAGAAAATAAAATTATAATTTAACGAGAGCATAAAGGAATATACTGTATTACTCCGGAAAGAGTTTCTCGGAAGTTTCAACTATCAACGTAATTTCAATAACCGGGAAAATGAAGAGGAAAATTACACGTCACCTTGCTTAAAGGATCACTGGAAATAAACTTAAGAAGCCATCACAGACATTCCATGTGAGGCCATTTTAATCTCAACTGTAGTAAACGTCCACATAAGTAAACCTGTAAGAGAGTCAGAAGAAGAAAAACTAACATTGGAAAACACAGAGGAGAAAATGCGCGACATTTCCCACATGGGATAAGAGAACTAAGTTGATGGACCATACCGCTAAATTTGCTTAGGAACAAGTTTAATTAATACAAACAAAGAGGAGAAACCTAGATTCGGAGAAGACTAGGAGACCGGGTCCAACGAAGTAGTAAACCAACCTATGTGACTTGGACCATTCGGAAGTTAGGTTTAATGTCAACAATAGATACAGTGATAACCCTGATTGATGTCAAATATGAAGAAAGGACCGGATAAACATAAAGAAAGCATAGAAAATGAAAGAGAGAGACCGAAATATAAACAAACTAAATTATCAGAGAAATAGTTAAGGTGAGCGCGATAAAAATACAATCAAAATTAAGACCCAGAGAAAAGGGAAGAGAGAGAAAACAAACCACCTTGTTGAGAATGCTAAGTCGAAGGAGGAGTATATTTTAGGAAACAAGAGAGGAGACAGACAGCCGTGCCTTGCTGAAAAATGACTCAATAGGGAGATCACGAGTCGGTTTAGTCAGAACAAGGCGTCGTGGGAAGTTGTTAATCTATCAGTGAACCACGTGCGTAATATAGGGTTGAGTAATTCCCACTTACGCCGTAAGGTGTTATGCTGCCGGAATCTGCCGAGACTTAGATTTAGGAACCTTGATATTAAAAACCTTGTAGTGAAGTTAACGACGTCGTAGAGACCCCCTTGTTGCTCTGCTTGCGTCCAGTTGCACGCAATTGTACTTGTACCCCGCCGACAACTGTAGTGTTTTCGCCTTGAGCGAACACCACCAAGCATGCTTACGCATGCGAGGGGGTTTTTAGGGAAGCATGAGAAATTTTTTTGATATTTTGTGTCATAACCACATGACAAAAGTGGCTATGACACGTGTGATGTGTGTTGTGACCACATGGAAAATGTGGGCATGACACACAACTTCTGCAAGAGGATTCATCTATAGGTTGCTTGTCACTTGTAATGATAGGGAAAATTAGAATTATTGATTAATGTGCTGATTTTAGTCTTATTTAGCTTGAAACCCTAATTATGCAAAATAGTAAACAAATGGACGAAACCTAATAAATCCTTCTATAGAAATAGATTAAATACATATCAAATACATACCAGATTTTGAGTTCTAGAATACGAAAAAGTTGGGGGCTAAAGAGCGGGTACCCAAGCCAAAGGTACTACTTTTTCTGAGGGCTTTAGGATCTTTTCCAACACTGATTGCACCACTTCAAAGATTCTTTGTGACATGAAACTGAGGGGCAAAAGAGCAAGCACCCAAGACCTTCCTGATCTATTTCCCACCTTTTTCTTTAAATCTTGATTCCTTATGCTTTGCCATAGTCCTCTACAACTCCACTCTTTGAGTTCCAACACCTGTCACCTACAATCAAAAGAAGAGGGGTTGGGGGTTGTGGTGTTTAGGAGCTTGCCTCGGTCAAGCCCTAGAATGGCATTCAATACTTCTAACACCATTGTTAGATAGAGAGTGTGTGTCTTTGCAGGACATAGGCAAAAACAAATTGATAAATGATTGATTGAAGCACAAATAGATATCACCTCAAAGGTGTAGTCTACAAATAGATGAAGATCTTTCACAACATGAGAAGATGGAGCCAAATCTCCAATAACAAACACAACAACACAAGTCTGCTATGCAACACAATGAATGCCTTGAATACTCTAAAAACACAAGTTTACCAAAATCTCATAATCATCTTCTAGTTTACAAATGAAGTCCTAAACATTCTTATATATGTGTTAATGAAAAATTGGATTTCAAATGAATAATCAATATATCAATATCAAAATACCCAAAAATCAATGAAATACAGAAACAAAGAGATCAATCAAACAAAAGAACTTTCAAAAAAGTTTGCAAACCTCAAAGCTTCATAGCTTCCATTGGTTGCCTATCTCAATCGATTTTGCATATATGAATAAGGCCCTCAGAGAGTGCACTTCCTTGCTATTCCAAGATTGTCAATGGAGAACGACTATGATAGTTTCACCATGAAGATGAGCTTCACAACAATGATAGTAGTATGTAGTAATGAGTTTGATCACAAGCAATGAAGGAATTGGTGCCAAAGGCGCGCTGTAATTCCTGTAGAGTAACAATACTTAAAGCTTGGATGAATGAAATGGAAGAATAAGGTTGTACTTATAGACTTGAGAGAATGAAGATCAACGATATAGAAAGAACAAGAAGATCAATGGTTGAGAACAGTTGAGGAATGTGTGTGAATAAGAAGAATACAAGTGTCACACAAAAGCTGTTTTATTTGAGTTAACTACTTTCTTTTCTAAAGATAAGACATGTTTTTCATAAATTAGAAAGCTTTTTTCTAATTTAAGAAATATTGATAAAAACAAGGTTGATTGAATCAGTTAACTCAACTTAAGATTTGCTTTTGCATGATTTGAGAGAAATTAAATAATAAATTATTCAATTTTGTGTGCATGAAGAAGAAGACCTATTTTTAGAAGATTTAGAAGATATTTGAAGAATTAGAAGATAAGAAAGCAAATTAAATAAATAAATTTATTTAATTGTTGTGCATGATTTGGAAGAATAAATAAAATATTTGATTATATTTTATTTTTGGGGATTTAAATAAATTTGATTTGATTTATTCAAATTTGGAAGAATGTTTTGACTTAATTAAATAATTAAGAATTATTTAATTGTTTGGAAGAATTTAATTAAATAAAGGATTTTATTTAATTTTGACTTTAGAAGAGGTAATTAAATATTTTGATATTTAATTAACTTAGAGGAATATGAATCAAATAAATAAATTTGTTTTATTTATTTATTGAAAGAAGAATTAGGAGGGAATAAATATTTAGAATATTTATTTAGACTAAAATGTGTCATTTTTAGGCATATACATTTTGCCCCTCTTTGATGCAATGTGGTTTATGGTGTTGCTTCAAAGAATAAGTTGTCTGATAATGATACATGGTTCAGTTTGCCCTTGGTATAGGTTATAACGATAGGATGCCCCCTCGAGAGATTGGATGGGAAGAAGGTAGAAGGATGAGAGATGAACAATCTCACGATGAAGAAGGTGAAAATTAGGTTGGGGTGAAAAAATTGGTTGAAGAAAGAGTAGAATGATACACAATGCAAGATAGAATGATAACACACAAAAGAAAGAAAGCAAGTATGCACAAATGATACAAGAGCAAACAAGGTATTGACCCTATCAAGTGGTAAACCAATGATATACTGATAACAATATATGATAGTGTTGTCATGGCGGGGAATGATTGATCCCTAAAGCAACACAATAAGATAGTGTCTGGTTCTAGGAAATGAAACATGTCGTGTAAGACGCGTGTGTTGGTCTGATTTTGACAATGTTACATCCTGTATAAGACAATGGCTTGACTATAACTGATTGATTTGGTTTACAACCAGACAAGGACCAAGACCACTAATTGTGATTGGATCATTTGACAAGATTGACTTGACTTGATTGGTATGGATTAAGGATGGACTTGCATGTGGATCATTTATTAGATTGATAGCTCGAACTGTTGATGAGAGATACAAAGATAGACGAAAAGTTGATTTGACAGAAGAATAACTCGACAAAAGGAATCACAAGCTTTTATTTGTAAACATTGATACTCTGCATTTTGGATCCTTTTATTGCATGGGATATGGTATGGATTCTTTTATGGATGTATAATGGATACAAATGGTGTTTGCTTTTGACATCTTGATGGTGGAAGTATTTTGATGTGCTTATTTCATCATTGGGCGATTTCTTTTTTTTTTTGGTACTTTTCTGAAATGTTGTAAGTTAATACAAGCATATAGGTATGATTGAACCGAGATGACTTGAGTATCAATTACATAGATTTTGATTTAGCAAGTTAATACAAGCATCGAGGTATAATTGAACTAAGATGACCTGAGTAATTCTTGCATATCAATAGAGAAGGATTGCCCCCTTTCATGTTAGACTTTTGATGTCCTCGATGATCTTTTGCCGATCATGTCGTTAGACAAGGCATCACATTACTAAAGTTTAATCCACAAATAGAAAACAAAGAAAGTAATCATGCCCCCATCATAGCATCTCTAGATTTTGGCATCCTTGAGTAGCATAGAAAGGCATGATAACAGAAATCAAGATGCCGTAACTTAACCATGATTCCAATCCACAAAACATTTTTGCATTTAGATGTGTTTGTGTCTTGCCATAATTTAGGTAAAATAATTTAGAATGCCTTAAGTGTTTGCTTGCTTTGCTCTGGATAGGTTAATGCCTTGCATCAAGATTTCTGTTTGAAAAGAGCGGGTTTTATTTTCGCTTGCTTGCCAGGTGAAAGATTCCACAATCCTTATTGGTGAGGTGGACCCTAAGGGATTGACCTAGTGCCTCGGGGGCTAATTGCTAAATGGCCTTACCTACATGATGACGCAGAGGCAATGTAGTTCGGGGTAAACCCTAACGGACCTAAGACCTAGGTGATAGAAAGTGATGTGGACTCAGATAGATAGAAGGACTAGACATGTGACGGATGGGACAGTGGAGCCTCGAGGGCGCATTGAATAATGGCCTTGCCTACATGACAACGCAGAGGCAATGTAGTTCAAGGACTTGGACCATGGATGGACTAGAGGAAAGACGACTAGATATGGGATGGATGGGGAAGCCTCGAGGGCGCATTGAGAATGGCCTTGCCTATGTGATGATGCAAAGGCAACATAGTTCATGGACTTGGACCATGTGGATACTAACGAGAGACACTATGCTAGGCTAACACTATGGATAGGATATGGGATAAAACCTTGGTTGACAAGGCAACAAAGAGATAGAGTATCAAGCCATGATAGGTTATCATTAGGATTTTATTATGGAATAGATATGGATCGAATGGGACATGAGTGAAGGAAGAATGGACACAAGGTGATTGGTTTCCCAAAGACGGAAGAAGTGATTTATCACAAGTAATGCCTATTTACCAAGTTTTCACCACTTGCTTTTATTTGCACGAAAGCTAGAAAGTATGCATGACACTTGTTTGCCAGGTTTTCATCATGAATTTACCAGGTTTTCACCACTTGCTTTTATTTGCATGAAAGCTAGAAAGTATGCATGACGCCTGTTTGCCAATTTTTTACCAAAGGACTATTTTTTTGTATTTTTCTATTTTTTTTTGTATTTTGTGCCCCCCTTGCATTGGGGTTCTCCTAGGTATAGAACCAATGAAGATGCATGCTGTTGATTGGGTCATCGAACAACTCACCCTCTGAAGTTGCTAACTAATATGCCCCTGATCCATAAGCAACTACGATCACATAAGGTCCAAGCCAGTTGGGTTCAAATTTGCCTTTCTTTTCCCAATCCTATTGATTACGGGGGTTCTCTTTAAGTACTAGATCTCCAACTTTAAAGACTCTTGAGTGGACTCTATGGTTGTAGCTTCGTGACATCATTTGTTGATATGCTTTGAGATGGTCAAAGGCTTTCTGTCTCTTTTCCTCTAGCAACTCTAGTTCTTGCAATCTGGAAACTATGTATTCTTCATCTGTTATGAGGCCTTTTCACAACACCTTGAGAGATGGTAACTCGACTTCGATGGGGAGGATAGCTTCTGAGCCATAGACAAGGGCGTAGGGGGTAGCACCTATGGGAGTGTGTATACTAGTTCTAGAGGCCCACAGAGCGGGATTGAGTTTGATGTGCCAATCATGGCCAGCATCGTTGACTATTTTCTTGAGGAGTTTCAAGATGGTCTTGTTGGATGCTTCTTCTTGGCCATTGCCTTGGGGGTAATAGGGTGTGGAGAAATGATGTTGGATTTTGAATTGGTCACAAAGTTCTTGGACATCCTAGTTTTTGAAGGGTCTTCCGTTATCCGTGATAATGGATGAGGGAATTCTGTATATGTAGATGAGGTAGTTAAGGATGAATGAGGAGATTTGCTTACCTGTGACGGAGGTGAGGGGGATGACTTCAATCCACTTGGTAAAGTACTCAGTGGTGGTTATTATGGATTTGTGGCCATTGGATGAGGGTGGATGGATTTTACCCACAAGGTCGAGTCCCCATTGACAAAAGGGCCAAGGTGTCGTTAAAGGTCTCAACTCTCGAGCCAATGCATGTATCAGGTTCCCATGTATCTGGCATTGCTTACACTTCTTCACAAATTGATATGAATCTGTTTCCATGTTTGGCCAATAATAACTCAAATGCATGAGTTTCTTAGCTAAGGAAGGAGTGCTAGAGTGTGTTTTGTAGATCCCTTTGTGTGCATCTTGTAAGGCGGTTTGGGATTCTTCCCATTCTAAACAACAGAGTAAAGTACCATCTAGAACACGTCAATATAGGGTGTCGACAATAATGGCATAATGAGAGGTTTGACGTATAAAGGTTCATTGTTGGTTTGAAGATAAGTTGGGTGGGAGGGTATTGTCCTTGAGGTAAGTGTAAATCTTACCATACCAAGGTGAATCAGATCCAACTAATAGGTATATGGAATGGGTTTTAGGAAGATCATAAGTTGGTTGCTGAATTGATTCCACTAAGAACTCATATCATGACTCATTCACTGGGATTTCGAGGAGAGAGACAATGGTTGCCATGGCATCTTCTTCTTTGTTTCCAATTCAAGGTATCTACTCAAAAGAGATGATCAAAAGGTTTTCCTTGAAGTCCTCGACCATCCGCTTGTATGGGACAAGCTTCTCATCTTTGGTTTGGTAATCATCATTGACCTGATTAATCACTAGTTGAGAATCACCATAGACATGTAGCTCTTTGATTTTCCATTCTATTGCCATCTTGAGACCAATGACTAAGGATTTATATTCTGCTATGTTGTTGGTGCATGAGAATAACAGATGGTAAGACTTCGGTATGGTGTCGCCGTGTGGAGTTACAAACAAGATTCTTGCCCTTGATCCATGGTTTGTGTAGGACCCATCAAAGTAGAGCTTCCAGGAATGTGTTGATATATTGAATAATGATTCATCTGGAAACTCAAATTGCATTGGTGTGGTGTCCTGTAGTGGTGCATCTACTAATTGATCAACGATGACTTGCCCCTTGATAGCCTTTCTATCTACATACTCAATGTCGTGCTCACTTAGGAGCATTACCCATTTGGCTAGGTGACTTGTTAGAGCTGCTTTGCTTAGTAAGTACTTCAGTGGGTCTATTTTTGTAATAAGTTTGATTGGATGTGCTAGCATATAATGTTAGAGTTTTTGGGAAGAAAAAACTACTGCAAGGCATGATCTTTCTATCTAAGAGTATTGCAACTCATAGCCCACCAAAGTGCGACTGATGTAGTAGACGACTCTTTCTTTACTTTCATAATCTTGTTGTGCTAGAAGGGCCCCAAGAGCTGTTGGTGTTGCAGATATGTATAGTAACAATGGCTTCCCTTGGATAGGAGGCATGAGAATAGGTGGATTCATAAGATATTCTTCCAGTTTGTCAAATGCCTCTTCGCATTTCTCATCCCATCTGAATGGAATGTTCTTATGTAGGAGATGACTGAAGGGTTGACACTTGTCTGCTAGTTGTGATATGAACCTATGGATTGCTTGTAGCTTGCCCTGTAGAGATCTTAGTTGAGTAAGATTCTTGGGTGGTGGCATGTCCATAATAGCCTTGACTTTGGTGGGGTCCACCTCTATTCCATTTGCTGATACAATAAAACCTAGGAGCTTGCTTGAGGTGACTCCAAAGACACATTTCTTTGGGTTCAACCTGACTTTGAATTGCTCTAGTCTCTAAAAGTCTTTCTCTAACACATCCAAGTGTGATTCTCTTGTGAGTGACTTTGCAAGTATATCATCTACATAGTCTTCCATGGTGACGTGCATCATATCATGGAATATAGTGGTCATAGCACGTTAATATGTGGCTCCTACATTCTTTAGCCTAAATGGCATGACATTCTAGTAGAAAGTGCCCCATGGACAAGTAAAATCTATCTGATGTTGGTCTTTTGGTGCTATCCTGATTTGATTATATCCTGAGAAGCCATCCATGAGAGATAACATGGTATGCCCTACTGTTAAGTCAACTATGATATCTATATTTGGCAACAGAAAATCATCCTTGCAGCAAGCTTTGTTTAGATCTCTAAAATCATTGCATAGTCTAACTTGGCCATCAGGTTTGGACATTAGTACTATGTTGGAGATCCATTCTGAGTAGTCTATATCTCTGATGAACCCTACATCCAGTAGTTTCTTGAGTTCTTCTTTTACAAGTAGTGTAATGTGTGGATGCATCTTTCTAAGCTTTTGTTTCACTGGTTTCACTCCTAGATCTAATGGAAGGTGATGTAGAATAAAATCTTGATCTAACCATATCTACATATGACCAAGCAAAATTGACTTGCTTTATCTTGAAGAATGGTACAAACTTAGTCTTTTCTGGTGGGGTTAGAGACTTAGCAAAGTGAATGATCTTTGGTTGTTCCTCTGTTCCAATGTTAACATACTCTATGGGTTCCACAACAATCTGAGACTTCTCCTGGTGCATGTCATTGGGTAGAGTGTCAAGACATCCATTGTCAAGTGCCACAGTTGGGTTTTCACCATCAGATGCATCGTTTCTTTTTACTATTTTGGGATCTGACACTGCTGTAGAGCAATTTTCACCATCAGAACCAGTTTTTATTTTGATATTTTTGCAACTAGAAGGCTTGGTACTCTCTCTGAAATAAGCCACGGTATTAAGTTCAATGGTGAAGCTAGCTTTATGATCTCCTTTAGGTAGGTGGTCCCTAAGTTCCATATAGTCAATATAGGCATCGTCATTTTGGAACATATCTAGTTGCGGGGTTCCTTGTAGATCCCAGTCAATAAGCTCAGGATGCACAAGGGGGAGGGAGTCAGAGGATAGATCTAATTCATTGATAGTTTGAATGAATATCCTGGTAGGGAGAGTGTTCAGGATGGTACTTTCTTCCAAATTGTTTATTACGATAGAACTTGAACCTTCCTTGAAAGTTGTATTGTCAGGGATAGGCAAATCACACTCTAACGGCCTATGCAGTAGCATTTGTCTCTCACAATAGGGGCTATAAGTTTAAGTGGTACTAACCTCTTTGTCATCATAGGAATGCTCTATCAGCTCATCCCACTCATATTCATTGGAATCTGTGTCACTGCCCTCTTGAAGGGTATGGATCATTTCCACAAGACAAGCATTTGCTTTAGCTTTGCCCTTATCCTTATATCCTAGACCTTTTGTAGTTCTAGCCAATGAGGACGAAGAAGGTTGAATGGGTTCTATAATTCCTTCTTTTCTTAGGCTGATGGGTCCTTGTCCTTCATAACCCATTCTGTGTAGGATAGATTCACCTCACCCATAGATTTCCATTGGGAGCTTAGGTGGTTCTTGTTGTGTGTTATCTTCTTCTTCAGTATAGAGCTATTGTAAGATATCTCTTTCCTCTGTTTCATCTAATAGGGTCCCCCATTTTACAAAGGGAGCAGTGGGAGGTGCAAGAGGAGAAGATGGCTTTGGAAAATGCTTGGGTCACCCAAAGGATCTAAGAGATAGAGGCATTTTAGCTAGACTGAGGCTATGCTCGATGGAGTATTCACCTACTCCTGTTTCTTTAATGGTAATTTTCTACTCTTTGGGCTTGGATGAGGAAGCTTCGGAGGTAGAATCATGCTATGGGGTAGGGGATGTAGATTCTTTGTTATTTGGTATGATGCAATCAGGTTTTGAAAGGACAAACTTGCAATGCTGAAATGGCTCAGGGTCACCTCGGATGGTGACTTGCTTGCCATTATGAGGGAATTTTATGCATTGGTGATAGGTAGAAGGCACAACCTTCATGGCATGAATCATGGTCTACCTAGAAGAATATTATAGGCTAGCTCCCTATCTAGGACTTGGCACACAACGTCTTTTACCACCGGTCCCACTTGTATGGGTAATACCACTGTTCCTTTAGTAGTTCTCTCCTCTTCATCATAGGCTTTGATAGTAATCTTCTTCCTTGGATCAACTGCATTTTCAGAGAACCCCAATGTAAGGACTAGCTTCAGCATTAAAATATTTAAACTAGCTCCCCCATCAATGAGAACCCTCTTGATGCGGTGCTTATGGATGAATGCGACAATATGTAAAGGGGTGTTATGAGGTTGAGACACTAAGAGGTCATCCTGTTCAGTAAATGATATGGTACTTGAGGAGGTCAAATTACCTACCATGGCTTGAAACTTCTCTTGGGCCAAGTTAGTGGGTATTGTCGTTTCCACTAAGGCTTTATCAAGAATCTCCTTGTGGGAAGGAGATAGACACAACAACTCCAAGATAGAAATGTGGACAGGAGTTTTCCGTAGTTGGTCTATGACACTATACTGATGGAAGTTTAACTAAGAAGGTGATGACCTTGGAGGAATGGTATTCAACATGACCTTACCACTGTGGGTGATGATACTACTATTAGTTTTGTTGGGCTCTGATTGTTGGTTGGGCATGACCACATTGATTTGTGGTATGTGCTATGTTATGCAATTGATGGTATAATCGAATGGCACACTGCATAATTAGCATTATTATTCCCATTATTCTGATTTTTCCTATTGTGGTTGTTGTTATTGTTGTTGTTATACGACCTGTCGTGATTGAGAAGTGGATCTTTGTAAGCCACATGTGTTTCATTAGAAGTATGTTGTTGAGTGCCTCCTTGATTTTGATCAAGCATGTCTTGAATAACATGTTTGAGATGGATACAATTGTTGGTTGTATGTCCTCTTCCTCTATGATACTCACAAAAGTTGGTGTCTTTCCAATAGTGAGGTTTTATTTGTGGTTCATAATCACTTGTTAGTGGTAGAGTGATTTCTTTGTTGGTCAATAGCTTCCTTAATACAGATTCTTGGGACTCACCCAGGGATATGAACTTTCACCTTGGATTTGAGTTGAACCATGGTCTCAGCTCTTGAGAGAATGTTTTGTTGGGCGTAACATTGCCTGCCTCTCCTTTGAGAGTGAATATTGGTTGTTGTTTGAGAACTGCCACCTTGGCATCAACTACTCCATCGTTGACAACGTTTTTATTTTTAGTCTAAAACTTTGATTTGTCAATCATCTAGTTGGAGGTAGGTGTGTCCTTGTATAACTTGATTTTTCCCTTGGCGATCATAGCTTTCTCGATGAACAATCCCATTTCAATGACCTTTGAAAATGAAGTTGGGCATTGAATTTGTATTTGATAGCTTAGATCAGAGTTGAGGTTATGGACAAACGTCTCCATTAATTGCTTCTCTGGTACATCATATGAGCATTTGCTTGCTAGTTGTCTCCACCTTTGTAGGAAGGAAGCAAATGGTTCACCATTCTTTTGCTTGGTGTTGCATAGGTCAAGCATGGAGACTTCATGTTCAATATTGTACGAGAAGTGCGTGATGAATTTGTTGACCAACTCATCAAAAGTTTTGATGCCCAGTGGAGGCCGTGAGAACCACTCCATGGCTTGACTACCTAGAGATCTAGGGAATAGTCTCATTAAGAAGGTCTCGTTGTGAGCTACTTCCATGCATGCGGTGTTGAATTCCCTAATGTGATCTCTGGGGTCCCCTTGTCCTTTGTACTTGTCAAACTTAGGAACTTCAAATTGAAAGGGGAATGGTAGCATGTTCAAACTCTTATCAAAGGGGTACGGTGCAATATCTTCCAAGGAGTATGTTTTAGTGTTTGTACCCATCTTGAGATCTATCATTTGTTGTGTTAGACCCTTGATTTGTTTCCTCATTTCTTCCATAGGTGTGTTTGGGTCTATGACTTTCTTTCCTTTGTCTTCACTAATGTGGTGTTCATGATTATCCTCTATGGTCTCTTTGAGTTTCCTTAGATCGAAATCAATAGGGAGCTTAATTCCAAGACTTTCAAGATGATAAAAATACTTGTGAGGGTCCTCATGGAGCACTTTCTCTAGTAAGCATTGGAGTTTCTGATCTTGGAGGTATCCTTGATAATATTCGTGAGAGATTTCCTCATCACTATCATGAGGGGTGACAATACAGTCAGATGACTTGGCCATTTCAAGCTACTTTTGGTATTGAGATCTAGTAAGAACCATGCAAGGTGATGTGGGATGTGGTGGGATGAAACTAGAGATTTTGGCAAGATGCCAATGGAGACTGCTAAGAATAGGATACTTATGACAAGATTTGGACAAGGGACTTTCTCGATCAATGATTCCAAGTAAGACGACCGATACAAGATGATAGCCACTAGTAAGGGTACTTGATACCTATCTTACTGTGTAGGGACTAGTCATGCACCAAGACCACTAGTGAAGTTCTGTGACTTACTAGGGTTACTTGAATCCAAAATGATCAAAAAAAGGAGCCTATGCTAATCTGATATGGGATACTTTGACTTTGAACTAGGGAGACCTGATAGAAGGTGAATGAGATGACCAACAAAAGAGAGACTTTGATGCGAAATGGATGAAACAGTGACTGCAAGGTAAGATCTGATCTCAAAACTTGGAACTAGGCTGAAATGGGTACCTAAAAATGATAAAATTTTTCTCTCAAAGACAGTGGAAGTGTTCACTATCACGCATGCGCCGGAACAGATGCACCGCATAAACTGGTAAATGTGCGACAAGTTGGCACAGAAGCGCAACATTGGTAATTTGTAGATGCACTATAATAGGTTTCAAAAGCATTGTAAGTCAGTACAGATGTGCCATAAGTCAGCACAAATGCTCATCAAAAGAGGACGAATGTGCCGCTCTGGTTTTTCAGTGATTTTTGCAAGTTTTTGGCAATTTTCTAATGTTTTTGGTATCTTTGGTTGCAAGAAGGTTTTTTTGATCTAATTTTCTGAAATTATGGCAAGAAGACACAGCAAACACAAAGAATGTTTTTATGGTTTTTTATTTTTTTGTGATTTTTTGACTCTTTTTGGCCTAAAAGAAAGCGAGTACAATCCTAGGTTTCAAAGGAGAGTATAAAACCAAATTCTCACTATCTCTAGTGAAGCATCTTTGGAAGGTGATAATCGCCCTTCCTTGCACTGAATTATAGGGGTTTTTGGCCACTAAGAACAAAGGATGAGTAATAAAGGCAACCGTTTGAGTGGTTATACATGCGGTAGCACTACTCTCCGTTATGGAGTCTCCCAACCCGCAAGGGTTGCACCTTGGAGGGTTTTGGGGGAGGTTGGCTATTGGTATAACACAACTGCACTCATTGTTTGATGCTTTCACTCCAAACACAATTTATTTATAGTGGATTGGTAGGGCTTGGTGTCTAGCCTGTTACCACTTAGGGTTGTTCCTACTTGGATGAACGGTATCTAAGAGCAGGCCCCTCTAAAGGGAAAACACATGCGAAAATGATATGTCTGGCATTTTGGTCACCCAAGATAGGGGAGAGCATAGGCCTGGTATCATTCCTAAAACACATAATATAGTGGTTCTTTTCCCCTAGTTAAAATGAGAAAAACTAGATGAGCTATCTACTTGGGCAAGCACAGAAATTTGTTAACTTTGAAGTGATAGAAAGATAGCAATGGTCCATTTTTACCAAGATAGCAATGATGTGTTCAATTTTACTTAGATAGTAGTGATTTGTTAACTTTGAAGTGATAACAAGATAGCAATGGTCCAGTTTTACCAAGATAGCAATGAGTTGTTAACTTTGAAGTGATAACAAGATAGTAATGGTCCAATTTTACCAAGATAGCAATGATGTGTTAACTTTGAAGGATATCAATATAGCAATAATTCAATGATATGCAAGATATCAATGATTCAATTACCGCCTTCCTAGTTAAAACTATGTGAGATTTGCATGAGCATCCATTTACTTTCCCGTTAGAAATCGAAGTGTGAGTTAACAAGTGCAACTATATGATTCTAAACTAGTACCTAGCCTGCAAAATAGATCAAGAGAGTTCCTACAAAAAGACGTTAGCATTAGTGAAAAATTCAAGAAAACTCTAAAAATCACTACCTAGATCAGATGCATAGCTTCAGAACTTGAATGCGCAGAAATAGAGCTCAGAAGCGCCACAGTATATATGCACTAAGACAGAGGTCAAAAGCACAAGAAAATAGTATATATGCGCAGAATAGACAAGTGCGCTGTATCAAAGGATGGAAGTGCCAAAATAGAGTCTATGTGTGTCGAAAGGATGTATGTACTGAAATAGATAGCAGATGCATCATATCAGAGACTTTATGTGCTGAAGTGAGGTATGTACCAGAACAGATAGCAGATGCATGTTAGGATGTGTCAAATGCACAGTTTCCTCCTGTGTACAGCTTTTTAAAACACAAAAACTTAGTTTTTGGGTTAAATTGGGGCTAGGCCCCACGGTGGGCACCAAAAATGTTAAGGAAAAATTAGATCTAAATGAATAATCAATACATCAATATCAAAATACCCAAAACTCAACAAAATATAGAAACAAAGAGATCAATCAAACAAAAGAACTTTCAAAACCCTTTGCAAACCTCAAAGCTTCATAGCTTCCATTGGTTGCCTATCTCAATCAATCTTGCATATATGAATAAGGCCCTCAGAGAGTGCACTTCCTTGCTATTCCAATATTGTCAATGGAGAATAGCTATGATAGTTTCACCATGAAGATGAGCTTCACAACAATGATAGTAGTATGTAGTAATGAGTTTGATCACAAGCACTGAAGGAATTGGTGCCAAAGCCACACTGTAATTCCTACAGAGTAACAATACTTAAAGCTTGGATGAATGAAATAGAAGAATAAGATTGTACTTATAGACTTGAGAGAATGAAGATCAACAGTTGAGAACAGTTGAGGAATGTGCGTGAATAAGAAGAAGACAATTGTCACACAAAAGCTATTTTATTTGATTTAACTACTTTCTTTTCTAAAGATAAGACATGCTTTTCATAAATTAGAAAGTTTTTTTCTAATTTAAGAGATATTGATAAAAACAAGTTTGATTGAATTAGTTAACTCAACTTGAGATTTGCTTTTGCATGATTTGAGAGAAATTGAATAATAAATTATACAATTTTGTGTGCATGAAGAAGAAGACTTATTTTTAGAAGATTTGGAAGATATTTGAAGAATTAGAAGATAAGAAAGCAAATTAAATAAATAAATTTATTTAATTGTTGGGCATGATTTAGAAGAATAAATAAAATATTTGATTGTATTTTATTTTTGGAGATTTAAATAAATTTGATTTGATTTATTCAAATTTGGAAGAATGATTTTGACTTAATTAAATAATTAAGAATTATTTAATTGTTTGGAAGAATTTAATTAAATAAAGGATTTTATTTAATTTTGACTTTAGAAGAGGTAATTAAATATTTTGATATTTAATTAACTTAGAGGAATATAAATCAAATAAATAAATTTGTTTTATTTATTTATTGATAGAAGAATTAGAAGGGAATAAATATTAAGAATATTTATTTAGACTGAATCGTGTCATTTTTAGGCATATACAATATGCATTCCTGCTTTAATTTCGTAATTCAAACTTAAGATGTTGGCAAGGAACACCTTTAATGATAGCTTTATTGGCATTCAAATTTGGGACCCCACCAAAATAGGGCAGGGTAAGGGCATGGGTACCATTGTCCTGGGACCTATTTTGGGATAGCGTTAAGCTCTGCTATGTCTGCTATGTCCCATTTATCATGGGTTTCAGGGCATTTTGTCTCGAGATTCATTTCTAACATGCATGATGAAAATTAAGGGACTCAGGAGCTAAACTAAGGAGGTAAAAGTCTTAGGGGGACATTTTATGATATAACACCCTTGTACAGTATGAGCACCAAATATTAGGTCTTTATTTTTGTTTGTTCTCTTCTTGCTTGGCCAAAATCTCCTGTCTCAGCTTTAATTGCTGTAATTTTGATTTCAACTTCTCCAGTTCTAGGTTTTCCTTCATTTTGTCTTGTTTGTGCTAGGATTGAGACTCTATTTGGTAGGCTAGTGTCACTACTTCTGCATATGTTTCAAATGTTCTTCCATCCAGGGCTGATATATATTTTAGGACTTATACCAGAAATGAACCATTCTATCTTTTTCTTTTCAGTCAGTGGTTGCTCCAACTTCCTAGTTGTCTTGAATCTTTTATCAAAGTCCTTTATCGATTATTTGTCCAATTGCATCAAATCTCTCATCTTACTGACCCCTTCTATAGGAATATCCAGGACACCAAAATTCTCTAAGTATAGTTTCTTCATATCATCCCACTCCTTATCACTATTTGGACAGGTCTTCCTATACCACTTCAATGCTTCATTCTGCAAGGTGCCTATGAAGTTAAATAAGTTGATTTCATCTCTTGTTACCCCCTTCTAGTTGCAAATAGACTTCAGAACAAAAATGTGCTCTACTGCTTTAGTAATATCCTTCTCAAAAACTAGTAACTTGATCGGAATATCCATGGTTGGTCTTCTCAAAGTCTCATGTACTTTGTGGTAGGTTTCATCTTGTCTTCTCTTCTGGTTAAGCTATCTTCGATCAACTTGGTTTCTTTCTCTTCCCTTGTCTCTGTGTAGTCAGATATTAAAGTACTCTTCTCCTAAAACTTCTATGAAATTATTCTGGATCTTTTCTATTCTGTATGTTTCCTTGTTTGTTTAAATATCTTACTTCTCAATTAAAATTCTTTTGACTTTATATGGCACTCGGGGTGACTCATGGTCCAGGGGTTGTGTCTCTTCAAATTAGGGGATACTCTTTTATTTGTGAATGACATCATGTTGGCATCCAATGATGATTGAAATAACCTTCCAAAACCCACAAAACACCTCTCAATGTTTACTGCATCTTCTCCTCCTCCTCTTATCTCCTTTATGCTTTGAAAAATTAGCTCCTCTATATATTCATCATCCATCTTCAAAATTTTTGGTGTTAATGCATGTTTTTCGGCACTCTGTAGCATAAACCCTAATTCACCTCTTTCTTCCTTTTCTCTTCTGCTTTCCTCTCTGGAAGCACCCATAGTGGCATGCTCAACATCATCCTCCATGACACGCTCTCTTTTCTCTCCTTCTAATCTCCTTTCTTTGGCAGCACCCACTTTGGTGTGCTCAGCAGCATCCTCCATGACGTACTTGTCTTCTACTTCCCTTCCGGCAACACCGTTCATGGCGCACTCAATGAATTGCTTCTTCTTTCCTTCCACAACTTCTGTTGTCATCTCTTTTCTACTCTCTTGTGCCCTTTCCATCCTTCTGTAGTTGCGTTCTTGTCATTCCTAAGTTTATTTCAATCTTTCTTCTCTACTTATCTCCATTCTAGTTCTGATTTCTTTGCCAATCTCTCTTTTCTTCCGCTTATCCCCTTTCACCATGGGTTTTCTTGATTTGGTGTTCCATTAGTCCTATTATATCCCATAGTATCCTTGTTTGAAGAGTCACATCATTTGAAAGATCCTTGTGGATCCTACCCCCTTTCCACTTGCCATCCCCTTAAGTGCCTGCCCCCTGTCACAAAGGTAGGAACTTAAGGAGACCCAAATTTCTCCACAACTTGAAAATTTTCTCTGCCAATCTAGCCTTCTCTTCTTTTCGGTACTTTGCGCTACTTGTTTGAATGTTTTACCCCTTCAATATTTTACTACTCTCTTCCAGGGTCCTAGCAAAGGAACCAAATGTTGGCAAGGGTAGGGATACTAGTCGAGAGATCCGGTCCTTAGTCAAGTCTTTGTAGTCAGTTTATACCCTGGTCAAGTAGCTAGAGATCGATAGAAAAACACAAAGAATAACAAAAATAGAGTATCACATACAGATCATAATCATAAGACAACAAAGAAATATCAGGTACTGACAGATCTCCATATATATATAATCAATAACCCAATATCATACATCCATCCTTTGGCAGGTCTAAGTCTTTGCCTCATGACTTCTATGTCATTCTCATATCATCATATTCTACCATCTCCTATTATACTTATCTTATCCTATATATATATATATATTTCTATATTGTATCTATTACATCAAGGGATGTGTCCTTCAACATCTTCTATCAGCCTGCAGCCGCTGCATAATGTATGTGTTAGCTTCTAGTTGGCTCTGCTCTATGCCATGTACCTTGCTAACAAAGGATCTTCTTAGGCATAGAGAAGATAGGTTTTTGAATTTTCTCCTTAGAACTCTTTCTCATGGCATAAAGGAGAGGACTGGTAGTAATGCATCATAAGTTACTTCCCAAGATTCCATAGTAGTGGGTGACTAGGTCTTCAAACTAAAAAGTCTCCTAAAAACACTCCAAAACTGCCACCACTCACTTCAATAAGTTCTTGTTGAGGAAGAAACAATAATGAGGAATCTTGATGACCATAACCTCCTCCAAGTGTTTGCATGGGAATAGGCACAAGTTTCCTAACCTTTTTTAGCTGTTGGACCCTTTAATGCTTTGTGGGGTATAGGAACAAGTCTTTTTCATCATGGAAGTTCTCAACTATAACTTGATGACCTCTTTGTGATCCCCTATTTTCATTCCAGAACTATGCTTGATCCAACCTTAAGAACATGGCCTCTCTATTCAAACTATAATATTTTCTATCTTTGGAACTCTTTTATCAGTCAAATAGCATGATTTTGTCTTTTCAAAAGCAAGGCCTTTGGCCCTTTTGGGGCTTCATCAATGCATCTCACCAGATCCTTCTAAAGTTCTCTTCGTAAACCTATAATGGCATTTAGTAGGGTCTACTTGTTTCATTACACCTCGTGAGACTATTTCAAACCTTTAGTTCATGCCTTAATATGCCTATTGTTGGCAAGAGACACTGCTAGGCATGTGAGCTGTTGTCATTGATGACAACTAAATCTATCTTACATATCCGCATTTCATCAGTGGATCATACCGGAAGTTAGATTGCAGATTTGTCTAAGTCCGGATAGACAGGAACAGGGCATATGACAGGGTTCAACATTTTGGTCTGCATTTCTCCACAGGAAATCATATTGTGCTGTGGATCTGAGGGAATGCTAAGGGATGTTAGGGCTACCTAAATCCAAGATTTTAGCCTCCGGTGATGAAGGGAGTGTAAGTTACAACCATATGACTATTGGGTTTTGGTTAGACAGTTCAATCTGGTGAAGAACATGTCGACTAGGCATTTGATCCTTGTGTGGATGAAGAGAAGTGATTGGTTGAGTAATTTATGAGATCCAACGGTATTGGCCAACATGTGAGGTGACCTAGATAGATAATTTCTAGTCCACATTGGTATTTGTGCATGCATTTAGCCGACATAATAGTGCTCCTAAAAAGTCTCTAAGTTTTTCTTAAGGCCAACTACAGTTGATGTAATTTCATGTAGCGGATACATATAATCGATGAGTTCGAGCATTTTGGTGTGTGTAGTTGCAAATGTGAAGGAATAAGTGTGAAGTATAGTAGAATCAAGTGTGAAGTGAAGAGATCTAAGCTCCAGATCATCACAGAGTAGTGAAGCAGGGCACAGAGAGATGAAGTGTGCAAAGTTAGTGTATTGAGCTCAACCGGAACTCTAATCTTGCATTGTTAGATGCTATTCCTTAGTTCAAACATTCCAGTGAACTTTTGTAATTAATTTGTAGGCAGTGAGCTCTGGGAAGTGTGCCTGAAGGCATGTGCCTTCCCATTTGTAATACTTTTAACAAAGTACAAATTTCTTTTGGGTTAACCCCCACTATGGTTTTTCCCTTAATTGGGTTTGCACATAAAAATCCTTGTGTTCATGTGTTGTGATCTTGCTATTTTTTCTCTTGTGTCCATACTGTTTTCTTTTGGATGTATGTGGTAAATTAATAAAGGAACAAAGTAATAAGTTTTGTAGAACACTAATTCAGCCCCCCTCTCAGTGTTCCTTATTCTCAACAATTGGTATCAGATCTTGGTTCCTTAGAAGAAATTTAACAGCTTGAGGAAGATCTAGGAAGGTGTTTTCAATGGGTTCATTCAAGCATTCTGATGGCATCAATTAGCAACTCTAAGTAGCCTTAGATGATCTTGATCTATCTAGAGCAGAAATCAGAGATCTACAAGAGAACCTTAAAGATGCTGAAGATTTCATTGAGACCTTAAAAGGACAACTGAGCAAATCTAATGAAAAGAGAAGGGAGCTACTTCATCAGCTAGCAAATTAGAATAAAGACAATGACATAGATGATGTCCTAAAGAAGAAGACAAAAGAATGTGAGAAGCTAGAAAAAGAAGTTGTTGTCCTAAAACATGAGATGGAATCTGGGGTGATGAGACTAACCAAGGAAATTGAGGAAAGGAAGAAGACTAAGGAAAAACTGAATCAATCTCTGAAAGAAAGAATAGAAGAATGCTGCAGATTGGATAGAATAATTGGCGATGATCTACAAGAAACTAGGGACAATGAGGAAGAAATTGAATAACAAATTGTCATTCTCAAACATGACCTAGAAGTTACAAATGAATATAAAGAAATATTCAAGATAAGCTGAACTAACTCGAGGTGTTGCTTGATAGTTAGAAGAAGGCAAATGATAAGCATGGTATGGGATTTGAGAAAGGTGAAAGCTCTAGATCCAGTCAAAGAAATCCTGAAGTAAGAAATCAAAGAAGGAATCTTAGAAGACGTCCGGTAAGACAACCTAATGCTAAAAGGTATCCATGTTTCAATGGTAGTTGTTTCAAATGCAATAAGTATGGTCATAAAGATAATCAATGCAGAAGTCAAGTGAATCAAAATGCATCATCTTTCTCCAGTCAATGCTTTAATTGCAAAAAGATAGGTCATAAGGCTGAGAAATGTAGAAGTGGATCAAGGAATCCACCTAAGAACAAACAAGTGTTCAATGGAAGATGTTTTACTTGCAATAAGTTTGGGCATATTGCAATACAATACAGATCGAAACCTGTTCCAACATGTAATTGTTAGAAAAATAAGATTGTGTGTTTCAACTGTAACAAATCCAGACACATTACTAAATTTTGCAAAAGCAAAAAGGAGAACTCATAGGTAGGTAAAGGAAAAATAGAGTAGATGTTAGACAAAGGCAAGGGTAAAGTTGATGTGAATGAGATCTAGAATGAAATGAACAAAACATGGGTGAAGAAAGGTGAAATGAATGTTGACAATGGATCCGCACCAGAATCTGATGCTGATAATTCCTCTGGGAATTGAATCAGGAGCTCTGGCTTAGGGGGAGCTGCATTAAAAATCTAATTCCCCCTACTAGTAAGTGGGTGCCTAAATCTGGTATGATGAATGAAGATAAAGAAGACTATTGTAGATTTGTTGAAGAAAATTCTGGAAGAAAAGAAGCTAATACGATTGATTGCGGAGCAATTGAAGATTGACTGTATGCAAAAACAGTGTAACCAGATGTATTAGGGTAGAACATTTATTACAATGAAGAATTAGGTTTTGTGGATGATAAAAGGTCATTCATTCAAACACTTGAATCACTTTGCATTTGAAGAGAACAAGGAGAAGAGCACCTGAGCTGAAAGTTTAGAGAATTAAAGTGCGAAGAATGAATTCGGCAGCTAACCCTAATTCTGTTGAGAAAAAGGTATTTCTCTGCCAAGCTTTGAACTTGTGATCTTTTGAAATGGCTACTCCTCTGGTTGTGAACACCACTGAGCGGCCTAGGCCAAAATTTAAGAAACACCCTTTTAAGTCCACTGAAGTAGATCTGATGGGAGCATTTTCTGGTGTTCCATATGGAGTTCTTCATATAGAGGACATTAGGGCTTATATTCACATGCCTCTAGAAGAGCATGGTGACTCAATGTTTGTTGATCTATTCATGAATCACTTAAAAGGTGATGATTTTGAGCTCAAACTAGAATACAAGGCCCTAAAAGACAAGAGGTTTGTATAATTTGTTGAATTTATGTGTTTTGCAGAGGATGAGTGGGTCCAGTATGTCTTGAGCCGTATCCATGATGATTTTCTATGGTTGAATCATACATTCAAAATCACAAAGGATGCAATAAGGGCAATTACAGGACTGAATTCAATCGGTACCTTGCCACAATTGAAGGCTGTGAAGAATCAAGAAGTCATTGAGGCAATCGGATCAAAATTTGACAAGAGAGCCATGACTATAAATGACATAGAGGATCATGGGGTCAGATTCGCATCAATGGTGATAGGATACAGGATATATTACTCTAGTAGAGAAAATTTAGTTTCTGGAATAGTCATCTATACTACATATAAGATGGTAAGAGAAGGTGCAGACTATGATCTTGTGAACTATTGCTAAACTAGCTCATGAAGAACCTAAGCAAGATAAAGAAGGACAAAAAATACTCATTTAAATTTGGTACGTTAATTATGTGTCTCTTCTATTTCTTGAGTGAGCTTCCAGGAAACAAAAATATAATTTGGTCAAATGACAAACCGGTAACAGTCTAGATTCGGAATCATTTGAGTTATTTAGGTAATCACGATGCACAAAAGACTATACTTTGGGGATTCTTCAAAAACTTCCAGGGTATGATGCAGGCTAGGGCTAGAATTCCTAGAACTGTTGTTGAAAAATACAAGGACACCATTTGTTTTATGGTTACTATTGATCAATACAAAATAGAAGCAGTAGAGCCTAGAGTTGTGTGGATCATGCCCATGGGGTATGAAGTGGATGGGTGTGTGTTGGAACTATATGCACAACATTTTTTAAGTCAGCCTAGGGATCCAGCTGAAGAAAGATTTGGAACTTAAGAAGAAATTTCACAAAAATTGCATCTTTAATTCAAGGCTCCTAAAACCAAAAGGAAAGTAAGGAAAGAAGTTAAGCAGTTGGTCAAGAATCTAGGCCTTACTAAGGAAGCTGTGAGGTAATTCAGGGAAAGAATAGAAAAGGCTAAGAAGGAGAAGCAGGACAGGGAACAAGAAAGTGTTCCGGCAGAACCTCCTTCCAAGTCAAGGTCTACTGGGAGTACTAGTTCAACCTCTGATGCATCACCTTCTCCTGTTGTAGAGAAATCCAAAGAAAAACCTACTGATAAGGAAGGAAAAAGAACAAAAGCAATGACCAAGAGGTCATATGGCAGTATGGAGAAGGAGGATGAAGAAAAGATTAATTCATATGATGAGATTAAAGAGTTGAAGGCCTTAGGCACTAAAGTTGTTAAAGTGTCTAAGGAAAAGCCCTCCAGAAGAAAAAAGACAAGTAAGAGGCATAAGTTAGAGGTTGATGTTGAGAAGCCAACTCCTTTTGTGGAGGACATCATTAAGACAATCACTATAGATGGAAATCTAAAACCAATGACTAAATTCTATGATCATTATAGTGATGTTGACAAAAGAATTTTGGAGGATATTACTGTAAAATATTTGAATGTATTCAACAGAGCTCTAGTGGAAATTTTGGTAAAAGTCCCTAAAGCAAAAGATTAGGAGCTAAGGGAACATGTAATGTCCAGTCTATGTCCGGTGATCTCTAGAAAAGAAGTAGATGAGGTTCTCAAAGAAGTCAAGAATGAATTCAGAAGAAAAAAAAGGATGAATAAGCTGATGATTGGAGACATTGATGAAAATGTTAAAGAAACAGAGAAAATTCTAAAGAAAGCATTAGACAAGAATAAGTTTTATGTGGTTATAGAAGAACAATTTGATACTAAGGATGCATCAATTCTGAATGATGAAGAGCTACAGAAAAATGAGCAACAAACTGGAGTAGATGATATCTCCATTTTGGAAGAAGAAACATTGAATAAAGAAGATGAAGAAATGATGAAGGAAGATCAAGATAAAGAAACTGATGATGGAGTTGATTCCTCCACTCCAGATGTTGAGGAATTTGACAATACTGCCACTGAGGATACACCAAATCCTCCAGAAGAAAATGTAGAAGATATTTCTAAGATAGATAAAAGCAAGGACACTTTTGATAATGATACAGAGAAGGAAGAAGCAGAGAAAAAGAATGAAAATGATGAGCAAGACAATGAGGTTGACTCCAAAAAGGGAGAAGATGGAGGCCCTGAAGAGCTTAAATTTGTAACATCATATTGGGCAAGAGACACTACAGAAGTAGTGAAAGAAATTTTGGAAAGAGATAAACAAATTGAAGAAGATCATGATATAATACAAGGACCAATCAATTTTGATACTTTGTCACTGGTACAAAAGATAAATTTGGCCTCTATTGCACAAGCTAAGGCTAGAGAAGAAATCCTAAAGTCTCATATACAAGATAGCAAGTTGTTTGGTCTTGCATCTAAGATTTTGGAGAAAATCATGCCCACATTTTAGAAGGACTCATCAGCATCTCCCTCCAGCTAGTTGAAAATTTTGATACGCTTTGTAAGTTCTTATTTTGAAACCTTAGAGAAGTCAGTAGAAGTTAAAGTTAGAAATGAATTTAATGACAAGAGGTTTGCTAAAATAAAGAAAATAATTAGTTATGATAGATCAATGCTTGATACTAGTGTAAAGAGTATTCAAAATGCCTTATCTGAAGGAGCAAATATTTATAAGTTTTTCTTAAACCGATCTAAACCTATTGAAGATAGTGAGAAGAAGATTAAGGACTTAGAGCTTAAATTGTCAAACATTTCTCAGTCATATAGTCCTTTAACTGAGTTTGTATCTACCAAAGAATGCCAAGTAGTGAGTTTGCGGAATGAATTGAGTGACCTAGAAAAAGAAAAGGTTAAAGTTTTGGGCATATTGGATGAGCTCCGGGGACTGATTTCCCCCAAATTAGAAACTATGTATGATCTATTAGTAGAACCCCAAGTTGCTACTACTAGTAGTGATCCTACTAATCTTCAAAAGGAAGAATCACATTCATTTTTGTTCAGTGGGCATATATCTATTTTGGGAAGCATAAAGAAGAACTGGGATAATGAATTATCGTGGTTGAAAAATATTTTTGGTGATATCTTTTTGCTGATGAACAAGGATTAAGGACTATGTGTTCATATGCAGAAGTATATACTTAAAGTTTTGACCCATGTACATAAGATTTTTGTATGAATTTTGATATGCAGATTCTAGCCTTTTCCATTGATGTCAAAGGGGGAGAGGAAAATTAGTGAAAAAAAGAAGAATTAATCTTACGGGGATCATTGAAAATCACAAGTGTATATAGTAAGGGGGAGCTATTCTAACACTTAGTCATTTTTCACTAAGTGTCGCAATCAATGCCAAAGGGGGAGATTGTTGGCAAGAGACACTGCTAGGCATGTCAAGTGTTGTCATTGATGGCAACTAAATATATCTTACACATCCGCATTTCATCAGTGGATCATACCAGAAGTCAGATTGCAGATTTGTCTAAGTTCAGATACACAGGAACATGGCATATGACAGGGTTCAGCATTTTGGTCTGCATTTCTCCACAAGAAATCATATTGTACTGTGGATATGAGGGAATGCTAAGGGATGTTAGGGCTACTAAATCCAATATTTTAGCCTCTGGTGATGAAGAGAGTGTAAGTTACAAGCATCTGAGTATCAGGTTTTGGTTAAACAGTTCAATCCAGTGAAGAACAGGTTGACTAGGCATTTGATCCTTGTGCAGATGAAGAGAAGTGATTTGTCGAGTAATTTATGAGATCCAGTGGTACTAGTTGACATGTGAGGTGACCTAGATACACAAGTTCTGGTCCACATTGGTGTTTGTGCATGGATTCAGCCGACAGAATAGTGCCCCTAAAAAGTCTAAGTTTTTATGAAGGTCGACTGCAGTTGATGCAATTTCATGTAGCAAATATATATAATTGATGAGTTCGAGAATTTTGATGTGTGTAGTTGGAAATATGAAGGAATAAGTGTGAAGTATAGTAGGATCAAGTACAAATTGAAGAGATCTAAGCTCCAAATCATGGCAGAGCAGTGAAGCAGGGCAGAGACAGATGAAGTGTGCAAAGTCAATGTATTGAGCTCAACCGGAACTATAATCTTACATTGTTAGATGCTATTCCTCAGTTCAAACATTCCAGTGAACTTTTGTAATTAATTTGTAGGTAGTGAGCCTCTTTGAGTAGTGAGCTCTAGGCAGTGTGCCCGAAGGCATGCGCCTTCCCATTTGTAATACTTTTAACAGAGTATAAATTTCTTGTGAGTTAACCCCCACCGTGGTTTTTCCCTTAACCAGGTTTCTGCGTAAAAATCCTAGTGTTCATGTGTTGTGATCTTTTTGTTTTTGTTCTTGTGTTCATGCTTCTTTCTTTTGGATGTATGTGGTAAATTAATAAAGGAACAAAGTAATAAGTTTTGCATAACACTGATTCACCCCCCCTCTCCGTGTTCCTTATTCTTAACACCTATTTGGTTCTCACAAGCTTCTAGTGCTTCACAAACCTTTTAGATGGCTTGACAAACCTAATATATTCCCCACAAAATTTTAAATGGCCTCATAGACCTTTTAGGATCTCACCAACCTCCTAGGGTTTCAACAACCTTTGAAATGGTTATCGACAATGTGTATTTTACCAAACATGCTTAAATATAGATTGTGTATTTAAGCAAACCTATAGCCCTTAATAAATTTACATAGTCCTTTTTAAAACCTTACCAAATCTCTTAATACTTATGCAAACTTTTAAAATGGTCATTACCCTAGGACATAACTATTCAAAGTATTACAGGGCTTCTAGGGTTTTACAAACCTTTCTCTTGATTTATAACTCCTAAACAGGGTTGAATGGATCTTTATCTTAAAACAAACTTACCCATGACCTAATGGACCTGTAGAGTGCTTCATAGAGTCACTAGGGTTCATAGAGACTTCTTAGTTCATGCAAGGTAATTATAGTTCCCACAAGATCTTTATAGGCCATGTACATGCCTATAGAGTTGACATAAGCCCTTCTAAGGTTTGACATGCTTTTATGAAGCTTGAAACACCTTCATTACCTCTCATACCTTTGCATAAAACTCTACATAACTTGACTTGTCACTCTCTATTTACATTTCCAAATCATCTCCATTATCCAAACATAGCTCTCTAGTTGCTTCCATTCAATTGCCTAGAGCTACCACAAGACTAAATGGCTTTTTTGCTTTCTCTTTTTGTCACACCCATTTCTACATGAACATGAGCTAAGGAACCTAAATATTTTCACATTTTTAGACCTTGCAAGAGTTTATCATCATTTACCATGAGAGCCCCTTCAAGAACTAGGGTTTCATGGTGCTTCTAGCATTTTATAGACCTTTTAGATGGCTTGATAGACCTAATAAATGATTGTTCAGGCCTTTCTAAACTCTTGTCTTAGATTTATAGGCCTTGTACAAGCTTATGTCTCTTGATGGATCTATATACCCTGAGTTGGGTAGGGCTATTCCCTCTACCCCCACTTCCTGTTCTCTTCTTTGACTAGAAGTGGAGTTCCAACAAAGGTAGAAATCATCTATCATGTTGCTCTATCTTGGTACAAATCCTTTCAAACCATTAAACACCCTTATACTCTCTCCTAAGACTAACCAGTGGATCTCCAACATCCTCGTTTCTCCACACATAAGGCAAGCCTGTTTTAATTCTATAACCAATAAGATTGCATATGATCTTGCAACTTAAACCACACCAAATTTATTCTAGAGTATCATATATGGTGCTTCTTTTATCAGGCTTTAGGATCTATGTGAGTGCATCATAATCAATAAAATTTAATCATAATCCAAATGATATGGTACATGGTACCCCTTTCTTAAGACTAAATGGGTAACCCCTCATAGATTTGACCCATTCTTGTAAGGATCATACAATGTATTACTGAAAAATAGAGTGGAAGGGGTCTTGAGATTCACAAGGTGTTGCTCTAAGGGATTGATTAAATACCCATTTGGATCTTGGGCTAGATGATAGTAATCATCCTATACAATAACTAGACCTCTGATACTTTCCTTTTTCCATTTTGTTTCCTTCAATATGTTTTCTTCTGCCTTTGGTTGGGGTAATACAAATTATCTCCCAAGTGATGGAGATGACAAAGTAAGCTCAACCTCCACATAGATTTTCTTTCCTCCCAAGGCTGTCTATGGGCATATTGATTTTGGCCTGAGTTAAATGCATCAAACCTTTTAAGACCTTTGCATAACTGTCCTGGATATACCAAAACACAAATCCTAGACATGCTTGAGCACAATGTGAAGATGGTGTCTCATACAACCTGAAGGTACTTTATATACAACTATAGAAATGGTCTTATATACAACCTTCAAACATGTTAATACACACTGTTGAATATGCTTTACACAACTTTGAAGATGATCTCTCATACAATGTGTATTCAAACAAAGCCTAGAAAAGTCAAAATACACATTGTGTTTTTCAACGATTTGAAAATACACAATGTGTATTTCAGTAGATTGGTAGACTTGAAAAGACTTTTCCTCTTATCTTCATTGCCTTCCAATGTTCCTGAGGTGTCTCATAGTCTTGAAAACCTTCAATCACACTCTTTTCCCATGAATCTAAACCTACACGTTAGGAAGAACAGTCCTAAATGTATTTATCTCCAAAACCTAAACCTAGAAGACTTAAAACCTAATCCTAAAGACTTAGATCCACTTTCAAACTCTAACTCCCTCCAAAGATAGATGTACAAGATTATAGAGGTTTTTAAACTTTTTAAAACTTCTAAAACTCTAAGACACCAAATGTCATGACAAAAGGATATATTTTTTGCATTAAAAAACCCTTTAGACCTTTTAAAACCTATTAGACATAGACAAGGTTCTAAACAAGGCTAATAAGACCCCTTCTTCTTTTAAAGACACAATCAGACTATTTGAGACTAGGAAGATTCAAAAAGTCAAACATTTTTGTGACCTCTTAGGGGTGTTTTCCTACTAAACACTTAAAACTAGTAGCCTTAATCAATCCATTGGGCATGAAGTCATTAAGAGATTGAAACAACACACAATAAGAATAAAACAAAGAAAAACTACCTTAAAGACAACTAGTCATGAATTCTCCCAATAAGAATGTAGAGTGTACATAAATACTTGAAGGAAAACAAGACAACTAGAGTGTCCAACAACACTTATTTGCAAAAACAAACTATCATAATATGTAAAAAGTCTAAGAAATTAACCTCAAAAACATGGCTTGAGGTGTATCCCATTGGCTAGGATAGGAAGAACTTCTCCATCCATCTTTGAAAGAAGAAAATAATTATCTTTCTTATAGCTGGTAATCATGTATGGGCCACTCCAAATATCATCAAACTTTGTGTGTCCTCCTAGTTTGTCTATATCAGCATCCCATTTCAAAACAAGGTCTCCCTCTTTGAAAACTTGCTCTCTAGATTCCTTATCAAAATGTTGTTTGGTTTTCTTTTCATAATGTGATCATGGTTGACTATCTCAACTATTATAATTCACTCAACTCATTCATCTAAACAACCCTTACATCTTCTCCTTCTATTTCCAAATGTTGAGCTAACTCTAGTGAAGGCAATTCCTAAGACAAAGGAAGCACAGATTCTCTTCCATAAACAAGGACAAAGGGAGAATCGCCTATTGCTCTTTTGGGTGTGATCCT
The DNA here is from genome assembly GCA_027924645.1 of Cunninghamia lanceolata. Classification (NCBI taxonomy): domain Eukaryota; kingdom Viridiplantae; phylum Streptophyta; class Pinopsida; order Cupressales; family Cupressaceae; genus Cunninghamia; species Cunninghamia lanceolata. Next base: position 11,976,313 of record BSBN01001466.1, on the reverse strand, counting down.
ATCATCCCAAAGTGCAGGTTTGACTTTTGTATGCCACTATCTTTGATTCACCTCCATAGTCCTCTTCATGATCCTAATCAAATTCTTATTGGTAGATTCTGCTAGACCATTACCTTGAGGGTAATAGTTAGAGGAAGTCTTCAAATAAACATTATGCTTGAGAGCCTAATCAACAATCTTAAAACTTATAAAAGATTTTGCATTATCAAAGATAATAGCATGAGGAACTCTAAACCTTGTTACAATCTCCTCCAAGAAGTCGATGATATCTGATTTAGTATCCTCCTTAAGTGGAATGGCTTCAGTCCACCTGGTAAAGTAATCAGTTGCTGTCAACACCCATTTATGAGTTGAACTAGATATAGGGTTAACCATACTAATAAAGTCTAGGACCCACTATGAAGAAGGTTGATTTTATTGAATAGGATGGAGTGGAAGAGTAACAAGTTTCTTTTTACTAGTAAAGAGAGAACATTTTTTGCATTACCTAACCCATCTATGAGCATCCTTGGACAATGTGGGCCAAAAATAGCCTACCCTCATTATCTCCATGTCTATAACTCTTGGAGAAAAATGACCTCTAGATGAATCTTCATGAAATTTCGTCAGAATCATGTCAACTTGGTCTTCTTCTACACACCTTAGCATGACTCATCCTAGTTTTTTCTTGAAAAGAATACCATCTACTAAAGCATATGGAATAGACTATAATCTAAAATGTCTCCTCTTAGTCTTGTCTAATCTAAAAGGATACTCACCAGTGGATAGAAATATTATCATATCAGCTATCGAAGAGTTTCTAGTAGCTGTACCTTATGTTGTTTTCTCTTCTTGCAAGACATAAAATGAGTCTGCCTAATTTGATACGTCCATAGGTAGTTGTTCACACAAGCCTCTACCTCTAATCAACTTTGTGGCATATTCTAGAATTTTAGTCACCCATTTAGCCTTCTTTTCACTTATCTCAACCCCCATTATGAATTAATCTCTTACACTAGCATGAGAGATCAACACCTTGATATGGTTGTTTGCAAGCATATATTTGAATTTTTGAAAGCTCTCATACTATAAAATACTTGTTTCTCCATGGGGCTATAACTTAATCCATAGTCCTTCAATGTTTGATTGAAAAAAGCCAAGGAATACTCTAGACCTTCATGATTTTGTCAGGTTAATATAGTTGCAACACTAGATTCAAATCCTTCTCAAAATTTGGGTTGATGAGAGTAGGTTCTTGAGAAATTGCCTCCTTGATCTTACTAAACTATCTTTCCCTTCCTCAGTCCACTTGAAGGAAATATTTTTTAGGAGCATCAATGTGATATCCTTGATTAGTCTTGCACAATTAGGAATAAACTTCCTAACAAAATTTATCTTTCCAAGAGAAGACTGCAATGCCTTCTTATGAGCTGGTAAAGAAAGCGAGAATGGATAAGATCCTTCCCAGGTCTATGGAGATGCCTTATTTTGACACTAGGTGACCCAAAAGTTTACCTTGAGGAACAACAAAAATACACTTTTTTGGGTTGAGGAACACCCCAAACTCTCTACACCTTTTAAACACCTTTTCAATATGCTCCATGTGATCTTCACCTTGTTTTGAGAAAATTGTGATATTATCTAGATAGATTAGGATAAACTTGTTTATGAAACATTTAAAAGCAATATAGAGATTTCCCTCTAAAAAGTAACACCAACATTAGATAAACCAAAGGGCATTTTATCATAGGCATAGGTTCCCCATTTAGTAGTAAAATTTGTTTTACACCTTGTTACCCAAAATTTTTTTGGCTTTGGTGTTTTTCAAATAAGTCTTTGCTTACTACGTCCTTTTTCCTTCAAAATTTGGCTAAGTCCCTAAGTTCCCCTTTCCTCGTCAGTGTTTTTTCCCATTTCCAAACTTTAGCAGTGATTTTGTCTTTTTTGGAACCTACCGATAAAGTGATCTTTCCCTCTTCATTTGGTTTCACTTTGTTTCCCATTGGCCATTTTCGCCGATTGCTAACTTGAGTCTTTTCTGAACCCTTTTTGTTGGCAAGTTTTATGTTTATGATCCTAGTGACTCCTAGTGTTCCTAGTTTGTAAAGTTGATTTTTTGTCGATCGATGGAAACTTCAAAGAGAAAATGTATCGGTGAATATCTCAAGTTTTGAACTTGTTCCTTTGGCTGATAATGTGTTTCAAAGTTCTCACTTTCACCGATTCAGTGACCCACTGACTGAAGACTCATCACTAAGGAAAAGTTTGTTTACATCGCTAATTTTTTGAGTTTTTGAATTCATCCACTCACTAGTTTATCTTTGAAAAAGGTTATCCTCACCAATGGTTGTGAATATTAAGGCATTGTACTACATCATTATTAGCAGGAGTAATTTTGCACGCATAATCAGCCCTATCACATTTAAAATCCCTAAAGCCTATTTATGAAATTTGGCCTCACCATGAATGCCAACTTAAATGGGATTTTTTAGAGCATTATGTGAATTATTATAATTGTGAATTCTTCACTCACAGAAGCAGCTGTGAAAGGCATCTAAGTATCCAATCTTTAGGAGTTTGGAAAAAATTGGCTTGGTAGCACTTCAGTCAGTTTATAGTCACAAAGTAATCAGGTCAGTGGATTTTTGAGCACTCTATACTCTTGTTTGTGTGAATATATTTTAGTTTGAGAATTATACATTTTAGCAGTAAAAGGTTTCATGAGTACCACATATACTTCTCACCTGAAACCTCATATTGCTTGCCAAACTCTACTAAGAGTCCTTGACTCATATATCTGGTCAATAGTTAAATTGGTTAGGATGAAATATAAATACCAGGGCTTTGATGTTGCATCAATTATAGATAATAATTTGGCAAGTATTAGAGACACAGAGTTGGGGCATGTAGATTTGAAGGATTTTTGGAATAGAATGAATGAAGACCCTGGGTTAATCCTGTTAGAAAAAACCTTTTCTAGTGGTCTTGCTCATGCAGGAGGATTCGCGCCAGTTATGCAATGCCCTGATATGATGCTCTCATGTGTCAAAAGATGTCACACATAAAATAAGGAAATTGGGTCTTTTGATGGGACTATCATCACAAAACTTGATGCTGAATCAATCAGTTGTGCCTTTAGATTACTAGAAAGAGATGAATATGCTAGCATGTTTGTTAAGGCTAGGTGGAATTACTCTTTTGATAGAAAATATTGGTGTCTTACGGCCATAGCTAAATGCTAGCTTAAGAATGAGAAGGGTAAATAACAAGTCCCATAGAACTTGAAGCAAGCTCATTTCAAAGAAGACATATCTGATATGATTACCCTATTGCATAGAGTGGTAGGAAATGATGAATCCAATTCATTTGAGAGGTGGATGTGCTAATTTATCCATGTAATTTGTAGTTAAAGACAATATATTGATTGGGCTGGGATTATCAATGATCACATTAATGATCAATTGGTTAATTTCCACAAGAAGGGAACCTTTTACATGTGCTCATATTTGTTTTATGTGATCATTGATACTCAAGTAGTTTGGCTGGGATTGAAAACATTTGGTACTCTCTCCAATGATGTTCTAGTGTATGAATATTTTCCACAATTGTAAGAAGAGAATGGGAATAAAGATTACAGGTGGGTTAATGATGCATTTTTTATGTACAATGTGAAAAGAATTGATGGTAACCCTGGTGTTAGAATATCCCAAGAAGAAACACAATTTGTGATGTAATATGGGAGTTTCTTCATCCAGTTTGATAGATTCTCTTATGTGAGGATAGGTGGCTTTGAAAGTGCACCATACAAGATGCCTAGATATGCTAGTGACTTTATTGTTTTTCTTGAAGTGTGCAGACAATTGGCACAAGTTAGTAAAAAATATCATGATATGAAAAAGAGGGGTTACCCCTTCCCTACTAATTTGACTTATTTCACATGTAAGACACATGATAATGCCATGAATGTAGAAAAAATTCTCTCCAAGTTTAATTTTCATTTATTTACTACTCGACCATATTTTGGTAGTAAAGATTATGTTTTAAGAAGAAATTTTATGGAGGAACTTCTTACGAACACCAATCCCATCTTGAGGATTACTGGGAGGATTGTGTTGATGAGCATGAGGTGCAACTTAGAGATTGGATGAGCTTGATAGTGGATCAAATTCAAGCTTCTAAGTTGGGGTGGGTTATACTTGATATGGTAGATGATAACTTAGACATCATTGATGAAGTCTATTATATTGAAATCTCTAAGCCTGTGCCCAAAGTTTGATGGTCAAAGAAAGAAATTACTGATCTTTATGTGTGATCATATTTTGTATTGGATAAGACTAAAAGGTGGTTAAGATACAAAGCTATTGATTACACAGGTGGTAATTCTCCTTAGAAAGATAATGTGTCAAAGGAGCAAGGGTCTTCTATAGCTTCAGCTTCATAGAGGGTCTTACCTACTGTGTATGTTACTAGGTCTAGAGTTCCATCTCATCAGGGAGATGTAGGGGATGAAACTGAAGATAACCAAAAGTTGAAGAGAACATACGAAGAAGATAGTGAGGTACCTATTGGTTATGATGTTATGTATAAACAAACATAGATAAAGAAATGCAAATCAAGCCTTTATAATCTTGAAAGATATAATAAATTCAAAGAATTCATGATCCCAATTCTCTGTGGATTAGTTCATAATCTATTGATGTTGCTCATTGGTTTGATGTGCCTTGTTGTTAATTAGTTTGGGGCCTTACGTACTTCCATAATTTCTACAAAGTTCTTCAATATTCCTTCAAATATCCTATCATTTATGCTTGCTCTACACAAATCTGCAATGATTATATCAAATCTTACTCTATTAAGTTAGGATTTAAACAAATAGTCATCAATTTAACCCTAACATGGAGTAATTCACTGGAATTTATCTCTGATTTAGATTAATTCTAAAGGTATTTCCAGATTTAATCAATTCTTCTAATATTATCTCTGATTTACTTGAACTTAAACTAATCCTGACTTAATTTTTCTTTTGCACCTTAAATTCTTCTAAATAATGTGACTATAAGTTGATATTTCCACTATTCCTATCATTATTTATGTGTATTTGCTGATATTTTCAATTCTAAATGCAATTTGCTCAAATATGCATATGCTATTCATGTGTCTATGGATGTCTACATATTTACTCTATTTTGCTTATCATTTTCTATTATTTACAGTTTTGATGATGGTTCAAATGAAATTTAAAGAAATCGAAACTTAACATTCTAAATCTACTGAAATTAAATGAATCTTCGGTCGTTGGTCTACATATATCCTTGACACTATCATGAAGAGAAGAAAATCAAACCATATGTTTACCAGGTCATTCCACAGCTAGATATGATTGATGCAAATCTTCAAAGGAAAGAAATGAATACAACATGAACAAATTGAAATGCACTCCAAGGGATGAATCAAATCACAGTAGATATCCATAATTCATCCATAGAGTATGCATAATTTATGATGTAGTTGTAATCACCAGTCTTCATCTTCATTAAGCATGCAAAAGCAGCATACATTTACAATTGACCTCGAGTGTTGGCCATGACAATCAATAGTCCAAACTCAATTAAGCTTCCAATAGTCTTCAAATGGCAATCCATATCCTTATATAGAACAAGGACAGGAAACAATTACATCGATCCAATGGTTAGGATCCAATCATGATGATCCAATAGTTAGGAATGGAGGCATGTGATTGCCAATTGGCAATTGCAGCTGGAAACAACTTGCATAGGAGAATATTCCCCACATCTTTGACTTGGTCTACCCTTAGCTAGTAGACAACATACTTGGTGATATATTCTTAGGTTCTAGTTCATGTCATCCTCCTTATGTGCAACCTCCTCTGATTCAGCCTTTTACGCTTTCCTCTACAACATCCAGCCTTCTTTGCATTTGCATGCTCTATGCAACATCTTCCAAGCTTCCAAATAGCTCTAGTATCATGCAACAAACATACAGGAATTAAACACAATCATTTAATAAACTAGCAAGAAATCAAGCATAATATTAAGTGAGAGGAGGTCTGGATATGGATATCTGGGATGTGAATGTTTGGCTCTGAATATATGGATACGACTATTTGGTTAGGATATCCCTCATAACAATGAATATCAGGCTCGGGATATGTCTTCAGAAATGAGTATCGAGTCATGAATAGGATGCTTTGGATATGCAAAATATGGATGTTTGAATATGATGATATTAGCATGATGACCACATCAGTAATCACTGACCAAAAATATGTTATCAGATTCCAAATATGTCCTCAATAAGTCAGGATGTCAATGTGGACATGTGTCTCAATCTCATAACAACATGGATAATCTTTTGTGCTGACAAGATTCCCCCATGAGGGTGCGCTACCATCTGATCGGGGGGTATGGATATTGGGTTATGGTCTGAATATTACAAGTACAAAATATCCATTAGGTCAAAATCATCTGGATGACATCACAGGAAGAAAGTCTTTTATTGTGGCATAATATAATGATATCATCACGATATGGATCTTAGAATAAGATCCAAATATTAGCAAAGTTAATATCCTAATATTCTAATGTCTGGGTGAAGTCAGCACGATCAAAGCTTTTTGTAATTTTGAGATGACATGACATCATCAGGATGTGAATATTTTGGTTAGGATGTTAAGTGTTTAAGTGTAATGTTCATAGTCAGGATTCAATTGAAAAGTCAACTGGGACACATCATCAGGATAACCACGTGGCAACTATGTCCAGCCCTGCATGGAATCAATATCTTTAGGAAGATTCCCCGTGGGCAAGTGGTGAATAGTTATAATAGGCCACATACATTTGCGAATGTCCAGATATTGAGTCAATATCTGGATGATGTAAGTGGGTTTCACATTCTTCATAAAGATGGGATGACATGATATCAACTGGATCGGGGTGTTAAAAGAAAGTCAGGATATTTGCAAAGTTAATATCCATACAAACAAATTATCTGAGTGACATCATCATCATATTGGCTAGTGTCTAGGATATTAAGTAATATCAAGGCCTTTAAATATGCAAAATATCCTCCCACATTTGAAGATGAGGGTGATGTCAATATCTTTTACTAATATTTCAACCTGGAGTGGAAATGACATCATCATCATATTGGCTAAGATCAGGGATCTTAGCTAATCTGACAGATATTGAGACATAGATGACCCTCTCAGAGTTGGGGATATTGATGACATCATCGACATATAGGGTCTTCTTTATATCAAGTTAAGATGACATCATCATCATATTCACTAATATGCAAGATATTAGGAAATGTGATGCTTTTTGGTGTTTTCACTATACTTGTAGTAGGTCCACACATTAATGAATATAAGGGATATTAAAGTTAATGTGCACCCCTTAGGAATGTACATGGATACTTGATGGGTGCATGCCCTCCCTGGCTGAAATTTGATGTCTACACATTAGCAAATATGCAAATATTAGGTTTCTCTTTGTTAAAACATATATTAGGGACATTCGTGAATATCAGAGATGTTAGGGAAATATGACCCCCTTTGAATATCAGGTTTGACCAAATTTTGACTACATGTAACTTCCTACCCCTGAGGAATTTTAGGGTGATCCAAAAGGAAAACTTGCCTAGAATTTTACGTTCTTTCACTTAGCAGGATTTATGAGGGAAGACTCATACTTTGGAAATTTGACTTCATATTTTAAGATCCAGACATGCCTAAGACTAGACATATACATACTAACTGATGCTGCTTTAACCATTACTGTCCAAAGTAGGGAAACACACAAGCAGAAGCAAAAAGTTGGGTTCTTGTTTTGCCAAGGCAAAATGGGGCATGATGTGTGACCACACAACAACTTGCCACCAAAGAAAACAACAAAATTCAAATAATTCAATAGATGAGAACAAATAGGTACATAATGTTCCAACTCCTATCAAATATGAGCATCCTAACCCTTCTAAATGATGTCATGTTCATCAATATAACATTGTTGAGAAGAAATAAGGTGTATGCATGTGATTCATATCCTTCATCTTGAAGATGAGTTGAAAACACTAGTGATAGGTGTTAAGCTACATATTTTGATTTAACCCTCATAGCCAACTTGGATTGAGCCTTACTACCAGTAGGCATCCATAGCCCCGACAAGGTTATCATTGCAATTCTCCCAAGTAGAGCCCCATTGCCAGTAGACATCTATAGCCCTGGTAGATTTACTTGGATGACCTAGTTACTCTTTTGGATATTCAATATATTTCTTTTTTTGTATTCAATTTTCATAAGATATGATCATGTACGCACATTTTGCAAGGTGTGGGCACTTGCTGTTTAGGTTGAGAATTGCAATGGTAGCAAGAGCAAACCTTTAGATTTTTCACTTAACACTACACTAGTATTTTCAACAAATCCAAGGCTATTAGGTGTATTCTTTGAGGATATCCTTGAACAAGAAAAGTTAACACCAATGAACAGGACATCACAGACCTGATCAGAGATACTTATATTGACATGGGTCACAACCTATGCAAGAACTTGTATTCATTTCCTGAATTTTGATAATTTCACTAGTTTTCTAAAGTGAAAAGGTGCACTATCTTGTTTGACCAAAGTAGGGACTCAACAACAAGAAAAAGAAAAGAAAACACACAAAGCAAACAAACATCTATACAAGCAACTAGCTACAAAAGGGAAACAAAGCAAAGCAAGATAGGAAAACAAAGCAAGACAAAACCAGAGAAGAAAGGAAAGATACAGCTACCCTACTAGACTATATACAATACACTACAAGGAAAACAAAACTCAAGATAAGGTCCACTAAAAACCATATTCGCATGTTTCCTCAAATTATGCAGGAGTATCATGGAATTAGTTAGGGTTCTAATCCTAGCAAACTCATCCTTGTATTCTAAGAAATATTCTTTCATTTTGAATTCACTGTATTTAACAGAATAATCCCTAATGATCAACAATTGAGGAAGTTCATTATGTTCATGATTATTCCATATACACATCTTATCCCCTGAATCTCCATAATCAAAACAATATTTAACATCATTCATTGAGGAAAGGAAAAATACAACCTGGTGCATTTCCTGTTCTGATGGACATGCTTGTTCATTGTCAGCTAGTCCTTCATTTGACTTTATGTTTTCTCTATTTGACTTCATTTCCTATCCTTATTCAAATTGAAGAATATATGGCTCCTGATGAATTATTTTGTTATCCATATCCAACTCTATTTCTTCATTTTGTATGTTCAATTGATCCTCAAGTTCAGGAAATACCTCAATGTTCTCATCAGTACTTAGGTGAGTATCTTCATCTTTAGAACATGATGCACATAAATCAATTGTTTCTAAATCAAGTAACTGTAAGGATGACTCAACATTAGATAGATAGGAATACTTCCTTGCTTCATCTTCAAAAAGGTGCTGAAGAGACATCTTTTCATGCATAACATCAGTAAAGCCCTCTGTATCTTCTATCTCCATGAATTGCTCTTCAAATAGTTCACTTTCACCATCCAATAGAGTATTTGGTTCTATTGACCTGCAACAACCTTGTATTTGATCATTCAACTTTAAAAAGTTAGATAGTAAATCAACATTTACTTTCTTTTCTACAACTGCTTGAGTTACTGCCATAGATTTTTCTTCAGAATCTGCGCATTCCAATTCTCTTATCACTTGCTTATACTTCTTGGCCCAATCATCTTCATCAAAGTTATTAAGATTAGACCCAGGGATATTTTTTGATAACAAATCTATATACTTATTCAATATATTAGATATATCAGATCTAATTTTAGATTTCTTTTCTCTCTCATTGGATTTATTTTCCTAGTTATCTGATGACTAGAAACAAGATGTAATTTCATTTCCAAAATCTTTGAACCATATATAACTAGACTCTTCTTCATTCACATGAAGTGGAGAACACTCAATCTCACCATATATTGATTTGTTGAAAGGTTCTTCACTATACTCATCTCCCACAACTGGTTTGACTGCTCCATTTTTGATAACTCCTACCTTCTGGTGCTATATTTTCTTATTGCTTCAGAATTCCTTCATCTTCCTACCAAACTTAAGTCTTGTATACTTCTGAGAAAGGAATCAGTTCTTTCAAAGCTAAATCTAACCTTGTTAGTAAAGTTGAATAATCAATTTCACCATGATCTGCAGAATTGTGTACATCTTGCACCTTCTGGATAAACCAAAATTAGATAAATTTTGAGGATAAAGCTGCTCATTTAAAATTTATTGAAAGAAAGGAATGTCTACTTGGAAATTGTCTTCATATGCATCCATAAAAAATGAGTATCTATTTTCAATTTTTTAAAATTTTGAAATTTAATGAGATCTAACATATCTCAGAATAAAACTTGAAAGCTTAGAAAATTAGCCTAATCTTTGAAGTTTTGAGCTAGATCTTTGCAAAGATACAATCAAATCCTCTCAGACAAAAGATATTTGTAGTCATTAAACTAAAATAATGAAATATTTATGTAATATTTGTAGAAATACAAAGCTTTTAGTCACAGGCCCTCCTTCTAGTGCTAATTTATGTTGGTTATGATGTTATGCATAAACAAACATAGATAAAGAAATGCAAATCAAGCCTTTATCATCTTGAAAGATACAATAAATTCAAATGATTCATGATCCCATGTCTCCATGGATTAGTTCATAATCTACTGATGTTGTTCACTGGTTTGATGTGCCTTGCTATTAATCAGTTTGGGGCCTTACGTACTTCCGTAATTTATGCAAAGTTCTTCAATATTCCTTCAAATATCCTATCATTTATGCCTACTCTATACAAATCTGTAATGACTCTATCAAATCTTACTCTATTAAGTTAGGATTTAAACAAATAGTCATCAATTTAACCCTAACATGGAGTAATTCACTGGAATTTATCTTTGGTTTACTTGAACTTAAACTAATCCTAACTTAATTTTGCTTCTGCACCTTAAATTCTTCTAAATAATGTGCCTATAAGCTGATATTTCCATGATTCCTATCATTATTTATGTGTATTTGCATGATTTTTTCAATTCTACATGCAATTTTCTCACATATGCATATGATATTCATGTGTCTATGAATATCTGCATATTTACTCTATTCTACTTATCATTTTCTATTATTTGTAGTTTTGATGATGGTTCAAATGAAATTTAAAGAAATTGAAACTTAACATTCTAAATCTACTAAAATTAAATGAATCTTTGGTCATTGGTCCACATATATCCTTGACACTGTCATGAAGAGAAGGAAATCAAACCATATGTTTACCATGTCATTCCATAGCTAGATATGATTGATGCAAATCTTCAAAGGAAAGACATGAATACAACATGCACAAATTGAAATGCTCTCCAAGGGACACAACAAATCACAATACATATCCAGAATTCATCCATAGATTACGTAGAATTTACGATGTAGTTGTAATCACCAGTCTTCATCTTCATTAAGCATGCAAAAGGAGTATACATTTACAATTGACCTTGAGTGTTGGCCATGACAATCAATAGTCCAAACTTGATTAAGCTTCCAATAGTCTTTAAATGGCAATCCACATCCTTATATAGAACAAGGACAAGAAACAATTACATGGATCCAATGGTTAGGATCCAATCATGATGATCCAATGGTTAGGAATGGAAGCATGTGCTTGCCAGTTGGCAATTGTAGCTAGAAACAACTTGCATAGGAGAATATTCCCCGCATCTTTGACTTGGTCTACCCTTAGCTGGTGGACAACATACTTGGTGATATATTCTTTGGTTCTGGTTCATGTCATCCTCCTTATGTGCAACCTCCTCTGATTTAGCCTTTTATACTTTCCTCTATAGTATCCAGCCTTCTTTGCATTTGTATGCTCTATGCAACTGTTGTTATATGGAGCCTAATCAAACTTGGAGGTTAAATTTACCCCACTTTTATTAGCATGGTTTTCCCCCAAATCTTTAACAGGGTCAAGGGGCAGTGCCCCTTGTGGGGTCCAGGGGCAGTGCCCTTGGCGCACTCCCTTTCACGATATAAAGCAGGGTCGAGGTGTAGCGCCCTTGAAACCTCCAATGATTTTTTATTATTTTATTAAGGCGTCAGGAGTATTTTTCTATTGGCTGACATAAAAAACCCTATTTTTGTAATTGACATAAGGCTTGATAAAAGTAACTAAGGGTTAGGGTTTCTGTTACTGGATTGTAGCATTTTAGTTGCAAGGATTGCTAGTTGTAATCAGTTTGATTTACTGGATAATAATATTGGACTGTCTGTTGGTAGATGTAGCCTGAGTTTGGGTGAACCACGTTAATACTTGTCTCTTGTTGTTATTATTTTTGTGTATTTCCATTCCTTTGTTTAATCTTTATTTGCATTTAATTGATATCTTATGCTATCTAACCCTAACAACAACATCTTCCAAGCATCCAAATTGCTCTAGTATCCTAAATTAGACATACAGGAATTAAACACAATCATTTAATAAACTACTAGGAAATCAAGCATAATATTAAGTGAGAGGAGGTCTGGATATGGAAATCTGGGACGTGAATGTTTGGCTCTGAATATCTGGATATGACTATTTGGTCAGGATATCCCTCATAACAATGAATATTGGGCTCGAGACATGTCTTCAACAATGAGTATCAAGTCATGAATTAGATGCTTTGAACATGCAAAATATGGATGTTTAGATATGATGATGTCAGCATGACAATCAGGTCAGTAATCGTTGACCAGAAATATGTTATCAGATTCCAAATCTATCCTCAATAAGTTGGGATGTCGATGTGGACACGTGTCTCAATCTCGCAACAACATGGAGAATCTTTTATGTTGACAAGATTCCCCCACGAGGGTGCACTATCGTATGATCGAGGGGTATGGCTATTGAGTTATGGTCAGAATATTACAAGTGCAAAATATCCATCAGGTGAAAATCATCTGGATAACGTTAGAGGAATAAAGCCTTTTATCATGGCATAATACGGTGACATCATCAAGATATGGATCTTAGAATAAGATCTGGATATTAGCAAAGTTAATATCCTAATATTCTAATGTCTAGGTAACGTCAACACAATCAAAGCTTTTTGTAATATTGAGATGATGTGACGTCATCGGAATGTGAATATTTTAGTCAGGATGTTAAGTGTTTAAGAAAAATGTTCATAGTCAAGATTCAATTGAAAAGTCAATCGGGATAACCACGTGGCAATTATGAGCAGCCCCACATGGAATCGACATCTTTAGGAAGATTCCTCGTGGGCAAGTAGTGAACAGATATAATAGGCCATAGACATTTGCAAATGTCCAGATATAAGTCAATATCCGGATGATGTAAGTGGGTTTCGCATTCTTCGTAAAGCTCGAATGACATGACATCATCTGGATCAGGGTTTTAAAAGAAAGTCAGGATATTTGCAAAGTTAATATCCATGTAGACAAATTATTTGGGTGACATCATCATCATATTGGCTAATGTCTAAGATATTAAGTACTATCACCTAGTCTTTAAATATGTGAAATATCCTCCCCATTTGAAGATGAGGGTGACATCAACATATTTTACTAATATTTCAGCCTAGAGCAGAAATAACATCATCATCATATTGGCTAAGATCAAGGATCTTAGCTAATGTGACAGATATTGAGATGTAGATGACCCTCTCGGTGTCGAGTATATTGATGACATCATTGTCATATAGGGTCTTCTTTATATCGAGTTAAGATGATGTCATCATCATATTCACTAATATGCAAGATATTAGGAAATATGATGCTTTTCAGTGTTTTCACTATACTTGTAGTAGGTCCGCACATTAACGAATATTAGGGATATTAAAGTTAATGTGCACCCCTCGGGAATGTACATGGATACTTGATGGGTGCATGCTCTCCCTGGCTGAGATTTGACATCTACACATTAGTGAATATGCAGATATTAGGTTTCTCTTTGTTAAAACATATATCAGGGAGATTCGTGAATATTAGAGATGTTAGAGAAATATGACCCCCTTTGAATATCAGGTTTGACCAAACTTTGACTATGCGTAACTTCCTACCCCTGAGGAATTTTAGGGTGATCCAAAAGGCAAACCTACCTAGAATTTTACGTTCTTTCACTTAGCAAGATTTATGAGGGAAGACTCATACTTTGGAAATTTGACTTCATATTTCAAGATTCGAACATGCCTAAGACTAGACATATACATACTAGTTGATGTTGCTTTAACCATTATCGTCCAAAGTAGGGAAACACACAAGCAGAAGCAAAAAGTTGGGTCCCTGTTTTGCCAAGGCAAAATGGGGTGTGTTGTGTGACCATACAATAGTACCCAAGAGCAAATTGGAATGAAGAAGAATCTTAAAATTGATGCCCTAGATTCTCTACAACAACTGCAGGCTAATCATGAGGCTTTCCCCACTCCATCTCCTTTAGGTAATCTATCTCCATCCCTTAGACAAATTGGTCAAGATAGTGTTCTTAACGCTATGTTTAATGTGCATTCCTTCTTGCCATGTCCACAAGTTGATCAAGTGAAGCTAGACTCTGTTTCAGTTAATACCACTTCAAATTTTGTTGATAATAGTTATGTTTTACCATCCCCCTCCTGGCTTAAGAAGGTAGTAGATAAAAAGAATAAATACACCCCTATGGTAGACCCAAGATTCGATAATGTGGCCAAGCTTCTCCAAGCCAGTCGTCAGCCTAAAAAGGACAAGAGAATGTCAAGTGTGGTAGTTGCTTCTCTTTCAGAACACCATATTCTAGAAATTGCCAACCCCATTAGGGATAAGAATGAACAGAGTGTTACTGAATCAAATTTTAGTGTAAGCAAAATTGATATGGGTCCTACTGTATAGGGTGATATTTATGATGAAAATTTATCAGTAAACATTTTAGCCAGGAGAATGAAGACACAAAAACTGGAAAAGTAAAATCTACTAGGGTAGGTGAATGTCCTTACCTCATATATACAATCGATTGTAGATACTACCTCCCAGTCCCTGGACACTACACTTGACACCTCTATTAAGGGTATAGGTCCAAGTGTAGTAGAACAAATTAAGAAGTACCAAGCTTTGGCTAGGGTTGTAGAATCTTGGGTTGAAAAGGTAACAATTGATGGTTTATTGTATATTGAGGAGGTTATGAAGTTGTATAATGATATTGTAGCTAAGAGGAGGAAACTAAACACTGATATGCACTCCTTCAAAAAGGAGGAAACTCTACTCATGATTATTGCAAGGGATATGCAAGAAATGGTCAAAGTTGACGCCAGTGTTTTGGTTTCAAAAAATGTTTTTAGCAAAATAGAAGAAAATGAATTTGTCTCTTGTTTAAATGTAGTTGAATGGAAATTGTATGTGGTTAAACAACTTTTGGCTAAATTGAAGAAGATATCAAGCCAATACAATGTATATTTATCAGACATCAGAGCCAATTGTTCAGATTTGTAAACTGACATTTTGGATGAAAATGAAGAAAACCTCCTAGATGTGAAAGATGTTAAGCAGGGTTTCAAGACGTTAATCACTGAGGAATTAACTGGTAATGATGTGGTTAATGGTATTCCTATGGAAAAAGTGTGCCATATGTCTTCTAGCATTGCCAATTTCAAGCATGAACTTACAGATATAAACAAGAGACTTAGTGAAGCTGATTAAACCATTAGTATGTGGAGAATTTGAGTACATGTGACCATCACCCCTAGTGGAAAGATCATCACCCCAGTGATTACCAAGTTCAAGAATTTCAAGGCAAAGATGAATCCACTAGAGTATAAGGTTGTAGTAGGGGATCAAACCAAAGAGGACGTGTCAACTGAGAAGGGAGATCAAGAGATCATGGCTTAGTTTCTTTGTGTTGTTTATTTGCAAAGACTTAAACTTTCAAAATTAATTAAGCCTTTTCAAATATTTTATGTTTATATGTTTATTTAATTCCAGTCGACTAACTGTCAAGAAGTCGTTACTCATCTTGTCAATTTCATTTTTGTGACGCTCTATATATAGCCTATCATGCGGATGATTATGGATCTTTTGTAAAAAAATTGTTTGTGAACGGATCATTTTAGAAAGAAGTTCTCAAGGACTTTTCTATGGTTTTTAGATTCATATGAAAGAGTTTGAAATAGAATAAATTGTAGGATTTTGTAAACTTTGAGTTACATTTTCTTTATATGTGTATTCATCGTATGTTGAATGTGCAATGTTTAATCTCTGAGATATCTTTCTATGTGATGGAAATTTAGATTATGTCCCTTTCATTTGGCTCATTTCTTGTAGTTTCTTTTCTATATGTTGAAGAATGCAAGTGGTGATTTTATAATTTTCACTTTATACATATTTATTACAGTGAGTAGATTTATTTTGTGAGGCTTTGTACTCATATTTAATTAAGTTTTGGGTAGAAAACATCCTTTCCTACTTTCAAGTTAAAAGCATACCCAGTTTACTTTTCTATTTATATCATAAGAGGGAGTTGCCCCTCAAAATGCAGAGGAAGGTTATTATTTGTTAATACCCTCTCCAACTGTTAGTGTATTTGTGGCTATTTATTGGGCAAGGTTTATATTTAAAAATATAGTGACAAATCTGTTCACTAACAGATTTCTGGTGACTCTACTAGGGATTCATTGAACAGAGACATATTTTTCTTTATTGAAGTTACCCTTATCCCAAAACATGCTTTATTATGGGATTGCAGTCACATAGAACCCTTATGTTGTAGCTTGGAGGTACTTGGTTCAAAGGTAATATTGAAGATATCATTTCAAACTTTCAAGTAGTTGCCTCGTGAGATAGAACTTCCAAAATTCAATATCAAGAAGACAAGAAGGTGATTAACCAGGAGGAACAATAGGGAATTAAAATTCAAGAAAACACTCAGGTTTCTCAAAGATCATTTAGAACAAGAGTTGGAAGGATTGGTTAATTTAGTTTTGAGAAGACAACATTGAGAAGTATTGCTGTTATTGATTGTACTTTAGAGGAGATTCAAACCAATCCTTCAACCCAATATCAATTGAATCAACTTTGAACAAGAAGATATCATTAGTGATTTACATGACTTTGCTTGGAGGAATAGGAGAAATAACCAGTAATTTCATCAAGTTAATCAAGTCTTGGACAAAGAAGAATATATTGGCCAAGATCTTAGAAGACAAGAAAGATAATTTGGAGTAGTTCACGACAACCTTATTGTTAAAAGGATTGTCCCTATGCCAAGGAGAAACATGCCTTTTTAGATTCATGTCATTCCAGATAATAGACAGAATAATCATCAAAACAACTAGCAAAATAATCCTTAGAAAAATTAGTGATTGTCTTGAGGTGGCGACTTTGTTGATTAATGACTTGAGCTTTATCAAAACTAGCTTTAAAAAGATACACATGCAGTGATAGGAAGAAATGTATTTTGGATTATGATTTCGATGTTTTGGAAAATGTCAATTTTTCTACATTTCCTCCAAATTGAAAGGATAAGTCTTCTAGTAGAGCATCATCTCCTATTCAAGCCACCTCATCCCCTATTTTTCAAGCTTTGACCCTCCACGACACTCTTTTTCCTATGGTAGTAAATTTTCACCTGAATATGGCTCACCAATAGTAGCAGCAATAATAACCACTAGTCCCATGGGGTGCAGATATTGGTCCCTTGAATTTGGGATTCTGATTGCATGATTTGCCTCGAGGATCAGGTAAAATATTGCCCAAATTTAGAAGTGATGGTAAAGTTACCCTAGATGAACATATAAATGCTTTCTTCATTGCTTGCTCTATTTTAGGTGTCCAACATGAGGATGTTTTTGTCAGATTGTTTATGGAATCTCTATTTGATGCTATAGCTAAGTGGTTTTATCACTTGACTCCTAGGTCTATTGATAGTTGGGCCACTGTGAGGACAAAATTTGAGAATAGAAATAAAACTATAGAGAATGAACATACTCTCCTGGCTCAGCTAAGTTCCTTGAAGAAAGAAATGCATGAGCCTATGAGGGAATTCATGGATAAGTTTAATAAGATCATGAATAGAATAACTTCAAACATGAGACCTAGTGAGGATATCCTACAATTCTTCTTTATCAATACATAGTCGCTGGATGTTAGCTATAGTCTGAAAAGAGAAGGTGTTGCTGATTTACAAGGAGCTCGAGAGGTCTATTTCAATTGAAGATGATGTCCTTACTATTGGAAATGGAGAAGAGAGTTGCAGGTGAACAAAGGTCAAGTCAACACATCCACTAATCCCATAGTTCAGTGTTTGGTAAATGATATTATTACTCTAAAATGGAAGATGCCAAGGAACCAACAAGAACATTTCCATCAGGACGTTCCCAAGAGTTATTTTGGTGTGCCAAGTAATAACAACAACCCCTATGCTTTGACTGGCCCTACTCAAAGATTGGCTATAGAGAGCCCATCATCTAGTGGTAAGGGTAATCACATGGTATGTAATTTCCACCTTACTACTAATCATGACAGGGCTTCTTGTCCTGAGATGACCCAGTTTATGCAAATGTTATCTATGAATGAGCATGGAGATGAACCTATTATGGATGAGGATCTAATTGATCATCTTGATGCCAATGTAAATTTCTTAGAGTATGAGTTAGACTTAGACAGGGGTGAAGACTTGTATTCTGAGTTAGATAATTCAAATTTTGTTGTTTTTACGAAGATTCAATAGACTCTCAAGAAGGATGATGAACAGAAGAACTAGCCTAGTAGTAAAGAAATCAGATTCAAATACACCCAAAGAAACTTCTCCTAAGGTACCTTCTTGTCCTTCCTTAGAAGAAAATGTGTCCTCTACCTTTGACATCATTGAGTCTTGTAAAATATAAAAAATCAGATTTCTCATGCTGAATATCTTAGATTAAATCCCTCTAAATTAGACAGCTTGGTGAGATATATTAAACAAGAACCATCCTATTCTTCTTCCCACATAAATGCTTAGATGTCAAAAGATACATAAGAAAGAATAAAGTGTCCTATTGGTTTATCTTCTAATTCTAAATGCCCTAGAACTCAAAACCCTTTTGATAAACCAAATCCTTTTTATGTCTCCCTATTTATTGCTATCTATAAGTTGAGTAATTGTTTCATAGGTTCTAGAGCCTCGGATAATGTTATGCCTTCCCAAGTTGATAAAGATTTAGGTTTAATTCTCACTTCCTCTCATGGAAAATGTTACTCAATGGATTCAAAACAGGTTCTTATCATTGGCCAAATTAAAGATGCACAAGTAGCTTTGGCTGCTCATCTGAAGAAAAGGATTAAGCTGACCATCTTAGTATCTGATATTCCAACCAGTTATGGCATGTTACTAAATAGGAGTTTTTGTAGGGATCTTGGGGGAGAAATTTAAATGGACTAGTCTCATGCCTTGATCATGGTGAATGGAAAGAAGGTTCTCCTAGACCCAGAGCCCAAAGCCAAATTCATAGTTTTAAAATTTGGGGACCCCAAGATAGAAATTCTATATGTGGATATAGGTCCTAGTACATATGTGGTTTATTCCACCCTAGAAGAAGAAGATCCATCTATGATTGCATGAAATATGTCCAATGAATTGTGGACTCTAGAATTTGATGCTAGTTGCTCATCATCTAGATTGGGAGTTAGTGTAATGCTTATTTCACCTGATAATTATAAATTTGCTTTTGCCTTTAAATTATAATTTGATAACATGAACAAAACTACAAAGTATGAGGCTTTACTTCTTGGCTTGATGATGGCAAAGGAAAAGGGAATAAAACAACTTAAAGCATTGGGTGATGCAGAACTTGTGGTGAAACAAGTATGAAATGTATTTTCTATAAAAAGCAAAAGGCTAAAGCATTATTGAAATAGGGTCTATGATAGTCTAGAACATTTTGATGCTTTTCTATAGAGTATGTTCTAAGGGGACATAATACCAGAGCTGACTCAAGTGAATGCACCAAGTTGTGGGACCAAAAAGTCACCACTTTGGCTTTTTGGTCCCATGCTTGGTATAACATGAGCATGTTATAATGTGAGCACATTATAATGTGCTCACGTTATAAGTTGCAGAAAGAAATAAAAAAACAAAACTCAAAGTCCACAACCATTTATGCAGTTCAAGGAGGAATAACTCAGTGAAAGAGCACGAGCGCGTTGTAGGAAGGAGCAATCAACCAAGTGCTAAGAGTAATAAACATTTTCACGATGCCACCTTTCCAAACCTGCTCCTGAAGATGTCGTGAAGCAAATGTAGAGGGTCTAGCAGTCAAAGAAGGGAGGGTTTGATTAATATTTGTGAGTTTGAAAATAATTTTTGACTTTTGCAATGTTTGATTAGCTTTTTATATTGAATTTATAGTCAATGAGGTAGCACAAAACACAAATCTAGTAGAGGAGGGTCAAAACAACCCCAAATACCCTAAAAACCCTAAAAACCCCCCACCTTCATGTCCTCACCATTAAAGAGATACACAAGAAAACTATTTAGGAAAAATAGAAGAAAATTAAAAACATCTTCAAACCCTAATTGAGATGTTAAATAATCCAAGTGCAATCGCCAATTGTAGGAGAGTGCTTGCAAAGTCATTAGAGATGATTGTTTCTCACACTAAATCAATGACAAACCAAATCACTAAATTTCATGACTATAGGGAGAGGTGTCGGCAATACTATACCAATAAATTGTCTTACGAACAAGTGAAGGACCTAAAAATTATAAAATCTGCATAATGTTCACACTTTATCAATCCTAAAACTAGCCAAAGATTAGAAGAGACTTGCAAATGCTTCCCTATTCATTAGTGTATGAATGAAGATATATCCCAAAACTTTCGGGATGGATGGTACATGGTGTTTGATGAGCACCCATGCAACAACAATGAGGTGCCATAATATTTCTTGAGGAAAATCCATTATGAGTTCGTCCTCAAGAAGATTCCTAATTATTTTGGCATTAGAGAGTTCAAGGGTAGAGGTGGTGGCTCTGCCCAAGATAGAGAGGGGGCACATCAAGACCAAAACCATGTACCTAGATCCCCGATGAGGCTAGCACATGTGTCACTTCCTTCGACTTTGAAGGAGAGTGTTGAGGTGGAGACACTACATCCATTAAGTGCTCTTGTACAGTCTCTAGCACATCACAATGATGATCTCACCTAGGATGATAAGGGTGAGAGCAACAAGCGTCATTTGTCCCCACATCTATGTAGTTCATGTGGGAACTTATGCGATTATGTGACACATGACTCATGGAAGGACTCTCGGTAGGATGTTGCAATGCAGGGGCAGCATCCAGTGATGGACACATCCATATTGGATGATCTTGTTCTCACAGATGATGTCTTATAGCATACATTTTCTATTGACTCCCAGGTAATTTTTAACAAGTTTCATCTTGATTTAATATATTCTTTTTTGAAATTTGTAATTAATTTTATATGACTACCTATATTATAAGTCAAAATTAATCTATTGAATTGTCTGCGCAATGAAATTTTAGGGTCAGAGTCTTCATCCTGCCTCTGTTAGCCTTCCATTGGTGGGTTATGAGAGGAGGTCGAGTCAGCAGGTATGTAATTTATCACATGATAGTAAATATAGTACATATATCAATGGTAATATTATTTAGTGACAATTTGATGATTTCAACAAGGAGCTTCACCATCACCTCCACGATTTCCTTGGTCCCCTAGACGTAGAACCACTTTTATAGAGGTAAATTTAACCATTTGTAGCCATTATGCATTTAAATAATGTTATGTATCTATTTTGGTCGAATAACCTTGAACTCTATTTTTAGATGTTTAATATGGAGACTCATCCTCATCTTCGCGAGTCAACACAGTCAAGCATTACTGTAACGTTGTCTCCAAATCCTTTGACCAAGGTATGACCCAGTAACATGTAAATGTCATTTTGTATTCCTTATTTTATCTCATGTCACTTGATGTACATAAATGATATTTATGTTTAGTCAATTTTGTTTCTTGATGCTTCTCGCAGGAGGTCACAACTCCAACCCATCCAACTATGGACAAAGAGAGAGAAAAGATGATCGAGAGGGATCATAAGCTAGCGATAAGTGATTGATTACATATGTGATGTTATGTATTTCATGTTTTCTATATTAATGTGCATATTGTTTGATTGTATTAACAGGTGGAGGGTGTTGCCACAATAATGGGTTACACTTTTTGGGACATCTTGATTTTTGTTGAAATCACATATTTTTAGAAAATATAATAATTTAAGCATTGAAAGGTTCCATTTAAAAGATTTTAATTGAAGAGGGTTTAATCAAACCCCCTTGGATAGAACCCCGTTAGTTTTAAACCATACCTATAATGGAGTCTCCTCTACGGCAACTATCAAAATGCTAATAAAAAACCACTTTTGATTTACCTTTTGGGGGATCAAATGAATTCATTTAAAATTTATGTTTTGTAAGTATGTAGTCCTTATTATAAGCTTCCCAAAAAGTATAATTTTAAATATATTTAATTTGATTATTATATTTATTTTTTATTTCTTGTGAATATAGGTTTTTCAATGAACATCAAGGTCTTTATTTCACACATACAAAAAAAATAGGAAAATAGAGAAAAAAAATTCTAAAAAATACATGTCCTTATTCCAACAAAAAAAATTGAATTTTGATACATACAAAAAAAGTTATGTTGGACAGAATACACATATGTCTAAATTATAATTGGTTTGACTTCAAAACTTAATTAAAAAAAAAATCAACAAAACATTATGAAACCAGATGCATCCTTTAGATATTGGTGTTACCAATCTAAATTCAAAAGAATTAGAATTTTATCCTTTGTAGAAAAAAAAGTTATGTACGACAGAATACACATCACTTTAAAAAATGTTGTTTACTATTAAAAACTAGTTATCAAAGGAGATGTAAAAAAAATTTACAATTTAACTCCATTTAAATATATATATATATATATTTAGAATCTATAGACAAAATCTCACAAATCACTAGTTTGCATCATCTTCAAATTCCTAATGATTTAGCGGTTATAGTTGTCAGAAAGTGAAGATTTAGTTCAAAAGGTTGATTTCAATGTCAGGTTTGGCCAAAATGTGTAACCCATTATTGTGGGATGATCCTAGAGCTGCAAAAAAATTTGTCGAGGAGGTGTATTTAATAGGAGAGAGAGGATGAGTCACTGATTGGATCTCCATCTTCACGGCCAAGCAAGGGCTACCAATTATTTGATAGCAGTTCATAGGAAACTAGATTTTGGGACTTTTTGTATTCCTAGATGGCTTTGTATACATACTTTTGTATGTTACCGATGTATATTTTTGTATATTCCTGTATGGCTTTGTTTGGAAATGCCTATATGGATTTATATATAGACTAGATGTTATGTTTCTAACATTATGTATATGACAATTTACATTAAATATTTAATATGATGATCAATTATCATTACAGGAATTTGGTTTTACACATGCCAATTGCATTTGCTTGAAAGTTTATAAATAATTTTCAATAATCCATTTTGTGCATATCTTGCAATCATTGCATTCCATGAGACTGTGCATTTCTTTGAGGCATCATGTCAAATAGTTCACGCGCCTTGTCTATGCTTCCACACTTTCCATACATGTCTGTAAGGGCAACTGCAAATACAACATGTGACAAAATTCCTATATCCTTTATGCTTTGATGGTTGTCCACACCATGTTCCCCAAATCCCATTTTGGCATAGGCAAGGAGGATGTTGGATAAGGTTGTGCAATTTGGGTTTAGATGTGCCAATTGAATTTGGTTGAAAGTTTATTTTTTGTACTTTCTTGAAAGTTTCTAAAGCCTTATGAAAAATCCATTTCATGCATATCTTGCAATCATTGCATTCCATTAGACAACATTTCTTTGAGGCATCATGTCAAACAGTTCATGTTCCTTGTATATGCTTCCACACTTTGCATACATGTCTTGCAGGGTAGTTGCAGCTACAACATTTGACAAAATTCCTATATCCTTTATGCTTTGATGGATGTCTATACCATGTTCCAAAGATACCATTTTTAAGGTTTGGAATTTGGCTTTACACCTGCTAATTACATTTTCTTGAAAGTTTCTAAAGCCTTATAAAAAAATCCATTTTGTTCATATCTTGCAATCATTACATTCGATGAGGTGAAATTTCTTTGAGGCATCATGCCAAATAGTTCACGTGCCTTGTCTATGCTTCCACACTTTGCATACATTTCTCTGAGGGCAGTTGCAACTACAACATCTAACAAAATTTCCATATCTTTTATGCTTTGATGGATGTCCATACCGTGTTCGAAAGATCCTATTTTAGCATAGGCAAGGAGGATACTGGCTAAGATTGTGGAAATTGGCTTTACACCCACCAATTGTATTTTCTTGAAAGTTTATAAAGCATTATCAAAAAAATCCATTTTATGCATATCTTGCAATCATTGCATTCCATGAAATGGAATTTCATTGAGGCATCATGTCAAATAGTTCACGTACTTTATCTATGCTTCCACACTTTGCATACATGTCTACTAGGGTAGTTGCAACTACAAGATCTGACAAAATTCCCATATCCTTTATGCTTTGATGGATGTCCATACCATGTTCCAAAGATCCCATTTTGGCATATGAAGGGAGGATGTTGGCTAAGGTTGTGGAATTTAGCTTTACACCCACCAATGTATTTTCTTGAAAGTTTCTAAAGCCTTATCAAAAATCCATTTTGTTCATATCTTGCAATCATTGCATTCCATGAGACGACATTTCTTTTAGGAATCATGCCAAACAATTCACGTGCCTTGTCTATGCTTCCATAATTTGCATACATGTCTCTGAGGGTAGTTGCAACTGCAACATCTAACAAAATTGCCATATCTTTTATCCTTTGATGGATGTCCATATCGTGTTCCAAAGATCTCATTTTGGCATAGGCAAGGAGGATATTGGCTAAGGTTGTGGAATTTGGCTTTACACCCACCAATTGTATTTGCTTAAAAGTTTATAAAGCCTTATCAAAAAAATCCATTTTTTGCATATCTTGCAATCATTGCATTCCAACAGATGGCATTTCATTGAGCCATCATGTCAAATAGTTCACGTACCTTGTCTATGCTTCCACACTTTGCATACATGTCAACTAGGGCAGTTGCAACTACAAGATCTGACAAAATTTCCATATACCTCTCAATTGCATTTGCTTTAAAGTTTCTAAAGCCTTATTAAGAAATCCATTTTGTGCTATCTTATGATTATTGGATTCCATGAGATGGAATCTCTTTGAGGTGTTCTGTCAAACAATTCATGTGCCTTGTCTATGCTTCCACACTTTGCATACATGCCTACTAGGGTAGTTTCAACTACAACAGATTTGACAAAATTCCCATATCCTTTATGCTTTGATGGATGTGCATACATTGTTCCAAACTTCCTATTTTGGCATAGACAGGGAGGATGTTGGCTAAGGTTGTGGAATTTGTCTTTACACCCACCAATTGCATTTTCTTGAAATTTTCTAAAGCCTTATGAACAAATCCATTTTGTGCATATCTCTTTGAGGTGTTCTATCAAATAGTTCACATGCCTTTTCTATGCTTACACACTTTGCATTGGACATGAGATAGCATCTATTTGAGGTTTTCTATCAAACAATTCACTTTGCATTTGGATTTAAACTTGCCAATTGCATTTGTTTGAAAGTTTCTAAATCCTTATCAAAAAAAATATTTTGCGCATATCTTGCAATTGTTGCATTCCATGAGATGCCATCTCTTTGAGATGTTCTGTCAACCAATTCACATGCCTTGTCTGTGCTTCAACACTTTATATTATGAATATTGGAGCTAACTTTTATTTGGCTAACAAATAAATATATTGTGAACCTATTTGCAACAATTTATGATATGGTTTTCATATAATTAGGGGCTGTATATAAATTATTAGTTAAATTTTACACTTTTATGTTAAGAAAAATATGGAATATAAAATATACAATAAAGAATTTTTGTTAAGAGAATGATGGGTACAAGGAAAGGTGCATCCAATCATAGGATTTATCATTTAGGCCTTTATAATTTTTTTTAGATGAATCTAACAATTCATAGTTTGAATTATTATAAGGAAATATAATTTGTTTATGCTAAATTATTAGATTGATGCTAAGTGTTAGTTAACATATTTGTTGTACTTTTCTTTTTGTATACATCTCATAACAGTCATGATATTGAAACTACTAGATTCGATATGATAATCATAGATAATTTCTCATCTTACATGTTAGACATATACTCATTTCACCTTCTATATGTTTGACATGATTTTCCTACCTTCATCTCACCTTAGATATATGTTTGACATTATATGTTTAGTTAGGGGGAGACTTAGAGAGAGACCGAGAGGGAGATGATATGTTTGACATTATATCCTCATTTCACCTTCTATAGGTCTAGCATACCCTCATTTCACCATCTATATGGGTTACAAAAAGAGAAAAATGAGACAACATATCTTTGGGGCATCGTAAAAAAATCCATTTTGTTCATATCTTGCAATCATTACATTCCATGAGATGACATTTCTTTGAGGCATCATGCCAAATAGTGCATTTCCCTTGTCTATGCTTCCACACTTTGCATACATGTCTCGCAGGGTAGTTGCAACTACAACATTTGACAAAATTCCTATATCCTTTATGCTCTGATGGATGCCTATACCGTGTTCCAAAGATACCATTTCTAAGGTTTTAGAATTTGGCTTTACACCTGCCAATTGCATTTTCTTGAAATTTTCTAAAGCCTTAAAAAAAATCCATTTTGTGCATATATCTTGCAATCATTGTATTCCATGAGACATCATTTCTTTGAGGTGTCATGCCAAACTATTTGCATGCCTTGTCTATGCTTTCATACTTTGCATACATGTCTAAAAGAGTAGCTAAAAATACAACATGTGACAAAATTCCTATATCCTTTATGCTTTGATGGTTGTCTATACCCTATTCCAAAGATCCCATTTTGGCATAGGCAAGGAGGATGGTGGATAAGGTTGTGGAATTTGGATTTACATCCGCCAATTGCATTCCATGAGACAACATTTCTTTGAGGCATCATGTAAAATAGTTGACCTACCTTGTTGATGTAGGATCCTAGGCTAAAAACCAATCAAGTGTCTTTAGGAGATGGCATGGAGGACATTTTTCATGTTTCCAAGTGGTCTTGCAGGTTAAGACATCAATTTAATTCATTTAGATAAGGGTTTCCCATTTTTATTCTAGGGCTTGCAAGTCTTGCTAGGAGTGAGATTTTGCATTCCATAGCTTGTGGGACTGAACTGATAGCACCAACATGTTAGGGTGGATGGGTAAATGGTAGGGGAGGTCTCATTTCATGCACCAAGTGTCTCAGTCATTTCAGGCTACAAGCTACCGACAAAGTTGAAATGTGCTAGGAGTGACATTTTGCATTCCACAGCTCATGAGGCTATATGAATGCACCAACACATTAGAGTGGGTGGGTAAATGCTAGGGGAGGTCTCATTTCATGTGCCAAGTGTCCTAGTCATTCAGGGCATCAAGCTACTGGCAAAGTCACTTAAGATCCCTAAGAGCAGAAAACTGCCAAACTTTGACTGAGTAGATCTCGAAATTGCTGGCAGTTGGGAATGTTTTGTTTCAATCTACAGGTATAGGTGAGGTCTGTCCACAAAATTCTCTCTCAGTTTTGGTCAACTCCAATCCATTTGACTGTGCCAAAACCAAATGCATTCTTGCAAAATGCTTTAGTCTCATGTAGTGGAAAGTTGGTAGGAGTGACATTTTGCATTCCACAGCTCATGGGGCCAAATGACTATGCCATCACATTGGGGTGGGTAGGTAAATTCTAGGGGAGGTCTCGTTTCATGTGTCAAGTGTCCCAATCATTTGGGGTAGCAAGCTACTGGCAAAGTCACTTAAGATCCCTAAGAGCAAAAAAACTACCAAACATTGATGAAGTGGTTCTTAGAATTTGTGGCAGCTAGAAATGTTTCATTTTGACCTACAAGTGCAAGTGGGGTCCATCCACAATAACCTCTCTTGGTTTTAGTCAACTCTAATCTATATGACTGTGTTGAAACCAAATACATTCTTGCAAAATGCTTCAATTTCATGTAGTGGAAAGGTGCTAGGAGTGACATTTTGCATCTCACAACTCATGGGGCTGAACTGACTACACCAATGCATCAGGGTTCTAGGGGAGGTCTCATTTCATGCACTAATTTTCCTAGTCATTCGGGGCAGCAGGCTACCAGCAAAGTCACTTAAGATCCTAAGAGAAAAAATTGCCAAACTTTGACGGAGCAGTTCTCAAAATTTGTGGTAGTTGGTAATGTTCTATTTAGACCTATAGGTGTATGTGGGGTCCATCCATAATAACATCTCTTAGTTTTGGTCAACTCCAATCTGTTTGACTGTGCTGGAATCAAATGCTTTCTTACAGAATGTTTCAATTTCATGCAACACAACCTTGCCAGGTGCCATATTTATTTGTGCTCATTGTGGGGCCGAACTGACTACGCCAATGTATCAGGGTGGGAGGGTAAATACTAGGGGAGGTCTCATTTTGTGTGCCAAGTGTCTCAGTCATTCGGGGCATCAGGCTATCGGTAAAGTCACTTGAGATCCCTAAGAGCAAAAAATGCCAAACTTTGACAGAGCATTTCTCAGAATTTGTGGCAGCAGGGAATGTTTCATTTTAACCTATAGGTGCATGTGGGGTCCATCCACAATAACCTCTCTCAGTTTTGGTCAACTCCAATACATTTGACCGTGCCAAAACCAAATGCATTCTTGCAAAATGCTTCAGTTTCATGTAGTGGAAAGGTGCTACGAGTGACATTTTGCATTCCACAGCTCGGGGGGCTCAACTGACCACACCAACGCATTGGGGTGGGTAGGTAAATACTAGGGGAGGTCTCATTTCATGTACCAAGTGTCCCAGTCATTTGGGGTAGTAGGCTACCAGCAAAGTCACTTAAGATCCTAAGAGCAAAAACTATCAAACTTTGATGGAGCAGTTCTCAGAATTCATGGAAGCTAGTAATGTTCTGTTTGGACTTTTAGGTGCATGTGGGTCTGTCCACAATAACCTCTCTCAGTTTTGGTCAACTCTAATCTATTTGACCGTGCTAAAATCAAATGTATTCTTACAAAATGCTTCAGTTTCATCGAGCACAACCTTTCCAGGTGCCATATTTTTTGTTCTTCTCATCGTGGGGCTGAACGACTACTCCAATGCATTGGGGTGGGCAAGTAAATGCTAGGGTAGGTCTCATTTTGTGCGCTAAGTGTCCCAGTCGTTCAGGGCATCAAGTTATTGACAAAGTCACTTAAGATCCCTAAGAGTAAAAAACTACCAAATTTTGACGAAGCAGTTCTCAAAATTCATGGTAGTTAGGAATGTTTTGTTTCAACCTACAAGTGTAGGTGGGGTCCACCCACAAT
Organism: Cunninghamia lanceolata; assembly: GCA_027924645.1. Classification (NCBI taxonomy): domain Eukaryota; kingdom Viridiplantae; phylum Streptophyta; class Pinopsida; order Cupressales; family Cupressaceae; genus Cunninghamia; species Cunninghamia lanceolata. Next base: position 11,946,806 of record BSBN01001466.1, on the reverse strand, counting down.
AACCTCTCTTGGTTTTGGTCAACTCTAATCCATTTGACTGTGCCAAAACCAAATACATTCTTGCAAAATGCTTCAGTTTCATGTTGTGGAAAGGTACTAGGAGTGACATTTTACATTCCACAGCTCATGGGGATGAGCTGACTATGGTAACTCATTGGGGTGGGTGGGTAAATGCTAGGGGAGGTCTTGTTTCATGCACCAAGTGTCCTAGTAATTCGAGGCAGCAGGCTATTGGCAAAGTCACTTAAGATCCTAAGAGCAAAAACTACCAAACTTTGATGGAGTGGTTCTCAGAATACGTGGTAGCTAGTAATGTTCCATTTAGACCTATAGGTGCACATGGGATCCATCCACAATAACGTCTCTCAATTTTGGTCAACTCCAATCCATTTGACCATGCTGAAATCAAATGCATTCTTGCAAAATGCTTTAGTTTCATGCAGCACAACCTTGCCAGGTGCCATATTTTTTGTTCTACTTGTCATGGGGCCAAACTAACTATTCTAACATGTCGGTGTGGGTTGGTCAATGCTAGGGGAGGTCTCATTTCATGTGCCAAGTATTCCAATCGTTACAGGCTGTAAGCTACCGATAAGTGACTTTGCCAGTAGCTTACAACTTGGAATGACTAGGATGCTTGGCACATGAAAGGAGACCTCCCCTGGCATTGACCTACCCACCCCGATGCATTGGCATAGTTAGTTCAGCCCCACCACCTATGGAATGCAAAATTTCACTCCTAACACCTTTTGACTTTGCCAGTAGCTTGTAGCTTGGAATGACTGAGACACTTGGTGCAAGAAACAAGACTACCCCTAACATTTACCTGCCCACCCCAACATGTTGGTGCAGTCAGTTTGGCCCCACGACCTGTGGAATGCAAAATTTTGCTCCTAACACCTTTTGACTTTGATAATAGCTTGCAACCCAAAACAACTGAGACACTTGTTGCACAAAATGAGACCTCTCCTGGCATTTACCTACCCTCCCTGACGTGTTTGCACAATCGGTTCAACCCCATGACCTGTGGAATCAAAAATTTCACTCCTAGCACCTTTCAACTTTGCCGGTAGCTTGCAGCCTAAAACGACTGGGATACTTGGCACATGAAAGGAGATCTCCCCTAGCATTTACCTACCCACCTTGACAAGTTGGCACAATCAATTTGATCCCATGAGCTATGGAATGTAAAATGTCACTCCTAGCAACTTTCCACTACATGAAACTAAAGCATTTTGCAAGAATACATTTGGTTTCAACACTGTCAAATAGTTTGGAGTTGACCAAAACTGAGAGAGGTTATTATGGATGGACCCCACTTGTACTTGTAGGTTGAAATGAAACATTCTCAGTTGCCATGAATTCTAAAGATCGCTCCGTCAAAGTTTGACAATTTTTGCTCTTAGAGATCTAAGCGAATTTGTCGGTAGCCTGATGCCTCAAACAACTAGGACACTTGGCGCATGAAACAAGACCTCCCCTAGCATTTACCTACCCACTCCGATGCATTGGCACATTTGGTTTGGCCCCATGAGTTGTGGAATGCAAAATGCCACTCCTAGCAACTTTCCACTACATGAAACTAAAGCATTTTGCAAGAATGCATTTGGTTTCGGCATGGTCAAACAGATTGGAGTTGACCAAAATTGAGAGAGGTTATTGTGGATGGACCCCACTTGCACTTGTAAGCTAAAATGGAACATTCCCAAATACCACAAAATCTGAGAACTGCTCCATCAATTTTGGCAGTTTTTTGCTCTTAGGGATCTTAAATGACTTTGCTGGTAGCCTAATACCACGAACAAATGGGACACTTGGTGCATGAAATGGGACCTCCCCCAGCATTTTCCCATTGACCCTGACACATTGGCATAGTTCGTTTGGCCCCACAAGCTGTGGAATGTAAAATGTCACTCCTAGCAACTTTCCACTGCATGAAACTAAGGCATTTTGCAAGAATGCATTTGGTTTCGACATGGTCAAATGGATTGGAGTTGATCAAAACTAAGAGAGGTTATTGTGGATGAACCCCACTTGCACTTGTAGGTCAAAATAGAACATTCCCAGCTACCATGAATTCTAAGAACTGCTCCGTCAAAGTTTGGCAATTTTTTGCTCTTAGGGATCTTAAGTGACTTTGCCAGTAGCGTGATACCCTGAAAAATTGGGACACTTGGCACATGAAACAAGACCTCCCCTAGTATTTATCCACCCACCTCAATGCATTGGCATAGTCAGTTCAGCCCCATGCATTGTTGAATGCAAAATGCCACTCCTAGCAACTTTCCACTGCATGAAATTGAAGCATTTTGCAAGAATGCATTTGGTTTTGACACGGTTAAATGGATTGAAGTTGACCAAAACCGAGAGAGGTTATTGTGGATGGACCCCACTTGCACTTGTAGGTTAAAAAAAACATTCCCAACTACCACGGATTTTGAGAACTGCCCCGTCAAAGTTTGGTAGTTTTTTACTCTTAGGGATCTTAAGTGACTTCGCTAATGGCCTGTTGCCCCGAATGATTGAGACACTTGGTGCACAAAACAAGACCTCTCCTAGAATCTACCCACCCTCCCTAATGTATTGGCATAGTTAGTTCAGCTCCATGATCTGTGGAATGCAAAATGTCACTCCTAGCACCTTAACACTGCATGAAACTAAAGCATTTTGCAAAAATGTATTTTTTTGGCATGGTCAAACAGATTAGAGTTGACCAAAACTGAGAGAGGTTATTGTGGATAGACCCTACCTATACCTATAGGTCAAAACAAAACATTCCCAGCTACACGAAATTTCAAGAACCACTCCATCAAAGTTTGGCAGTTTTGTGCTCTTAGGGATCTTAAGTGACTTTGCCGGCGCCTGATGCCTGAATGATTGGGACACTTGGTGTATGAAAAGAGACCTCCCCTAGTATTTACCCACCCAACCCAATATGTTGGCATAATCAAATGAACCCCATGAGCTATGGAATGCAAAATGTCACTCCTAGCAACTTTCCATAGCATGAAACTGAAGCATTTTAGAACAATGTGTTCCTTGCCACCATAGGCAAGTGTAATTGATTTTAAAAAAAATGAGGTAGGTGTTTGTAGGTAGACCTGACATCCACCTATACATGCAAAGAAGATGTTCCTAGGTGTCACGATTTGAAGGAACAGTCGTTCCAGAGTTTGACACCTTTTTTGTCTTAGGCCTCTTGAGAGATTGTCTACGTTCAATGTAGCGAAGAATGACCATGAGGCTTTGCCACCAAAAAGACATCTCCCCTAGCATTTACCCACCCAACCAGCATTGGCACCATTCTTTTGGCCGCAGGAGATGCCAAATGTAAAAATTCATTCCTAATACCTTTCTAGTAGATGAAAATTTAGTACTATAAAGATGTTCTCACTTGATCCAATGTCTTGTAGGGCATCAATTAAGGCTACCCTTCTACTGCTATCAATTGTTAGCACCAAATGTGAAGAAACATCATTAAAACTCATTGAAACTCATAGTAACATCGTTAAAACTCATTATGAAATTGTAACTAAATGACATATCATCGTGAAATAATAATGAAAACCTACCTTACTTTCCTTCCAAAGGCAACTTCATAAGGATTATGCCTATCTCCATCATACTTAAATCCTGCATGCAAATGCAATTGTACTATTTAGCTAAAATGGCTACACCAATGAACTCTACAAAGAAATGAAGCTAATCAACTAGGACTAAGGAGCACATATAAGAAGGTAAGATAGATGTCAAAAATATAGAAGGTGAAATGAGGATAGCAAAGAAAAATAAATTACATTTTTGTCATTCCACTGATTCAATCCAATGAGCCATTTGAATCTGCTCTACTTTTTATTATGTTGAGTATTGCCTCGTGGTTTGACTCACGAACCTTCCACAAGGTCTTGCTCAATGGTCTACCCCCATATTTGATCAAATGAATGTTTGATGCCACAACAAGGTTAGAATAATGAAGAATCTTCCTATGTGTGTCAAAATCCTCGAATAACCACACATCAGATTTCTTCACTGGGTACCTTCTAAGCCATGTTCCAGTAACAACCATTGATCCTGTAGGGTACTCAATGTTTTCTCCATCTATAAAAGGGGAATCTAATTTATTTTTTTCCTCAACACAATGACATAAATAATAATCCATTCCTTCTTCCTTGTCTTTAGATGCAATAACTACATAAACATGCCTTGCATTAATACATGCATTTAGTTTGATGAATATAGTCAACAATCTGTTCCATCTTATAGTGCATTGATATGTGCATTCTTATATTGTAGGTGGTAAATTAGTTAGAGTAGCTCATGAAGACAACTATGAAGTCATCTCAAATCAGCAGTCTATTATCAAACAAGGTCATGGGAGTAATGATCACAAAGGTAATGAAGAAAAAACCAATGGATTTCATGACAAGGAACACAATGATGATGTTAGAAGCATAATGAATAATCAACATGATGATTTTTATGACAAACAAGCTAAGTATATTACCATTATAAGTGTTGGAAACTTGCTGGTGTTGTCATTGATGCCAACTCCCAACACATGGTTCACTTGGTTTCCAAGTGCTTTTGAGAAAATTTGATAAAAAGGTGTGCAGTGTGACAAAGGTACCCTCAGTGTTATGCTCCACATTTATTCCTAATTGAAGATATCCTTGTGCACTTTGGAAGTATTGATTAGAGGTGTTCAAAGGTATTATATCTAGAGTTTCAAGTTCTAGAGTGTGTGGAAGTAGATGTGGTTGACAGAATATTTGACTGTGAAGTAGTTTGTATGGGAGAAATGAGAATGCTCTACATTTCTCCTCATTGAGCTTTCCTATCTTATGGATCTAGGAGAATCCTTATATTATTTGTATCCACCTTCCTTTGAAGTTTCCAATGTTGGGATGCTCCACAAGTTTAGTTCTTGTGTTGATGATTAGTAATAGTGTGTCTTGATGTGCATAATGAAGACATTCTTTAATTCAGACGGTTGTAGGAGTGTTGTAGAAGTTTATGATGATGAGGAGTATTCTAGGAAGGTATGTGAATTCTTTGGAGTGTCTCTCTCTAGTTTGCAAGATGTTCTTGGACTTGGACAAGTGTGAATATGGTCATTAGCTTAGGTTTGGTTGACTTGGCTTACTAGCGCCATTTGCGGAGGTACCTCATGGATTGTGAATGTGATAAGAATCTTGGTGATACAGATTTGAGTCCTGGTTGTCCCTTGACATGGTCAACATTCACTTCTTTCCACCACAAAAGTGTTTAGTTCTGACCTAAGTAATGTTGCATGTGTGTAATGCACATGCTTCATTAGAACTAACCTAATTGAGATAGGTCTTGATTGTAAATGGTATAAATGCAAGATGAAGATGAGTGGAGAAAGGTAGAGAAGAATATGCCAATGTGAATCAAGGGTAGTGAAGTAGTGTGCAAACTTAAATACTTATGACTCCAGAATGCAGTGAGTAGAAGGTGTCTACATTTTAGTGTGTTAGAAGTTGCTGGACACAGTGAGCCAAAGATTGCAGATGGCAAGGAGTGGCAATGGTGGATCTCTCCTGTTGCTTTGAGATCATAAATCTCTCTGTAACAGTCTTCTTATTTCTTCTCTCTTCTAGACAGTGAGCCCTTGGTAGTGAGCCTTTCTTTTGGGTAGTGAGCCCTTGCCAGTGAGCCTATTGAATTTTGGTGTTCTTATTCATATATATTGTGAGCTAATCCTCACCATGGTTTTTCCCTTATTGGGTTTTGCATGTAAATCTAGTGTTCTTATATGTTTGGATGTGTTTGCATTGATGCTTCATATGTTTACATTTTGCTAATGCATTATAAGTGGTTGATGTTTTGAGAGTTTAAAGCTTTAACATACAACTGATTCACCCCCTCTCAATTGTCCTGTCCATTCTAAGAATAAGGACTAAACTTGTGTTGAATTATCTTCAAAAGTTAGGAGAATATCCTTTGTTTGACTAGCATGATGTGACAATTGGTCTAAGTGGTAAGACACTAATCATGACTCCTTGCCTTCAATAGATATGTTTGAAATGGTAAGAGACAAATACTAATTGTAATGTTGGAAAATGTCCCCTTGGGGCCTTTTCCCTCATAATGTCTAGCTCCTAGGTCTTTTGCATGCATTTAGGACATCTTACTTCATAATTTGGCATCCCAATGGAATGAGCCCTAGGTAACATGACAAATGAGACCTAGGAGGACACCTTGAGCTAGACCCTACCCAAAATAAGGGGGAGGACTTGGGCACCCATGCCCTAGTCCTACCCTATTTTGGGGCAGTCCCAATTTTTGGGTGTCAGTTTGTGACCATTAATTGGGTCCTATGCCAACATGGTAAGTTTGAATTATGAAAATCTTGGTGGGAGTGTTTGTAGTTGCATATAAAAGCATGTTTAGGCATTCATTTAGAAACAAGATGATTACTAGCAAGCTATTGTGTTCTCAAGGTGATTTAAGGTGTTGTCTATGTGCTTGTGTTTGCAGATTTGAGTATCTATTTCATCATGGTGTGAAGTGCATCTTCTTCCCATGAGATCTTCACTACAAGGTGACATTATATTGTATTTGTGATCATTATTTCATTTGGTTTTTTCCTCTGCCTCCCTAGGCATGTACTCTCTATCTGACAATGGTGTGTGGAGACTTATGTGTCCTCCGAGGTTTGACTGGGGCAAGCCTCTAAACACCACAACCCCCTCCCAAAGTTTTCATGGTTGTAGGTTACAGGTTGAGGAGCTAGACAAAGTGAAGTTGCAAGAAGGCATCTTGGAGTGTCAGAATTGTAGAACAGGAAGAAAATCTACCCCTTGGACTTGGGCGCCCACTCATTAGTCCTCCAAGTTCTATGATGGGAAAATATTTGGAACAACAGGAAAGAGTTGCAGATTGAGTTCTCAGATCTAGACAAAAACATAGGCCTTGGACTTGGGTGCCCACTCTTGTGTCCTTGACTTTTCTGCTTCAGAGCCCCAAAAATAGGTACTCTGTGATTTGACATTTTACATCCCTTTGCAAGAGCATTTTTTGTAATTCATCCGTTTACTGTCGCATTTGCAAAATTAGGGTTTTAATGGTCAATCAAGCATAAGAGAAGGAAAATTGATAATTAAATACCCTAATCCAAGTTTCCCTACACCTCATAGTGACCTAGGGTATGATAGTGCATTGCCACTCGACCCTAGGTCCTTGAATGTTAAGGGTGAAAGGAGGATTCAAACATCTAACAACTAATACATTATCCAAATTTTACCTAATCACTAACTTGTTGGAGATAGGGCTGACAACTGAGAGGGGGATGAATCAGTTGTTTGAAAATTTTTAAAGCTTTCTGTAGTTAATTCTTCTTTACCACATCTTAACAGATTAATGACATAATCATGAAAAGCAAGAATTAATAATACATGATTAGAAACATAAATAACACACTTGACACCAAGATTTTGATGTGGAAACCCAGTTAAGGGAAAAATCACGGTGGGGGTTAACCCACAAAGATTATACTCTGTTAAAAGTATTACAAAGGGGAAGGCACATGCCTTCAAGCTCACTGCCCAGAGCTCACTGCTCAAGAGAGGCTCACTTCCTACAAGAATGATTACAAAAGGATTACAGATTATTTGAACTAATAAGTAGAATCTGCCAATGCAAAAATTTAGTTCTGGTTAAGCACATAATATTGATTTTACACACTTCATCTTTATTCTGCCATGTTTACTTCTCTGCCATAATCTAGACCTCAAATCTTTTCTCTTTCAGACTTCTATCTACCTTTTGTGCACTTAATCCATATTCACATCACAATTGCATGCCTCAACACTTAAATCCATCGGCTATATATATCTGCATCAATAATTTTAATCACCTATCTGTCAGCCTTATGAAGAACTTAACAAAGAATACAAGTACTTTATTCTGTCGGCTGAATCCATGCACTAATATTGATGCATACCAAAAATATCACTTACATGTCACCATATATGTTGGCCACTAACATTATATCCCATACACAACTCACCAAAACACTTCTACTAGATCGGCAAAAGAATCTAACACAAGTCAACCTATTCTTCACTGAACTGTTCTGTCATATTAGGACCTGGTACTCAGATGCTCCTAAATTTTAATCCCTTTGTTACTAGAGGTTGAAACATTCCTCTACACTCCCTTAGATTCACAACACATAATGATTAACTGGAGATATCCACTGACCAAAATATTGAACTCTTCCATATACCTTGTTCCTGTCTATCTGGACTGGACAAATCTTGGAACTAACTTCTGATATGATCTGATACTGCACTATGGATGTGTGGAATGGACTTAGTTGCTATCAATGACAACACATGACATGCCTTGCAGTGTCTCTTGCCAACATAACTAACATTAGAAATTAGCTTTATGATGCAAGACTTGAATAAAATCATGGTGAACATAAAGAGCATCAATTATAGTTTGAATTAGCTATTCAAGGTAGCCAAAGGGTGAAATCATCAAGAAGGGAGTAATTTTAAGGCTAATTATGATGACAGCATTGGTGATTTTTTGACTAATTTTTATCATGACAAGAAGACTAAAATATAGAGTTTATTGCAGCCTAACCAGTCTGATTTCTTAGAGAAACCTAGAGACGGCAGTCCAAAAAATTTAGAGGGTACTCAAACAAAAAAGAACTTATCTAGTATAGGTCCAATAAATGAAACTCAAACTATTTTTTTAGAGATAAATGGCCAAAAGGATGATAGTGACAACTCGTTACTAAATGAGAACTAATTATATCAAATTTGTAGCATCAATCAGATTGCAAAATTTTATGTTGATACAACTGGTTACATTAGAGAGAATGATGATAATAATTTTTTATAGGGAGGTATCAATGACATATTTCAAATTGAGAGAGTACAAAAGAGTCTTGAATGTCATGATGTTGTTTCTAAAGGTCATGGTTCACTTCCACATTGACAAGAACAAGAATCAGGGATGTGTACTTACAATTTTGACAATGTTTAAAATTCTTTAGGGTTAACTAATCAAGATACAAAAAATTCATGTATATCATATTTTAATTCAATTCTAATTCTATTAATGCACATAATGATGACTTTTTTAACTTAGATAGTTCCACTTTTAGTGATTGTGAGTGTTCTTATAAGAGTTTCATGTATTTTCTTGTGATTTTGCTAATGGTGTCTTTGATGCCTTATAAATCATTTAGTTAACCCTAAAATGTGCAATAAGAGGCTAGTGACAACTTGATGAAACTATGACACTGGGGCAGGCACTAAATGTAGATTTAACTATGACACAACTTGATGAAACTATGAAACTAAATGTAGATTAGAAACATACCAGGATTCAAATTTTGGAAAGCGGAAAATTCGAGGACACTAGGGTGGGCACCCTAGTCCAACTAGCCACTTTTTCTATAGATCTGGAACTGTAAGCTGATAAAGTCTGCAACTTGTTTTAGAGTTTTTGACAACAACAATCTTGAGGACACAGGGGCAGGTGCCCTTGTCTAGAAAGGAATATTCTTTGTTGTTTTCTTCAAATTTGGAATCTTTATCCTCTACTCTGATCTTCTACAACTCCTCTTTGCAAGATTCCACACATGTAACCTACAATCACAAGAGAGGGGTTGGGGGTTGTGGTGTTTAGGAGCTTGCCTCGGTCAAGTACTAGAATGGCATTCAAGCCTTCCAACACTATTGTTAGATAGAGTGTGTTTCCTTGGTGGATAGAGGCAAAATAAAATGATGAAATAGATTGATTGAAACATAAAGTAGATATCACCTTAGAGGTAAAGCCTTCACGTGGAAATGGAGATATTTCACACCATCAGGAGATGGATTGATGAAGCCAAATCTACAAAAAAACACATACAAACACAACACAATATTGTTCTGCAACACAATGAAAGCCTTGAATATCTTTAGCTCAATATCACAAGTTCACATTATCCATCTCTAGTTAAAATGAATTCCTAAACATGTTTATGTATGCATTCTCACTAACATTCATAATTCAAATTGAAAAGGCTGACAAAGGGAAACCTTTTAATGGTCATTAACTGACAATTTTAAATTTGGGTCCTAGTAAAATAGGTCTAGACTAGGGCGCAGGCCCCCAAGTCCAGAGGCCTATTTTTAGTCTTGATTAAGCATTGAGATAGGCCCCTAAGCCCCATTTGTCATTAGTTTTAAGGGATTATGCTCTGAGACAAGTTTTACACATGCATGATTAATCTAAGGGGACCTAGGAGCTAAACTTAGGAGGTAAAAGTCCTAGGGGGACATTTTACAACATAACATTTCCTCCACACTAAAGTTTCATCACCCTCATCGACATTCAAGTACATCACAAAGGACTAGTTATATTATCATGCAAGGAGGCTCTACTCAAGATTGTCCCAACGACATTATACCCTCCTTGACTATATTGTAGTACATGCACCCACCAATATCAATACTCTATCTTCCTTAACTATCTAATAACTCCTTGACAAGCCACTATCTATTCAAGACAACCTCATTGTGACTATAATTGTGCTAATAACTTTGCCAATGACATGTATGGTTATCTTTTAGTTGACAACAATTTTCCCTACCATATATGAATATCCTTTCAAGACCACCTAGATATGTTTATATAGTATCATGGAAACCTTTTTGCAGGGATTTGAGATTAATTGACTTGTCATTTAGTCTTGATTGTTTCCTTTAAAGTATCCTTCTAATTGTTTAGGTTAGTGTTTGAATCACAATAATAGCAACATGTGATAATTTTCACTTTCTCATGATAATTGAACTTGTCAAAATGATAATCCTCTCACTTCCCCCATGATTTTCCTATAACATGAGATTTCATGCTTTAACATAATCATAAAATAAAGTAAACAAATGCATTTAAAGAACATACCTTAGATTCTAAGATTCAAGTTTCCCAATCCTAAAAATATTAGCTTCAAAATCCTCAAAAAATCAATCTTTTTGGCAAGTTCCTTCATATTCAATGTTGAATTCTATATAACTCAAATAGGATTAGTGAAAATTAAGAAAAAAACAAACATATATCATCAATTTCAATCTAAAAATATTAAAATTAACATTGAAACAATATGAAACATGAAACTATTAGTTTAAACAATCAAATTCTGTCTAAAAATATGCAATTTAGTTCTTCTACATTGAAAAACCAAAAAATGGTGGTGGATTAGGTAAAAAATGATTGCGAAAATGTCAACTAGTTAAAAAAGCATTTTGTTGTCCAATTGTACATGAAAATAAAGGAATAATAGAGCATGTGGGACTGAAACATGGATCCCACATAATCTTTTTGTCCATTTTTTTTGGTTCACAAAAATGCACTCGCATTATAACATGAGTGCATTTTGTCAAGCATGAAAGTTTTAAGAGATTTCATGCATCTAAATTCTTAAGTGTTGTAATGCCTTTAAACTTATAAGTGTTTTAAGTGCATGGAAAGTGGGGAGGGTGTTACAAAGGAGAGAGAGAGAGGGTAGGACGTATAGAGGGGACAAAGAGGAGGTAAAGAGGGCAGAGAGAGATAGAGAGAGAGATAGGAGATAAGGTGAAGAGGGGAGGGAGAGAGATAAAGATAGAGAGACTGCTTTTGACACGCAACTCTAAACCTGAGCAACCCTAAACCCCTAAACCTGAGCAACCCTAAACCCCTAAACTTGAGCAACCCTAAACCCCTAAACCCTACATAATCCCTCTAAACCCTAAACTCAAGCAACCCTAAACATCTGAACCCTAAATAATGCCCCTAACCCCTAAACCTCTATCTCTCTATCTCTATCATCCCTATACTTCTCAATCTCTCTCCCTATGTCTCTAGCCATGTCCCCCACTCTCTATCTCCATATCTCTTTATCTCCCTCTCTCTAAACCCCTAAACCCTAAATAATGCCCCTAAACCCTAAACCCTAAACCTCTATCTCCCTATCTCTCCCTCTCTAAACCCTAAACCTTAAACCTCTAGACCTTAACTCCTAACCCATAAACCATAAACCCTAAACCCTAAGTAATGCCCCTAAACCTTAACTCCTAACCCCTAAACCCTAAACCCAATAAACCCTAAACTGCTAAACCCTAAACCTTAAACACAAATGCCTAAACCATAAACCCTAAACCAAAGCAACCTTAAGCCACTATCTCCCTATCTCCCCTATCTCCCTATTTCTATCATCCATCTACCTCTCAATATCTCTACCTATGTCTCTGGACATGTCCCCTCTCTCTATCTCTCTTTAAACCCTAAACCCTAAACACCTAAACCCTAACCCCTAAACCCTAAAAATGAGAAACCCTAACCCCTAAACCCTAAACACCTAAACCCTAAAAATGAGAAACCCTAACCCCTAAACCCTAAACATGAGAAACCCTAACCCCTAAACCCTAAACATAAGAAGCCCTAACCCCCTAACCCCTATCCCCTAACCCCTAAACCCTAAACCCGAGCAACCCTAAACCCCTAAACGCTAAACCCTAAACTCATAAACCTCAAATAATGCCCCTAAACCCGAGCAACCAAGCTAAACCCCTAAACCATAAATAATTCCCCTAAACCCTAAACTTGAGCAACCTTAAACTCATAAACCCTAAATAATGCCCCTAAACTTGAGCAACCCTAAACCTCTCTCTCTCTCCCAAAACCCCTAAACCCTAAATAATGCCTCTAAACCCTAACCCCTAAACCCTAAATAATTCCCCTAAACCCTAAACTTAAGAAAAACTAAACTCATAAACAAGAGAAACCCTCTCTCTCCCAAAACCTCTAAACCCTAAATAATTCCCCTAAACCCTAACCCATAACCCCTAACCACTAAACTTGAGAAACCCTAAACCTCTATCTCCCTATCTCTCCCTTATCTCCTTGTATCTCTATCATCTGTCCACCTCTCAATCTCTCTCCCTATACCTCTGGACATCTAGCTCACTCTATATCTCCCTATCTCTCCCATCTATTTCCTCTCTCTCTCCCTATCTGTCTCCTCTAGACCTATCTACCTATCTATCTCTCCCTATCTCCTTATCTCTTGCCTTTCTCTCCCCTATCATTCCTCTATCTCCCTATCTCTCAACAAATGCTACTAGAATTAGACAAAGGGAAGAGAACCTTAACTCACTGTTCTTCACAGTCTGGAGAATAGAAATGTCAAGGACAATGGTGATGGCACCGAATTCTAATGTGCTACTTTTTTTGTGGAATCCCGATCTCCTTCTGACACTGATTTCTATTGTATCTTTAGTTTCCAGCAATGTAAATGCAGAGGACAATGTTTATGGCACCCTAGTCCACTGAGGGATCTTCTTCCAGATGTTAGAAGCTCTACAAACCCTAATTTTCACTGTCTAGTCTGTTTTTGTTGCTTTAAATGTAGAGGACAATGTTGATGGCACCCTAGTCCAAGAAGGATCCTCCTTCGGGATCTAGAATCTCCACAGTGTCCTCCCGCTCCCTTCAACTCCACTTCTTCCACTTTCACAACCTATAACCTGCAATCACAAGGAGTGTGGGAGGGGGTTGTGGTGTTTAGAGGCTTGCCTTAGTCAAGCCCCAGAGAGACATTCAAGTCTTTCGAACACCTTTGTCAGAGAGAGTGCATCCTTGTGGAATAGTGGCAAAAATCCAAATGATAATGATGATAAAACACAATAGATGTCACCATGATGATGAAGCTCTCATGGAAGGAAGATGCTCTTCAATTCCATGAGGAGGAGATGGAATCCAACTTGTAAAAACAAACTCAATAACAATGCTATGCTTTGTAACACAATGAATTCCTTGATCACCTTAACATAAGCTCATGAATCACAATGTCCATCTAGTTTGCAAATGATAACCTAGACATGTTTATATATGCAACTACTAAGATTCCCGCCAAGAATTTCATAATTAAAACTTATGATGTCAGCTTGGAGCCCAAATAACGGTCACAAACCTAACATTTGAATTTAGGGCAAACCCAAAATAGGGCTGGACTAGGGCGTTAGCACCCTTGTCCACCCCCTATGTTTGTTCTAGAATTATTAAATTAGCACCCCCTAGGTCCTATTTGTCACAAGAGCCAAGGGTTTTCTCATTGGGAGTTTGAATTATCATGCAAGATGCTCTAAATGCAATCTAAAGACCAAGGAGCTAAACCTTAAAGGAAAAAGCCCCCAATGGTGAATTTTTTTGACATAATAGGTTAATCGTCCTGATTACCACACAAGATAAGATTAATGCTAAATCATAAGTTAGGGATGTAACACACTAGATACCCACTATGGGAAGATAGATTTAAAAGCTTTCAGAGCAAGGATACAAGCACGTGAGGACCACCCCATACTCAACAACATTGTCCAAAGTGGGATGTATCATGTAGCTACTTTCCCTTATGCCACAGATGCTATGGAGCTTATGATTGAATGCACCCAAAAATACAATCCCCTCCATAGGAAGGTTAAACATCAAGGGTGATTATATGCAAACTTTTCACCCAAAGGAATCACAGAAACCTTCAAGTTACCACAGAGCCAAGAGGTCTTTGAAATAGACCTAAATACCTTATCAATGGAGTAAAACTCCAATGCACACCTCATGGTTAGATCTGGCTACTAGGCCTAAGGTAGTCTTGAAGATGCCACAAAACTTATATAAGTATGACTTCAGCCCCAAAGTACAATACATGATAACCTTGCTAAGCAGAATGGTTGGGAAGGAGGACTTTGGCTTTGTGGAGTTGTGGATATTTGGTCTCATCCATTTTGTAAAGAAATAGGTGGAGTAGTGCATTGGCCAAAGCTCATTAGTGACTCTCTACATGCAGGGATGATTGGATGGAAGACAAAGAAGAAGCAAAGGTTCTGTATGACCTCCTATGTAGCATATTCTTGCACATATTGAGCATAGTTCGATGGACTGTACATAGTCAGTAAGCTTGGTAGTAAGAAAGGAGAGCAATTGGTGTGGGAGTATTATCCATAATTAGAAAATAAATAGTCCATGATCCACTACAAGAGCGTGAATGACTATTTTGAGATGTGGCTGATCTAGTTAATGGAAGGGGATCGAGCCAAGAGGACCTCAAGAGAGGCCCAAGTGGTCATCATAGCACACGGGTCCTGGTTTATCCAGTTCCCAATATTTTCTTAGATCAAGATAGAAGGATTTGAGGGTAATCCCCTCATGTTTCCTCAGTATCCAACTGATAAGGTTCTACTTTTGGAAATCACTAGGTAGATAATTCCTTCATATGAGGCATATGTCCAGAAGAACAAGTGGGGGACCATAAATTTCCTGTTGTACATCAATTGGTATAGGTGTGGGGAGTTCAAGGAATCCAAACTATCATAAGCCAAGATACAAATGCTAAACATGTAGCCATTTCCTCTCACAAGAATCTTTGATCCTTGCAATAGGATGGAAAGGTTTGTTAACAAGAAATTGCAACATGTTCCTCATCTGGATGAGTATTGGGTAGATTAAATTGACAAGGACGTCAGGAAAAGGGGATACCAAAGGTTGACCCTTAATCAAATCTAGACCTTGGGATGTCTGGAAGTCCCTCCATAGGTAAAGTCTGATGATGGTCAAGTTATTGACCCAGACTATAATGAAAATTAAGTATACCAAGAAACCTTATCTCTTTGAGACTGAACTCAACCAGATGAGACATACATTGATGTCATCACTAGGAAGGTCATGATCACCACTGAGAGGTGGGTTGATGAAAAGGTGAATGAGCTAAAGGCTAAAGGCATAGATATAACATATGAGAAGAAGAGAGAGAAAAGAAAGAAGAGACATAGACTTTGATGATTTCCTTGTCAAAAGGAGAATCATGGAGGCCAAAATGGCACAGCTAGGAACATCAACATCTAGTGAAGCTCTTACTACAAAAGGCATCATTGTCACCACCACACTATTACCTCCAAGAGAGAAACCACTAAAGGTGATCGCCATCTCAGTTATAATAACTGAAGAATGCCATGCTACATATGTACCAGAAGGAGTGGTGATTCCATAGCAAAAGAGAGGGATGCTAATGACACCTATGAGAGGTGCAATTGCAAAGATAGTGGATGCCCAGGGAGAGGCATCAGAACCAATGAAGATGGAACTAATGTTTGCATCTAATTAGCCTCAGGAGGAAGTCCCATCACCTCAGCTTACACTACAAGTACATTTAGCTCAGCAGGTGATTACATATCAGGTTCAAACTGGCGTCTAAGTCATGCAACTCCAATGTGGCCAAACATTTGAGTAGATTATCAAAGTAAAGAAAGAGCTACCTGAGGAAGCAAAGATACAAGAACAAGCCCAAGTTGAGGAACTGCAACTACCACTAAGCCAAATAGTAGATTTGATTGATGACGAGGTCACTCAAGCAGTGACCAATGATCTAGTCACCTTTTTACTTGCATATTCAACATCACCTCCATCAGAACCCCAACAAGCAGAGGCTAAAGTAGAAGAAGTAGAGAATATAGATGCTACCAAAGATCTAGAAATAGAAGAAATATCTAATACTGAAAGGTCTGAATCACCTAATGTGTCAGAAGACCAAGTAGACGTTCCAAGTATAGGGGTCATGGCATAGGAAGAAGTGGAGTCGCCTCAGCAAGAGGTAATGGATAAATTAGCTGAGGAGGTCACCCTTCCAGAGGTTCAAAGGAAAGTTCTTCAGGACATGCCTAAAGAAGGAGATATAGAATAGGTTGAAGAACAAGTAGAGAAGGAGTATGATGAGTAAGTGCAGCATTCGCTATCACTTGAAGAATAGGGTCGATAGGACCAGAGAGATGAGGAAATGCACCAAGATGTGGAGAATCCTAAGTATGAATCTATGGAAGTTGATACAAGGACTCTTTAGCGAGAGACCTTATAGCAGGATGCCCTTCAATAAGAACTACCACAGTAATAGATTCCTTAGGAGGAAATGCTACAACAAGGGGAAGATCCAGACAAAGACACATAGTTAGTGGTAAAGGATGCTCATATTGAGCAATTTGGTCAAGAGGGACCAGCACCAGATGTACCATAATGGCTTGCATTAGAGGTAATTGAACCTCCCATTAATTTTATTCCTTTTGATTTCAAATCATTGTTTTCTATAGGTAGGGGTAGTGTCTGCCATCAAGAGGGATGAAACAAGTCATAGGACAACCCATTTAGCTATGCCTACAGTTGACAAGGCAAAGGGTGAGATTGTTGCAAGTGAATATCAAATCACCACTATGGATCTAGGACATGCCACTACTGAGAAAGAAATTGATGAGCTCATTGGTAGTGAGGAGGCCACATCAGCTAGAATATGTAAGGATAAACTGAAGGAGCTGAAAGGGCACATTGCCCAGCTCAAAGGGTTTATCAAGAGGTTATTGGCCCTAGGCATGCAAATGATGGAAGTCCCAGCCAATTTGTCACTCGTGACACAAGATGAAATAAGCGACCTAGATGCAAAGAAGCATCAAGTGCATGTGATGCAAGGGTGGTTTTAGAAGTTCATAAGGATGGAGAAGAGGTGATTTAGACCTCACTGTCAAACTGGGACACCCAGACATTTATCAAGAATAAAGTGGATATGTTGAAGAATGAATGTGCAACAAGACTTGATCAAAATGAGCAGGATCTTGTTAAACTAAAAATCATCCACAAGATACATGACCATGTGTTGTTAAAGCATAAGATAATGACAGTCTAGACAATGCCAAAGGTATCCATGTGGATAAAGGACCTGAAATTTGAGGAAGATATATTGAAAGGGTGTATGCATAAAGTAGTAGACATAAGCACCAAGGAACATTACCTCCTAACATATGAGATGGAGGTTTTGGAGGAACTGCTTAGCACCTTGATGGATGAGAAGGAAACTTATGAAGAGAAAGCCTTTAAAAGAGTGTTTAAGGCCATTTATGAGCCAGTTTTGAAGGATCCTGTTGGGAATTTTTTAGAGAAGAGCATAGATGAAGTGATGGATTTATCTGCAAAGTTAAAAGCATACAAGGAGAAGATGGATGTCCAGACCAATAAGTGGATATCCATAGGTGACCATCTCAACATGTAGGAATATACTAGAGACAAGGCACATTAGTTTGATAACAATGATATAGATAAGACTATTGCAGCATATGATGAATATAAATTCCTGGATTCCAGAGGAGGGATAGTTGAAGAGGACATATCTTTAGATACAGAATAATCCAATGGCAAGCAGATTAGTTTTGCAGTCACATGATATTGGTGTGAAAAATGCTGGTAAATGTAAATATCTTGATAATCAGTGGCATGCATACATAATGGAAGATGAAGAATATTCCAGAGGTGCACTTTCAAGATGCTGAGGAATATACTAATTGCTAGCTATCATCTAATCCCAATTGCCAACTAGCAATCACGTGCCTCATTTTCTGACCATGGATGTTTTGAAAGAGATCTTGACCATTGATCTTTTGTAACTCATTCTAGAATCTTGTTCTTTAAAAGGATCTAGATCATTTGTAAATAAGGAGATTGAATTGATGAACTTTTGCTAAGCATTAAGTTTGTTCTCTTTGTGACATGGTAGCTTACCTCATGGCTCTTTCTCAATTCAGTGAAATATTTGTATATTTATTGAGCATATAATGGAATTGAATATACAAATTATAGTTAAATCATAAATCTTGAGTAATAATTCATTGATTTCTGGTATGGAATGTTGAATTGTTGCATCCCTTCGGAGTGCATTCGACCAATTGCTTAATGTTATCAACTTCCTTTGAAGATTAGCATCTATTATACGTAGTTGTGGAATTCCTAGTGAAGTATAATTAGATTAGCTTAATTTTCATGAAAGTGTCTAGATATGCATGTGGATCACTGATAAATTTTGATTTCTTAGAACTCTTTCTTCTCAACCCTATCTTTTGTCTTTTATTTTATAAATTGTGGTAAATAATTGCAAATAATACTAAATCTAGAGGAAATAATGGTAAATATTGGTAAATCTCATAATTTAAAGAAGATCTTTAGATGAAATCAAAGTTTATGTGTAAAGATGAGTTAACCAGATATAATTTAGAAGAATTGATCAAAGGTAAGGATAGTTTTAGAAGAAATGATCAAAGTTATGTTTAATTCATAGTAGTATATTTGAAATTTGATTATTCACTTAATAATTTGACATAAGTTGTAAAGATATGTGTAGATTGAGCTAAATATGCACTTGATAGCTATGAAGTTTGATCAAATCAAGAGGAAGATGACTTAATAGTCTGTAAGTCCCCAAAATGGAAACAACAAACACAACAAACCTTGAGTGAAAACTAGACAATCAAGACCTGACAACTAAAGACTTGGGACTTCAAATCTTTAGGGATCCCGAAGTCTTTCCAGATGATTAAGGGCTTATTGTGTGAACTTTTATTCACATGAAAGTGACTAAACACCACATCAACACCTCCCCCAGCTACAGGACGTTCACCATATGGTGCCAAAGTCGAGCCCTTTGAGGAGAGTTCACACGGTTGACAGATTGATGCATATATGTTGTATATATGTTGTATTTTTGAGACTATTATGCCTTCAGGCTTATATGTATATTTTTTATGGATCTTAGTAGCCCATTGTATGACATTGATTTTATTTTGAGATATATGATGAGACACAATTTTTGATGACCTATATGAGACTTATGATGCATATGATGATTATTGTGGATGTATATGTCTACATGTTATGATGCTTATTATGATGTTTATTATGGATGCATATGATGCTATGTTTATGGATGTTATGGATGTCGATATGACATGTACTATGGTTATGGATTTATAACATGACATGCTTATAGATGTAGTGGACATGATGACATATACTATGATTATGGATTTATATGATGACATGCTTATAAATGTATATATTCTTATGATGATGATGTCTAACATGTATGGTTTTTTGGGACTCCTATGTGGATGAGAGATAAGAGGATGAAGATGATGTTAGCCTGGATTGAAGAATGATGTGTTTAGAATAGAGA
The DNA here is from genome assembly GCA_027924645.1 of Cunninghamia lanceolata. Taxonomy (NCBI): domain Eukaryota; kingdom Viridiplantae; phylum Streptophyta; class Pinopsida; order Cupressales; family Cupressaceae; genus Cunninghamia; species Cunninghamia lanceolata. Next base: position 11,926,762 of record BSBN01001466.1, on the reverse strand, counting down.
AATGATGATTGATCAATCTTTATGAGAGCTATGTTTTTTATTGGGATGTATGGAAGGATAGATGGATAGATGGATAGGATTTTGCATTGGTTATATTTTATAAAAATGTAAAGAGCAATCCTTATTTTGATATAGCATATGGATATTATGCACCAGGGTATATAAGACCAAGGTGATGATGTATCTGATGCATAGGATGTTGACTCTACAAACAAACAGTTTGAACTTATTTCTAGTGGACATAATAGAACTTTGTTGGATATATGAATAGAAAATAGTCTTAGTGTAGAATAATCTTAATACACAAAAGGCCTTTTCAGAACCTTAGATGCAAAAGATATTGATATGCAAGATGCTAATTCCAACACAAACAAGATAGATATTAGCCATAGTAGGATAATAAGATCATCCCACAAATACAACATACAAAAGCAATGACCATGCCCCATATCTAAATTGTATCGTAACATACCAAGATATAGAAAGATCAAGGTAGTCTTGAATAGGTATTAGAAAGGAACAAATGATAAACTAAAAAGAAATCAACCAACTGATAAAAAAAACATAGCCATTATATTCTCTTGCCAAAGAGGGTGCTCATGGTAGATTGGGCCTTAATGTAGGAAAGATATATCTATTAAAGGCTTTAGATTGGGATAGCTAGATTTAGAAGATGTGACAAGTGATATGTGGGCAAGCATATTGCATCAAGAGTAGTCTTTTCCTCCTAATTTTATAGGTACTTGAGCTTTCACAAGGATGCATCATTCATTTTTTGCTTGAGTTAGTCAAATCAGGGAGGTAGGTGAATAGGGTGAATTGTGATAGATGGATGAAGTGAAAGTTTGAACTTATTATGGATTGTGATAGATGAAGATGAATGATGAGTGACAATGTGAATATTCCTCTTGAGACAAAACATGGATCCATTCCTAGACCTAGGTTAAGGAAAAGTGCCCCCATTCGGGTAGAGGTTTTATTATGGAGAATGATGAATGGATGGACTGACTATGAATGTGTAGGTTTATAGATTTTTCTACCTAATTCTATATTCTCATGCCCATACACGTGACAAATTTACCAACAGCTGAATCAGTTGTAATGATATTTTACAACAATTCTCTGCTTATTTAATAAGGCGCAACTACCTTCTTATAATATCTAATGAATGAACACTCAAATTGCTTTTATCCAAAAAGCAAAGAAAAAGGTGGTACTTTTAACTAGAAAGCATAAAGGCAATATATCCCAATATCAACTAAATTCAAAAGAAGTGCAAAGACTTCAACATCAGTAACTTTCAATGAATCAATAAAGAATTACACCATATACTACACAATCACCACTATAAACCATCCACCGAAAGATAAATACTTCACATCAATGAGCAAGAATTAAAACATCTAACTACTTCAATACAAAAAGATAACCAATTGACAATAGTTTATTAAATGTAGGAAGAATAAGAATTCAAACAACTATAATACAAAGTTTATGATCACCCAAACTCCACTTTATTGATCTCTATTCATATATCAAAGCAATTGATCTAGAAAGTAACAAAATTTGATCTATCACCAAAATAAAGTTTTCCAAAAGATCCTTAACATCAATAGGATCCCTAAATTTATAGCCATGTCAACCAATAACTGTCTTTAAAACATAACATCTTCTTGAGGACAACTGATTTAAAAGAAGTCTTTAAATTAAACACAATTAAAATCAAGAGCTCTCCAGAGCCAATAGTTTATTTTCAAATATGAAATTACTAAAGCATGAGAAAAGCAAATCAATTAATTATTGCAACATCAACATCCAATTCATCTTATTTATGTGCCACATCCCTTTCTTTGGTTTGTCCATCTCTAGCTCTTGAATCTATTTATGTTGTTCGAGTTACTTGCGCCCTTAGCTTTGCCTTATACACTTGGTACTTGTTAATGATTGGAGACAATGCCACATTGTTTGGACTTCCGGTCATGCTAACTCAAAGCTTTCTCTTATTTACCATTCTATCAGCATGAGTCACCCTCTGATGCATATCATCTAGTCCACTTTTGAGCATTTTGATATAGGTGGTTGTCCTTGCAAGCTTTCTAATTGAATCACCTATAAGACAAAAATTTTGTGAACTCTTCGTGCATGGTGAACTGGTAGCTCCTCTCTACAATGTATCTCCTTCATGAAATTATGAAAACTTTCTTTGCAGGGTGGCTAACATATTCAAGTTTCATATCGCTTTCCATTAATTCATGCATAAATTCCATTTATTATTGGTGGCATATCAAACTTCAAAATTTATAATATCTCATTTGGTTTCCCTCTGAAAAGAGCACCCACATACTTACACGCATTCCAAATTAAATGCAAGGTGAAAACTATCATTTCTTTGTATCACTTGCCAGCTCAAAAAGTGGCACCACAGAAGTAGTGAGCATGTTCAATCGACAAGTCGGGTATGTGAAGAAATTTTGAATGACAAAGTTTGAAAGTTTGGAAGTTCAAAGAATCTTTGATTTCTTGACAATAGAAACTTTACTTTCAACAAAGTGACCGAAGAAAGGATCTAAAAATGCTAGGCTTCGTGACTAGTTGGGGAGTTAGGTGGTTCATTAGCTTTTGAACCCGCCGACTTTAGTTCAAAAACTTAAGGGATTTCTAACAATGTATAAAAATGACTAAGTGAAAAACGTCACCTGGGGAAAAGAATGTGAATACTAGTGAGAAATAAAGAATGGAAACTTCCTAAGACATGAATGCTTTAGTAAAATGCAAACATGGGGTAACAATAGGCTCTAATCGGGGACAAGGATTGAACAGGATGCAAAGAATCCAGACAAACTTGGAACAAGGCCTTATTCTAGGGGCAACAGAGTCATACCAAAAACACAGCAACAAAATAGAGAAAGACAAGGAAAGAAACTATAATATAGGGAAATACTTAAGAACATCACTAGTTAAACAAATTGAGATCTTGCCCATTGTAGGCAAGAGGCAACGGTGTCCCATCGGGATATGCTAGCAAGACTTCATTCTCTCCAATGACTTGTCTGATCAAGAAGGGTCTTTTCCAAAGAGAATCAAATTTCTTATGAGCCCCCTTTGGCTCTCTTCTTCTATCCCATAAAAGCACAGAGTCTCCCACAACAAAACTTCTTTTCTTGGCTTTTCTATCAAAAATTTTCTTCACAGCCTGCTGGTGTTTTCTAATCCTATCCACAACAACTTCTCTCTATTCCTCCAACTTGCTTATGTACATTATTCTCTTTTCAAGTGCTGATTAAAATTGTTCGCCTTCAATTGCCTTCTGTAAATTTAGTGCAGATAATTCCAAAGGGATAGGTATTGTACTGTCAATTCCATATACTAGCTAAAAAGGAGAAATACCGATGGCTCTCTTATAAGTTATTCTATCTACCTAAAGAGCATCATATAAACTCTTATGCCATCCTCTCTGATTTTCATCCACTAGCTTCTTAACAATTGAAATTAGGTTTTTGTTACTTGATTAAGCTTGCCCATTGCCTTGTCAATAATAGTCAGATGAGTGGGAAAGGTTGATACCATAATCATAACAGAAAAGAGTAAATTCAGAAGAGGAGAAACAACTAGCAATATCTACTACAATCTTTTTGGGTACACCAAACCTGACCAAGACGTTCTCTTTGAGGAAATTGCAGACTACTTCAGAGGTGGTATGTTTCACAGGGACTACTTCCACCCACTTGGTAAAATAATCTGTTGCTGTTAAGATATGTGTGTGTCTAGTACTAGAGTTAGGGTTAATAGGTCCAATAAAGTCTAACCCCCATTGCTGAAATGGTTCATCAATCACTACTAGTCTCAGAGGCAATGCAGCTAGTTGAAGTCTACTAGTAAACTTTAAGCACTTCTCACATTTAGACACCCATTCATAAGCATCTTTTAACATACCTGGCCATTAAAAACATTGCAACAAGATTTTAAAAGCAATCACAGAAGCTGAGAAATGTCCTTCGCAGGCTTCATTATGAAAGGTTTCCAATAGCTTCTTTTGTTGTTCCTTATCTACACATCTTAAAAATGTTCCATCCACTCCCTTGTATAAGTTCCCTTCCCAGAGAACATACTTGCTAGCTTTAAATTCCTTTTCTCCTTAGTAGACAGGTGGGGTGGACAATCACCATATGTCAGTAAATAAGAAATATTAGAAAACCATTCATCCGTAGTGCTTGTGAAAAGAACTAGAGGCAATTCATCATCTTCAGTAACTTTATTCTTAGAAATCATTCTACATAAACCTTTACCTCTTACCAAATTGGTAGGTTTGATTTCAATATCATATTCATGTACTTTAGTTACCCAGGCTCCTCTTTTATTACAACTAATTTCTTGTTGGGTAAGGATACTTTTTACAGTAAAATCATGAACATAGACAACAACATGCGAGTGTAAAATATAAAACCTAAAACTTTTCAAATCTTTCACTACTGCATATGCATATTTCTCAAGTGAAGAGTATTTCAACTCATGCTTCTTTAGATGCACACTCATGAAAGCGATTGGAGCTTCGATCTCTTGTTCATTATTTTATAGCAAGACGGCTGACAAAGCACATTTTGATGCATAGCAATAGATAATAAAATCTTTTTCAAAATTAGGATACACTAACCTAGGTGCATTAGCAATGGCTATTTTAATATATTCAAAGGCATGTTTACCTTCATTGTTCCATTTGAAAACATGATGGTTTTTCATCATCTTGGTAATATGTCTCATCAATTCAGCAAAATCAGGAACAAACCTCCTCAAAAAGTTCACCTGACCAAAGAAAGATCTGGTATTACTTTTAGTTGCAATAGCACTAGAGCAACTACCATCAAATTTGCATCCTCTCCCACTATCAAGGTGCACATATATGTGATAGGTCTAGTTTCTACATACAAAATGTCTACCCTCGGGTCCCCTAACTTTAGTACAATGAACTTGGCCTTCAGTTCATGGTTTAGATGAACTCTCTTCCCATCCACCATTATTAGAGCATGAGACTAGTTCATTTGTATCTCTCCACCAAGTCTCTATAGAAATTATGGCTCAAAAGCATCCCATAGCTTGCAGGTATATCCACCACTATTTTAATCTCTTCTTAGGATATGTTGCAAGGGCAACTTGTGCATCTTTAATTTGGCCTAAAATTGGTACTGGTGATCTATCCATGGGAAAACACCTACCATGAGAGGAGGTATAGGATAGACCTAGGGCCTTAGCAACCTAGGAAGGCATGACATTATTTGAGGCTCTAGAATTGATGACACCGTTGCTTTATTTAGAGCTAACAATATATAATGATACATAAAAAAAGGCTTTGGTTTTTTAAAGGGATTTTGAGGGTCAGGGTCTTGGGAGCGAGAATTCTAGTTTTGTTTTTTAGCATGATCTTCATTCTCATTAGACACCTAAGCATTACAATGAGAAGGAGAGGGTTCTTGTTTGACATACCTAACCAGTCTATCTAGCTCAGAAGGATTGAGCCTAAGGTATTCAGCTTGTGAAATTTGGATTTTAGTATTCTTACAAGACTCAACTATGTCAAAAGAGTTAGAAATAAGAACTTTGGGAGAAGAAGTAGAGGGTACCTTAGTAGGTGCAACTTTGGGTATAGCACTCTCTGTCTTCTTAGAATTAGTGTTGGTATGTCTCAACAAAATGTATTTTGGAGTAGAAGAGGAACCACTAGACTGGCCTTTGGAATCTTACCCCTTCTGTGCTTGTTGTCCCCTTGTAAACATTGCACAATTGGGATTGTCTATCTTAGTGTACACATCTTCTCTAGTTTCAGGGTCTGACTCATATTCAAATAAATTAATATTGGTATCACCAAATTGAGTAGGTTCTTCTACATAAGGTTCCTCTATATGCTCATTCATTGAGAGCATTTGCATGAATCTAACCATCTCTGGACAGGATGCACCGTCATGATCAGAAGTTAAATGAAAGTTGCACATCATATGATTATTCTTATTGGTAGAAGGACCACCTTCAATTGCTAGCCTCTAAGTCAGACCAGGTAAGGTCAATGTTTTGTTATAGTTCCCCTGGGAACCATGATCTTTCCTTGGTATGTCTTGATACAAAGACTGTTTAGAGCCTTTAGGCATATGTCTCTTTAAGGTGATAATGTCATTGGCCAATCTCTGTATGACAAGGTTAGTAGAATTAACCACTAAAGTTTTACCTATCTGCAACTCCCTCTTCCATTTACCAGCAGTTATAAGATCATCTTCAATGGAAATGGCCATGGTTTGGGCCATTGCCAAGTTAGCAACACCTTCCCTCTTTATAGGAAAAGTGACATTAGGAGGGAGAGAATTGATAAAGAAACATTTCAACAAACCATCACCAGGCCTCACGTCATCAGGAATTCTATTTGCAAGTTTGTTGAATTTAGCCACAAACTCTCTCATTTGTTCTTGCACTTCTTTCTTCATAGAAGAGAGTTGAGCTACCAATGTGTGTTCATTGTCATCAGTTTTGAACCGATCTTCAAAATGTTGCCTCATGGTGGCCCAGTCTGTGATGGATGCATTAGGTAAATGGTAGAACCACTCAGGTACAACATCGGTGATAGACTCAACAAACAATCTGACAGATACATCTTCATGTTGTACCCCCAAGATAGAACATGCTACGAAGAAGGCATTTATGTGCTCATCTAGGATGACCTTTCCATCCCCTTTGAACTTGGGTACAATTTTACTAGACCCTATGGGTAGATCATGTAGGTTTTCTCCTAATCTTAGAGGACCTATGGTGGCTCCCCATGGTACAAGAGGTGGTTGAGCCATATTGAAGGGATTATGAAGCATGAAGTTAACTTGTAGGGGTAAAACAATGTCGTCAAGGGTTAAGAACTAGCAACAGGAACTTGCAGACTCTTTTACACGTGGAGGGGAAGATGGTCTACTTAAAGACTTGACTTTTCTTGTAGGATGAAAAGGAGCAAAATTCAAAGACTAAAGTAAGTCAAAGTCAAAATTAGAGATACCCTTCTTTCTATCACCACAGGTGTATCTTTTCATAGCCAATTTTCATAGATATATGTGCATATAAAACAATAGTGTAGAGTTGCCAAACAACTTACTAGTTGTTATGAGGAAGGGCTTGTTGGATAGATGCTTGGTTCCTTGGTATGTCATAAGGGTTTCTCTGTCTGTTATTAGGGATTGCCTAAATTCGAAGGGGTCTTTCTCTCCTAGGCACAGGGACTATGCCTTCAACAAAAATAATTTCCTGAGCTTCACCAAAACAACGTGCATTTTCTCTTATGATATCACTGAGTTCTTCTTCTTCCTCAAGCACCTCATCAACTTGGTGATATTGTTGGTTCTTTCTCCTAGTTTTCCATGCTACAACTCGTAGACTAGTTATAATGTCTTCTTGGTCATCAACAAGCCAGTCTACGTTAGGCTGCAGAACTGGTGCACGTCTTCCATGGAGAACCATAAAGTCCAATGATAAAGCAACTCACAAAATGTATATAGTTATTGTCATAGAGTCCCTAATAGAGTCACCAAAAATCTATTGGTTTATAGATTTTACCACCTAACTCTATATTCTCACGCCCATACAAGTGACAAATGTACCAATAGTTGAATTAGTTGTAATGATATTTTACAATGATTCTCTGCTTATTTAATAAGGCACACCTACCTTCTTATAATATCTAATGAATGAAAACTCAAATTGCTTTTAACCAAAAAGAAAAGAAAAAGGTGATGCTTTTAACCAGAAAGCATAAAGGCAATATATCCCAATATCAACTAAATTCAAAAGAAGTGCAAAGACTTCAACAATAGTAAATTTCAATGAATCAATAATGAATTACACCATATACTACATAATTACCACTATAAACCATTCGCTGAAGGATAAATACTTCACAATAGTGAGAAAGAATTAAAACATCCAACTACTTCAATACAAAAAGATAATCAATTGATAGAAGTATATTCAACGTAGGAAGAACAAGAATTCAAACAACCATAACACACAGTTTATGCTCACCCAAACTCCACTGTATTGATCTCTATTCATATATCAAAGCAATTGATCTGGAAAGTAACAAAATTTGATCTATCACCAAAACAAAGTTTGCAAAAAGATCCTTAACATCGACAGACTCCCTAAATTTCTAGCTGTGTCACCCAATAACTATCTTTAAAACATAACGACTTCTTGAGGACAATCAATTTAAAAGAAGTCTTTAAATTAAACACAATTAAAATAAAGAGCTCTCCAGAGCCAATAGTTTTTTTGCAAATGTGAAATTACTAAAGCATGAGAAATGTAAATCAATTGATTATTTCCACATCAACATCTAATTTGTCTTCCTTGTGTGTCACTTACCTTTCTTTGCTTTGTCCATCTCCAGCTCCTAAATCTGTTTGTGTCATTTGAGTTGCCTGCACCCTTAGCTTTGCCTTGTATGTCCAGTACTTGTTGATGATTGGAGACAATGCAACATTGTTTGGACTTCTAGTCATGCTAACTCAAAGATTTATCTTACTTACCATTTTGTTAGCATGAGTCACCCTCTGATGCATATCATCTAGCCCACTTTTGAGCATTTTGATATAGGTGGTTGTCCTTGTAAGCTTTCCAATTGAATCACCTGTAAGCTAGAAATTCTGCGAACTCTTTGTGTATGGTGAACTGGTAGCTCCACTCTGCAATGTATCTCCTTCACAAAATTATGAAAACTTTCTTTACAGGGTGGCTAACTTATTCAAGTTTCATATCACTTTCCATTGAGTAGCCCATAAATTTCATTTATCATTGGTGACGTATCGAACTTCAAAATTCATAATATCTCCTTTGGTTTCCCTCTAAAAAGAGTGCCCACGTACTTACATGTATTCCAAATTAAATGTGGGGTGATAGGTGTCATTTCTCCATATCACTCGCTATCTCAGAAAGGGGCGCTGCAAAAGTAGTGAGCACATTCAGGTGGCAAGTCCAGTATGTGAAGAACTTTTGAACCACAAAGTTTGAAAGTTTAGAAGTTCAAAGAATCTTTGGTTTCTTGACAACAAAGACTTTAATTTCAACAAAGTGACCAAGACTGATGAAGAAAGGATCTAAAGATGATATACTTGGTGACTAGTTGAGGAGTCAGGTGGTTCATGAACTTTTCAATCCCTTGACTTCAGTTCAAAAACTTAAGGGATTTCTGACAATGTATGAAAATGACTAAGTGAAAAATGCAACATGGGGAAAAGAATGTGAATAGTGACAAATAAGAATGAAAAATTCCTGAGACATGAATGCTTTAGTAAAATTCAAACATGGGGTAATAGAATGAACAACTGACACTGACAATTTCCAAGCCATGATAGATGGGTATGTGGAAATGCAAAGGTCAATAACTTTATTATGGATGGATGGGGTTTTAATATGGAATGGGATGGAATGGTATGGATGAAGACTTATGAGATGGTGGATGATAAATTTTACACATCACATGTTTGCCAAGTTTTCACTATGGTACTCATCCAAGGTGCCTATTTACCAAGTTTTCAGTAGAGGACGGATTATTTTATTTTTTGATTTTGTTTTGTTTTTTTTTGTATTTTTCTATGAGGGATACTTTGATGATCAAGCATAGAAATTATTAAGATGAACACTATTGATTGGTTCATCTAGAGTAATTCCTTCACATATTGACAATGTATAAGCTCCTGATCCATAAACTACTGTAACAACAAATGTTCCAAACCAATTAGGCTCAAACTTGCCCTTTTTGTCTCGATCCTACTAGTTTCTCTGATTTTCTTTAAGAACAAGATCACCTACTTGAAACCATCTTTCTTTGATCTTCTTGTTATAGTTACAATGAAGGTGGTTTTGATAGACTTGAAGGTGATTTAGTGTTGTGAAATGCCTCTCATCTAGTAACTCTAGCTCATGCAATCTAGCAATTCTGTACTCTTCTACATCAATAAGATGCTGCATGGAAACTCTAAGATATTAGATCTTGACCTCGATAGGTAAAATGGCCTCAGTCCCATAGACTAAAACATATGGAGTAGCAATAGTTGGGGTTCTAATACTAGTACGGTATGCCTATAAAGCGGTATTAAGCTGCAAATGCCAACCATGACCAGCTTCATTGACTATTTTCTTTAGGATTTTCAATATGGTTTTATTTGAAACCTCAGCTTGGTTGTTACATTATGAATAGTAAGGGGTGGAGAAGCAATTCTGATTATGGTACTAGGTGCACAAGGCATGAACATCTTGGTTTTTAAAAGGTCTGCCACTATCAGTTATTATAGCAAGGGGAATACCATACTGGTAAATGATGTAATGTAGGATAAACTCAGCTATTTGTTTTCCAATGATGTAGGTCATAGGGATGGCTTCTACCCACTTTGTGAAATACTTAGTGGTAGTGATAATGAATTTATGGTCATTGGAGGATGATGGATGGATTTTACCTATGAGGTTGAGTACCCACTGTGAAAATGGCCATGGAGTGTAATAGGTTGCAACTGATGTGCTGGTGCATGAATCAAATCTCCATGCTACTAACATTGAAGAAATTTCTTAGCAAACTAATGTGCATCTTGTTCCATGGTAGGCCAATAGTACCTTGTGCATAGTAGCTTCTTAGCAAGGTTAGGACTGGTGGAATGTGATCCACAAACACCTTCATGTACTTCTCGTAAAGCAATGTTAGCTTCTTCTGAGTTGAGACATCTAAGTAGGATACCATCGAGACTCCTTCGGTATAATGTGTCACCAAGGATAGTAAATTGGGAAGCACTATAGATGAAGGTTTTCTTCTAGGTATTGGTGAGGTTTTATGGATGGGTTTTATCATGAAGGTAATCGTAGATGTCTTGGTACTAGGGAGAATTGGGACCAACAAGTTTGCAAAAAAATGTAGTAGGTGGAACCTCAATGGCTAATATCAACAATTGTTTGACCAAGAATTCATAGCATTGAGTATTTGTAGAAATATCGAGGAGGGATCCAATTGTTTCCATAGCATCAATAGCCTTGTTGTTCAATCTAGGAATCTGTTCAAAGGAGATTGTGGAAAATTGTTGCTTGAAGTCATCGACCATCCTTTTGTAAGGCAAAAATTTGTCATCTTTGGTTTGATATTCATCAGTGACCTATCAAATGACTAATTGGGAGTCTCTATAGACCTATAATTATTTGATATTCCATTGAACTACCATGCAGAACCCTATAAGTAAATCCTCGTATTCAACAATGTTGTTTGTGCAAGGAAAATCTAGCCAATATGACTTAGGAATATATTCACCTTGTGGTGTGATAAAGAGGATTCCAGCTCTTGAACCATGTTGGGTATATGAACCATCAAAACATAGCTTCCATTCAACTGAGCTAGAGATATTGAATATCCCTTCGTCTGGAAAATTAGAAAGCATAGGGTGTGTATCTATAAAGGGAGGCTCTACTAGTTGATCAGTGATGACTTTTCCTTTGATTACTTTATGATCAACATATTCAATATCAAACTCACTAAGAATCATGACCCATTTTGTTAATCTACATGTGAGAGCTACCTTAGATAGGAGATATTTCAAGGGATCTATCTTGGAAATGAGCTTAGCTTGTTAATTTAACATGTAGTGTCACAACTTTTTGGAAGCAAACACCACAGCTAGACATGCCAACTACATAGGAGTATAGTTATGCTCATATCCTACGAAGGTGCGATTGATGTAATAGATAGCTTATTCTTTACTAGAATTATCATGTTGTGATAAAAGAGAACCAAGTGAGCTAATGTGGTAGAGATGTATAACAATAAAGGTTTTCCTAAAACTGGTGGCACCAAAACTGGAGGTGTAGCAAGATATTCCTTCAATTGTTCAAATGCCTATTAAAACTTACTATCCCATCTAAATGCTACATCTTTACAAAGTAACTATAGGAAAGGTTGACATTTGTTGGCAAGCTATGATATGAATCTCCTGATCGATTGCAATTTTCCTTGTAGGCTTCTTAGTTGTTTTAGATGAAAAGGAGGAGCCATCTCAACTATAGCTTTGACTTTGGTGGGATCTACTTCAATTCCTCTATGAGACACTATGTATCCCAACAATTGCCCTTATGTAACCTGTCAAAGATCTTCTCTAGAACCTGTCAAAGATCTTGGTACTATTCTAACCTATAAGTGATCTACTCTCGTAGTTGATTTTCCCAATAGATCATCAACATAATATTCCATGATGGTATGGAAAAGGTCATGAAATATAACAGTCATTGCTCTCTAATATGTTGCTCCGACATTCTTCAAGATGAAAGGCATGAATTACCAACAATAGGTACCCCTAGGGCATGTGAAAGTAGTGTTGTGTTGATCTTCAGGTGCTATGATAATCTAATTATAACTGGAAAAAACATTCATTAAGGAAAGCATTTCATGACAAGCTATCAAGTCTACAATGATGTCAATATTCAACAAAGGAAAATCATCTTTCAGACATGCCTTGTTAAGATCTCTAAAATTAGTGTAATGTGAATGCCCCCAGTGACTTTGGAAACATGCACCAAATTAGAAACCCACTCTAGATAATAAACAGGGCATATGAACTTTACATCTAGCAACTTCTAAAGTTCTGCTTTAACTAGTAATGTTATCTGGGGATGCATTTTCTAAAGCTTTTGTTTAACTCGTTTCACATTTGGAAATACTACTAAGTGATGAACCACTAATGAAGGGTCCAACCTAGGCATGTCTACATATGACCATGCAAAGTTAATTGTTCTTTTCATGAAGAAAGTTGTAAAAGTATTTCTCTCTTGATCTAAAAGAGAAGCCACTAGGAATGTAATCTTGGGGTTTTGTGTTATTCCTAAGTTGATTTCTTGTGATTTTTTGACCAAAAGTGAAGACTTTTCTTGATACTTTGAAGGCAAGGGAAGGTCAAATTATCCTTCCTCAGGGGCCTCAGAGAGGTTTTCACCCTTGGATACGTCCTTTATTTTTACTTTTTTAGGATCTGATGGCACCACAATGTGGTTTTCACTAGGAGATCTGATATTTTGATTTTTACTTTTGTGACTGGAGGATTTGGCATTCCCTCAAAAGTATGCCACATGATCTAGGTCCATAATAAAGCCTACTTTGTGGTCACCAAGTGGAATATCATCACGAAGTGCCACAAATTCTGTAATAGCCTCATCATTGTAAAATATATCAAGAATGGGGGCCTCTTATTGATCCCAATCGATAAGGGTAGGGTACACAAGTGAAAGGCACTGGGTTTTTGTTTTGGATGTAAGGGATATGAAGCATATCATGAATATGGAGGTCTCTTCAAATAGGTCGGTGAGGTGTAAGTAGGATTCATCAATGGCATCCTCATTAGAAATTGTAATTGTGAGAAAAACTTTCACTACTTTGGAAAGAATAAACACAATGTCTGAGGATCATGGTACCTCCTTTCCATATCCTAAACCATGCTTATTATTTTTCTTAGTCACAAAAATGGGTTCTAAGTTTCCTTATCCATGCAATCCAAGACCACCTTGTCCTTTGTAACCCATGTTCTTAACAATGTGGAAACCTATGCTATATTGCTCAACATGTAATGTGACTAGATCTTTGTCATCTTTGAATATCCAAGAGGTGATATCTTCATTAGACTCATCTTCTAACAATCCCCAATGAATTAATGTTGTTGGGTTAGCCTGTATGACTACCTTTTTACTTGCCTTGGCTATAGATGGTTTTCCATATGATCTAGGTGATTGAGGCAAGTTCCCCACATAGCAAAATTTTTGTTCATGCTCACCAAATCCTTTATCTTTATACTAGACCTTGATCTCAGGAATGGGTGTATTAGCTATTGCTTTGATTAGGGTATCTAGATAAATATATGAGGGAGATGGTTGACCTGTAAAAGTTGTTAGGGATTTGATTAGTATTCTGATATCATCCTTGCATGGCTTGGAAAAATTCAAAAGGGTTGGCATCTCCAAGGATAGTAATTTATGTACCATTGAAAGGAAACTTTAGGCATTGATGGTACGTGGAAGGCACAACCTGCATGGTATGTGTTGGTTCTTCTCCTGAATCAGTAGAGGGTTTGCCAACTCCAATGCACAGGCAAATTTGGCCAACTAATACAGGAGGTTGCTTGAGCTGCATCCCCTTCACTTTTGGTTCTGCCACACCAAGGGGGGTATGCCTATAGCTAAAGATTTAACCTTGACTCACCCAATGACAGAAAGATTTAGCTTTACAACAATAGGCAGAATACTCTCATGTATGGACCAAGATTTGCATGATAAATCACAAGTTTGGCACTATTCTTGGACACCTCTAACTGGTTGAGGATGAGAGTATGCAGGGATCCTATTTCTACTCCTACAACTAATGGGTTGGAATTAAGAAATGATTTGTATTATATTTTAGATGCAAGACAGGGGGTTTTGGGTCATAACTACTACACAAGAAGTAGACTGGTGCCTATCTCAGGGCAAGGAGTCAACTAGACGTATACAAGAGAATGATTTGCATTGGCACTCAAGTTTCAAGGGCTTAGGACTAGTATTTGTCTTACAAATACCACCCAAGACTGAGTATTTAGCTACCTCTACTTACAAACATCCCTGCTGACATACATTCTTCTCCATACTTAACCTAAAACAATTTAATCCACTCCTTGAATGGAAGTTTAAAGATCAATCATGCAATACAGAAAGCCTATATTCTAAAATCTGAGGAACCCTTAGCAACCAGATTCAAAAGAAGGGATGCATACAACAAATGGAGACAAGCAACTAAACACATGCAATACTGCATTTTTCATATAAAACAACAATGAAATTGAAACTATGTGTAACATGCATTCAAAGTGCAACTCATAAACTCTAAAAGAGATAGAATAGCCAAGAAATGCTCTATTCTGTGTTATTTTCTCCAAAAAATGCCCAAGTCTTCAACAACCGTAAATAAGTAACACAGTTTGCATTTTATAGCAAGAATGTGTACTCAGCATTAAGCACTATGTCACTTCAAAATTTTGCCAAATACAATGCACATTGGAATGGTTCCCAAAACATTCAATGTGGTAGGTAGAAGAGGAAGAAAGAGCAGGAGAAAATGGGGAAATGTGCCACCACTTGGAGATTTTCCTTACAAATTTGGTAGCTGGCTTGTTAATTAGACCATGCCTCTGCAATTCCTTTGCAATTAATGGCGAACCTACCTACAGCCTTGGAAACGCAGCAGACTGTGTGCAACACAGATTTTCCCACTTGAAACGCCACTATAGATACATGGGAAAACCCTCGCCTTCAAACATTTGAACATAGCCGTCAATTTCTTTTCCTTCCACTGAGATCTACAGCCTCAAAACATGTTGAAAAGTCAACAACCAATGAGATTGCGCCACACAGGTGGCTTTTAGCTCCTTTGACTTTTCGTAGCATGAACATACATTCTTTTACCTTTTTTGCCTTTTGAATCCTTGTATATGCAAATTCATATACATACAATTGACTTTGGACACGTGGCAGCTGCTGATTTGTTCTCCATCACTGTGCATTGGTCTCCTCATTAGCCATCGGAATGATCCAAGAAGGGATCGCCGATACACCAAGTCCATTCGATGGGCCAATACATCAACATTTGCATTTGTGGTTATACATATGAGATTGTATATGCATACAATCACCTGCATACAAAGGTGCGGATCCCAAATCTTTATAAAACATACTGCAATCACATTCAGGTCCAGCTTGTATCTTCCCTTTTGCATGTCAGCCTTGTACATTGCATATATATAATATGCAATATACAAACAATGCGGATTCCATTGCATTAATTAGTCGGATTGGAAAAACCTTTAAAATCTGGCTTGTATCTCTTCTTTTTGTATATCGGCGTATACAAGCACTTTATTATACAAGCTGCGGACCCCAAAATGACTATTCGCTGTATTTCATTATCCAGTCAGGTCTGGCTTGTATGCTTTCCCCTTTGTATATCAGCCTTGTATATTACATATACAATGCGAATACACAAGCAGGACATACATTCAATCGGACTTCTGCCTTTAACAACCAGAATGGATATTCATTTTAGGTCTGGGCTTTGCATCTCAGGAATGTATATGCCCTTGTATGTTCGATTACATGTGCAAACATACAATTGCCCTTGAGTGCAACTGGTGGGCCCCACCGTTTGTATCTGATGAAGGGGGTAAATCATAAAACACACAATAACAGAAATTGAATACAGAGAATAGAACTTTCTTTTATTGATCTGGGCAACTTATTACATTACAGAAGCTTAATTACAATCAGAGGAATCAGTCCTCCATAGGCTGCAACATACTATAGCTACCATCACCAGGCTCTGGTATCTTTCACCTTCTGTAACCCCCAAATCAGCTAGGGTTTCTATTTTCCCACCTATTCTTGACTCTACACTTGCCCCCTTAACTCTACTACCACCTAGGGTCCCCAAAATAGCCATAAATAACACTTTTTGGTGGCATCCAGCTAAATTTCAAAATTTACAACTCCCTATAAAAGTAGGTAAACTTCCGGGAAGCATAACTTTTGATCCGGGTGTCCGATTGACGAACCGTTTTATGCATCGGAAAGCTTGCGATGTGAACTATCATGCCAAAAATTTGTAAATGGATTTTTGTCAACTTTTTAGGATGTTTAGGGAAGTTTTAATGCCTCATATCTCGTTTCAGAAATTTTTAGGGGCTTTTCAAAAAACAAAAACTTTAATATCTTTCAGCCCACAAATGATCTTTGCCTGATTCCTTCGCCGAAGGTCTTATATTTCTATTTAGTAACTTTCTGCAAGTTTTCACTTCAATCCATGCCCAACTGCAAACTTTCCAAAAATAGTAGGTAGACTTTCCAAAACAGGTAGGTTGCTATTTTTAGCAGTTTTGGAAAAACTGTAAGTCCTACATCATTATTCTGGATATTATGGAACCAGAAACACTAATTATGGAAAGAAATGAAAACAACTACAATGATTTTGAATTAACTTCTTTTTGGGTGATGCAAGATTGCCCTTACACCACTGGATGCTCCTGCATCAGACACCTAGGATAATTTGAGAAGTGACCCTATCACGTCTCAGATGTTTGTGTGAGGAAAACCCAAATGGTCAACCTCTGCCTTAAACAACCAAGAAAAATCCTCAACAGGCCTTCCTTTCCATTTCACTAGATATTCTTCGTATTGCCTATTCTGAGTGCTCCTTCCCACACGGCTATCCAAGATCTCTTCTATCTCCTCTGTTGAAGTAGATGCCGAAATACTCCACTGTTCCTCTATTGGTCCATCCTCTGTCCCACCTTCATGATATTCTGATAAATCAACAATGTTGAAAATAGGGGAAATATTGATCCCACTCGGCAGCTCTACCTCATATGCATTTCCTGAATCATGCTTCTTCAGGATTCTACATGGTCCAAATTTCTTCATTTTCAACTTATTGTATGTTCCAATTAGGAACCTTTCTTCTCTTAGGTGAACCATGACTTAATCTCCTACCTGGAACTCCTTATATCTCCTCTTCTGATCTACCTTAGCCTTGTACTGAATATTCATCTTATTAATGTGCTTTCTCACCTCTTCATGCAAATTCTTCATGTGTTCTACAAAGTCCTCAGCTTTGGCACTTGTCTTTTCTCTGTTGTCTAGCTTCCTTAACTCAGAAGCATTTCTTGGGCTATTGCCATAAACAATCTGGAATGGTGATTTACCAGTACTCCTATTGACATAATTGTTGTAAGCAAATTCTGCCTATGGTAAAATTAAATCCCATCCCTTGGGCTTATCCCCTACTAAGCACCGTAGCAGGTTACCCAAACTCCTATTCACCACTTCAGTTTGTCCATCAGTCTATGGATGGTGTGCAGAACTAAACTTCAAATCTGTCTTCAACTTCTTCCACAATGTCCTCCAAAAATAACCAACAAACTTGGTATCTCAATTTGAAACTATGCTCTTTAGTAGACCATGTAGTCTCACCACTTCCCTGAAAAATAACTCTACAATATGAACATCATCATTAGTCTTCTTACAAGGAATAAAATGTGCCATCTTCGAGAATCTGTCCACCACTACAAAAATGGAATCATGTCCTCTCTGTGTCCTTGGTAAACCAAGAACAAAATCCATACTGATATCATCCCATGGCTTCTCTGGTACAGGTAATGGTTGATACAACCCTATATTCTAACTTCTTCCTTTTGCCATCTCACATACTCTGCAACTCTGCACAAACTTCCTCACATCCTGCTGCAACTGTGGCCAATAATAATTTTCACCAACAATAGAAATGGTCTTATCTCAACCAAAGTGTCCAGCCAGTCCTCCACTATGCTTCTCTTTAATCAGGTTCTCTCTCATGGAACTCCTTGGAATGCACAACTGGCTTCCTCTAAACAACATGCCGTCTTGGATTATGAAATCCAACCATTTTGTCCTATCCAAAGTAACAGGCTCTAGACAAGCTTTCCAAGCCTCTGCAAAATCTGGATCTTCAGGATACAAACTTTTGAGGTCATCGAACCCAACAACCTCTATCCTCATTTCTGTCAACAAATTTTACCTTCTGCTCAAGGCATCTGCAACTCTGTTGGACTTCCCACTCCTGTGCTTCAAAACAAAGGTATAACTCTGCAAAAACTCAACCCATTTTAAGTGCCTTTGGTTCAACTTCCCTTGACTATTAATATACTACAAAGCTTGATGATCAGTATATAAAACAAACTCTTTTGGCAACAAATAATGTCTCCATTTCTTCAAAGCCTGAACTATTGCATAAACTTCCTGATCATAAACAGAATACTTTTTCTTGGCATCATTAAGCTTCTCACTAAAATAGGCAATGGGCTTACCTTCTTGGCTTAGAATAGCTCCTATACCACTACCACTAGCATCACAATCTACCTGAAATACCTTATTGAAATCTGGAAGTGCCAAAACAAGTTGTTCTACAACTTTCTGCTTCAATGTATCAAAGCTCTTGTCGGCTCCTTTAGTCCATCTAAACTCTTTTCTATCCCCTCTCATTGTTTCAGTTAGGGGTGCACAAATGCTACTGAAATTCCTGATAAACTTTCTATAAAAACTTGCCAAACCATGAAAAGATCTTACCTCCATTGCACTCCTTGGTGTAGGCCACTCAATGATAGCCCTTACTTTTTCTGGGTCCATCTTAAGACCTTCCTCTGAGACAACAAATCCCAGGTATACCAACTCCTTCTTTGCAAAACTACATTTCTTCAGATTAATTAGCAGCTTCTCCTCCCTCAGCTTCTCTAGAACTCTTCTAATATGCATCAAATGCTCATCCCAAGTCTTACTAAAAATCAAAATATCATCCAAATAAACAATAACAAAACTTCCCAAAAATTATTTTAGTACCTCGTTCATGAGCCGCATGAATGTGTTCGGTGCATTGGTTAGCCCAAATGGCATGACTAACCACTCATACAAACCTTCCTTTGTCTTGAAGGCGGTCTTCCATTCATCCCCTTCTCTGATACGGATCTGGTGATACCCACTCTTCAAGTCAATTTTTGTGAAGTACTTTGCTCCACTCAAACAGTCCATGATGTCATCCATTCTTGGAAATGGAAATCTATACTTGATCATTATCTTATTGATGGCTCGAGAGTTTGTACACATCCTCCATTCTCCATCTTTCTTTGGTGCTAGTACTGCAGGTACTACACATGGACTTAGGCTCTCCCTTATCAGTCCCTTCCTCAACAACTCCTGAACTTGTCTATTCAACTCTTCATTCTCTGCAGGGGTCATTTTGTGGGCTGCCTTGTTTGGAAAACTGGCTCCTGGTATCAAATCCATTTGATGACTTATCTTCCTTACTGGTGGTAAACCTTCTGGTACATTATCAGAGATAATGTCCTGGAACTCTTCGAACATATCTGAAACTTCTGCTGGTACATCTTCACATTTCTCTTGACTAATCTTAGGAATCAATGCAAAGTAATGATGCTCATGCTTCATACCCTCCAAAAATTTCCTACCATCTACCAAACAAATTCTGGCAGTACTACATACCTTTTCTTCCACCTCCTTCAAGAGCTTCAACTTATGACAAACTCCATCCTTTGTTAGGGAATATTTGTTTGCATGGCCATCATGGACAACGCTCCTATCATACTGCCATGGCCTCCCCAACAGCATATGACATGCATCCATCGGTATGATATCACACAGCACCTCATCATGGTAGTCACCAATCTTGAACTTCACTAAACACTGCTCATTGACCAAAGCTCTATGGTCCTTCTGCAACCATGCAATCTGATATGGATGTGGATGCTTTCTTCTTGTCAACTTCAACTTGTCAACCATCTCCTCTGAAGCAAGATTATCAGTGCTTCCACTATCAATAATAATATCACAACACTTACCCTCACATTTGCACCTTGTGTGGAATAAACTCTTCCTCTGATTGGGTTCTTTCTCCTCATTTAGCAAGGTTCTTCTGACAACTAGGGTTTCTCCCCTTTCAGCATCTTCAGAATGCTCAGAATGTGCCTCTTCATCTACATGTGCAACTCGTGCATTACCTTCAGGTCTTCTATTTGTCCTTCCTTGATGTTGCGGACACTCATATGCTTGATGCCCTTCTTCTCCGCATTGGAAACAGGTTCCTCTAAAACCTCCTCTTCCAGGTCCTTGCCCAGGTCTACCTCTTCCTCTTCCTATTTGATCACCATTGTTCTAGTCACGAGGGCGGTAGGTATTATCTCCTCTTTGATTTCGACTGGTGCCTGTTTCTTCACTTTTCTTTTGATCTTCATTACGGCCCCCATAGGGTCTTCCACCAGTCCTTCCACCTTGACCTCTTCCCCTTTGCTTGCTATCAAATCTTTTGTTTAGCTTCTCTTCCACCTTCAGGGAAAACGGGTACACATCTTCTATGGTGGTCATTTTGACTAGGCTCAACTCCTCTTGAATACACGGCCTCAACCCATTAATGTAATAGGATACCTTCTCCTTGTTGGGCTCTACATGGCTTGTCCTGATAGTAATTTTATAAAACTCTTCTGTATACTCCTTAACAAACTTGTTACCTTGCTTCAGTCCTTGCAACTTCTTCAGCAACTCCATCTCATAGTCTGCAGGAATGAACTGCTTCTTCAGTTTCTCCAGCATCCGATCCCATTTGGTGATCTTTGATTTTCCTCTTCTGTTCCTCTCTAATTGGACCTCATTCCACCAAATATTGGCATGGCCCTTCAACTTTGTTTTTGCAAACTTAACCCGTTCTTGGTCCTCCACATCTTCATACTCAAAATACTCCTCCATGTCATTGATCCAATAAATAATCTGTTCTAGATTCAAATCTCTAGAATATGTAGAAACTTTGATCCTGGGCCTCTTTCCAATCTTTGAAATGACCCTCATCAACCTTACTTCTACAGCATCTTCGGCAGCTTCTTGTTCTTCCTCAGATAGCTCTTCTTCAACTTCATCTTCACTTTCTTCTCTTGTCCTCGGCTCAAACCCTCTTCGTAGCTCCTCTTGCAATGCATTGATTTACCTTTGTAGGACTCTAAAACCCTCTTCCATCAAAGCATTCCTCCCAACACAATTTCTTCATGGAGGCATCTTGGTCTCCGCAGCAAACCCACAACCTCAAATCCTGGTGCAAATTGCCTCACGGTCAGCGATCTGTCTACACACTCAGGAACCCTCACTCTGATACCACTTGATGAAGGGGGTAAATCATAAAACACACAATAACAAAAATTGAATACAGAGAATAGAACTTTCTTTTATTGATCTGGGCAACTTATTACATTACAGAAGCTTAATTACAATCAGAGGAATCAGTCCTCGACAGGCTGCAACACACTACAGCTACCATCACCAGGCTCTAGAATATTTCACCTTCTGTAACCCCCAAATCAGCTAGGGTTTCTATTTTCCCACCTATTCCTGACTCTACACTTGCCCCCTTAACTCTACTACTACCCAGGGTCCCCAAAATAGCCATAAATAACACTTTTTGGTGGCATCCAGCTAAATTTTGAAATTTACAACTCCTTATAAAAGTAGGTAAACTTCCGGGAAGCATAACTTTTGATCCGGGTGTCTGATTGACGAACCGTTTTATGTGTCGGAAAGATCGTGATGTGAACTATCACGTTGAAAATTCATAAATGGATTTCCATCAACTTTTTGGGATGTTTAGGGAAGTTTTAGTGCCTCATATCTCGTTTCAGAAATTTTTAGGGGCTTTTCAGAAAACAAAAACTTTAATATCTTTCAGCCCACAAATGATTTTTGCCTGATTCCTTCACCAAAGGTCTTATATTTCCATTTAGTAAATTCTACAAGTTTTTGCTTCAATCCATGCCCAACTGCAAACTTTCCAAAAAAAGTTGGTAGACTTTCCAAAACAGGTAGGTTGCTATTTTTAGCAGTTTTGGAAAAACTAAAAGTCCTACATCATTATTCTGGATATTATGGAACCAGAAACAGTAATTATGGAAAGAAATGAAAACAACTACAATGATTTTGAATTAACTTATTTTTGGGTAATGCAAGATTTCCCTTACACCACTGGATGCTCCTGCATCATTATCTAACCTTTGCACATTGACCTTGCATATTTCCTTTGTATGTTGCCTCCAATGTATCATTTGCTTGTATATCTGCTTGCATCTTTTCCTTGTATGCCGCCAATTGATCTTTTCTTTGCATGTGGTGAATGTATAAGACCCTTGTATGTTTCCATTGTATATTGGATATACATTCACCCTTGTATATGCATCAGCTGTCAGGGAGACTTCAAACTGAGCTGCCGATGGACGCTGTCATGCGAAAAAAACCTTTGAATATCCCCCTTGTGTGTTGGCCTTGTATGTTTGAACATACAAACAAAACATACATGCAAACTCCTTCAAACATACCTGCAGACCTGACCACCATTTTCAACCCAATTTGAAAACCTTTGAGATCCGCCGCTTGTATATACCCCTTGTATATGCGAATATACAACAAAAACATACAAACCTTTACATACAAGCACACAATATTCAATGGAATATGCCTGTAATGTACATTCTCTTTTCACGCCCAACATTTTATATGCAAGCCTGATATGCATACAACTAATTTTTTCCACTTTTTTGAAGGCCAATTGAACATTTCTTCGGGCTCACCAATGTACAACTGCACTTGTACATACAAATGTACATACAAACACCAAAGCATTTACAAAGATACATGCATGCAACTTCAGGAGGCTGAGGGACTTATAATTTTTTGGATTTTAAGAGAGGGCCTGCAGATGAATGTCTGAAAGTTGAACCAGCAGTAGGCACCAACATTGGCTCTATCTAGGGGCATATGCTTCTTGCAAGCATGGCCATAACTATAGATCTCTGGGATGTAGACCAGTCCCTTATCCATCAGGCAATAGAGTCAAACATTGCACCAACTTGCATCACAAATCACACATTTTTAAAACTTACTTGGTGGCCCAAGGCCACCAAAAAGGAAAAACTAGAATTTTCCCTTGTCAAATATCTAATTTTCTTTTGATTTCTTCAAATGAATTAAAAAAACACTTGGTTGTCTGCATCACCCTACATTGCAATTGGTTATGTTGCTGCCCATTTCTCTTTCTTTAACAAATCTATAGCAAGATTCATCAGCATACATTATCACCAGTTGTAGAATGCCATCATGATCATATGAGTCACTGATGTTTCTTGGAAAAATAACAGACTCACATGAAACAAATGAATCCACATCAGAATTTTGCCCTTCATAAAATAAGAGCTCCTATGTATCAAACAAACAATATTCAAGCACAAGCTTCATCTCATAATCTGATTCATCTTTATAAACATTCAAATAGCCATCATTGTGCTCAGTAATTTTATCATTAAGGTCCATCTAGAATGCCTCAAGAGAAGGCACAAAGAACTCAAAATGCAGCCCTTCATCAAAAGCTTTATACTCACCCCTGCAACCAACACTATCCCCAACTATATGAGCACACACATATGCAACTTGTCCATTCACATCTGAATAGTGACCCTGATTTTCCTTTTCACCAATGCCCTGATGATCAAAAGCAAATGTTTCAACATCTACATTATAGATGTGGTCATAATCTTCAAGGAAGCATTCATACTCAGCAACCACATATATTTCTTCATCTGAAAGGCTCACATATGCATCTGAATGCTGACAGTCATTAGCATATTCACTATCATCCCTTGAATCAGTATTTTCTATATTCAGAGTGAAACTCTACATATCCACCTCATACAAATAATCAGGAATAACTGGGATAAGCCTATTGCTACAGGATGCAACCTCATGTATATCTTTCATTTCATCATTTGAAATGCATTTTACATCTGCAGGCTTCTTTTCTAGAGGCTGATAACAATCTTTGTCTTCACCATTATAGGATGTGCCTACACTTTTGACAACATCTTCTTCATGTTTATGCATCACATCATGACTACACATACTATTCTGAAATATATTTCCCTTTGCAAAATCATCTCTCAATGAACACATTGGGAAAGCTGAAATATATTCACTATGAAAACTATTTTGAAAACTTGTAGTCATGAAACCTACTGGCATTCCGTATTTTTGATTATTTTCAATATCCATAGCAAATTTGTAGGCCTGGTGAAGTGTGGCTAGTTCTTTATCTCTTAATAAATAACTCATTTCTTCATCAAATGCAGCCAAATAAATTGCCAAGCACAATGCATCATTTGGTCTCATATATTCAGGAATCTAATTGAGCAACTTAATAAATCTAAGATTAAAGGCTGGAACCAATTCCTCATCTTCCTTTTGGATATTCATGAAATGTATGATCAATGAGGCCAAATCATATCTTTCACCAAACTGCCCTAGGAATGCAATTTCTAAATCTACCCATGAAGAAACTGAACACACTGGCAGGTCTGAAAACTAGACCCTAGCATCATCCTCTAATGACTGAACAAAGAGTCTCATTACTACATCTTCAGCCTTAACCTCATAATCTTCTATCAAATTACAAAAGTTTTGCAAATGTTTGTTTGCAGACTCAGAATTTGATCCACTATATTTTGGAAAACATTTTCTAATCTTATTGGGAGTAACATTTGGGTAACCATTTATTTCTTTAAAATTTAGATCTTTGTATCTTTCAATAAAAAATGGTCTTCTTTGAAAGCACAACTAGGACTGTTGCTCTAAACTCATCATTTTGAGTGAAAAGATGGAATACCTAGAAATATGTTACAACTTTGATAGGTTCAATCAACAGGGTCACCACCTCTCACAGAGAGGACAGAATATCAACAAGGCACATTTGTTTTTTGGATTCATCACGCCAGCAGAGCACCACATGGTCATTTCTTTGGTCTTGTTGCAACAAATTTTACTTCGATCCCCAGTAGAGTTGCCACTTTGTTGTGACTCGGGTGGGCAATAATTCACTTTTTCACTTCAACTCCCTAGCAGAGTCACCACTTTGTTGCTTCTTCTCCTGAATCAGCTGAGGGTTTGCCAGTTCCAATGCATAAGCAGATTCAACCAACTAATACAGGAGGTTGCGTGAGCTACCTCCCCTTCACTTTTGGTTTTGCCACACCAAGGGGGGTATCCCTATAGCTAAAGATTTAACCTTGACTCACCCAATGAAAGAAAGATTTAGCTTTACAACAACAAGCATAATACTCTCATGTATGGACCAAGATTTGCACGATAAATCACAAGTTTGGCATTGTTCTTGGACATATCTAACTAGTTGAGGATGAGAGTATGCAGGGATCCTATTTCGACTCCTAGAACTAACAGGTTGGAATTAAGAAATGATTTGTATTATATTTTGGATGCAAGACAGGGGGTTTTGGGTCATAACTACTACACAAGAAGCGGACTGGTGCCTATCTCAGGGCAAGGAGTCAACTAGACATATACAAGAGAATGATTTGCACTGGCACTCAAGTTTCAAGGGGTTAGGACTGGTATTTGCCTTACAAATACCACCCAAGAATGAGTATTTAGCTGCCTCTACTTACAAACATCCTTGCTGACATACATTCTTCTTCATACTTAACCTAAAATAGTTTAATCCACTCCTTGAATGGAAGTTAAAAGATCAAGCATGCAATATAGAAAGCCTATATTCTAAAATCTGAGGAACCCTTAGCAACCAAATTCAAAAGAAGGGATGCATACAACAAATGGAGACAAGTAACTAAACACATGCAACATTGCATTTTTCATATAAAACAACAATGAAATTGAAAATATGTGCAACATACATTCAAAGTGCAACTCATAAACTCCAAAAGAGATAGAACAGCCAAGAAATGCTCTGTTCTTTGTTATTTTCTCCAAAAAATGCCCAAGTCTTCAACAACCCTAAATGAGTAACACAGTTTGCATTTTATAGCAAGAATGTGTACTCAGCATTAAGCACTATGTCACTTCAAAATTCTGCCAAATACAATGCACCATGGAATGGTGCCCAAAACATTCAATGCGGTAGGTAGAAGAGGAAGAAAGAGCAGGAGAAAATGGGGAAAAGTGCTGCCGCTTGGAGATTTTCCTTACAAATTTGGTAGTTGGCTTGTCAATAAGACCATACCTCTGCAATTCCTTTGCCATTAATGGCCAACCTACCTGCAGCCTTGGAAACGTAGCAGATTGCATGTAACACAGATTTTCCCGCCTGAAACACCACTATAGATACATGGGAAAACCCTCGCCTTCAAACATTTGAACATAGCCGTCAATTTCTTTTCCTTCCGCTGAGATCTGCGGCCTTAAAACATGATAAAAAGTCAACAATCAATGAG
This sequence comes from Cunninghamia lanceolata, assembly GCA_027924645.1. Taxonomy (NCBI): domain Eukaryota; kingdom Viridiplantae; phylum Streptophyta; class Pinopsida; order Cupressales; family Cupressaceae; genus Cunninghamia; species Cunninghamia lanceolata. The sequence goes on along the minus strand of BSBN01001466.1, from coordinate 11,899,889 downwards.
ATCGTGCCACACAGGCAGCTTTTTAGTTCCTTTGACTTTTTGCAGCATGAACATACATTCTTTTACCTTTTTCGCTTTTTGAATCCTTGTATATGCAAATGCATATACATACAATTGACTTTGGACACGTGGTAGCTGCTAATTCGTTCTCCATCGCTATGCATTGGTCTCCTCATCGGCCATCAGAATGACCCAAGAAGGGATCGCCGATACACCAAGTCCAGCCGACGGGCCAATACATCAACATTTGCATTTGTGGTTATACATATGAGATTGTATATGCGTACAATCACCTGCATACAAAGGCACCGACCCCAAATCTTTATAAAACATACTGCAATCACATTCGGGTCCGACTTGTATCTTCCCTTTTGCATGTTGGCCTTGTAAATTGCATATATACAATATGCAATATACAAACAATGTGGATTCCATTGCATTAATCGGTCAGATTGGAAAAACCTTTGAAATCTGGCCTGTATCTCTTCTTTTTGTATATCAGCATATACAAGCACTTTATTATACAAGCTGCAGACCCCAAAATGACTATTCACTGTATTTCATTATCTAGTCGAGTCCGGCTTGTATGCTTTCCCCTTTGTCTATCGGCCTTGTATATTGCATATACAATGCGAATATACAAGTAGAACATACATTCAATCAGACTTCTGCCTTTATCAACCAGAATGTATATTCATTTTGGGTCTGGGCTTTGCATCTCGGGAATGTATATGCCCTTGTATGTTCGATTGCATGTGCAAACATACAATCGCCCTTTTATGCAACTGGTCTGCCCCACCATTTGTATCTAACCTTTGCACATTGACCTTGCATATTTCCTTTGTATGTTGCTGCAATGTATCATTTGCTTGTATATTTGCTTGCATCTTTTCCTTGTATGCCGCCAATTGATCTTTTCTTTGCATGTGGCAAATGTATAAGACCCTTGTATGTTTCCATTGTATATCGGATATATATTCACCCTTGTATATGCATCGGCCATCAGGGAGACTTCAAACTGAGTTTCCAATGGATGCTATCACACTGACAAAACCTTTGTATATCCCCCTTGTATGTTCGAACATACAAACAAAACATACATGCAAACTCCTTCGAACATACCTGCAGACCCGACCACCATTTTCAACTCGATTTGAAAACCTTTGAGATCCTCTGCTTGTATATACCCATTGTATATGTGAATATACAACAACAACATACAATCCTTTACATACAAGCACAGAATCTTCAATGGAATATGCCTGTAATGTACATTCTCTTTTCATGCCCAGCATTGTATATGCAAGCCTGATATGCATACAAAGATGCATACAACTAATTTTTTCCACTTTTTTGAAGGCCGATTGAACATTTCTTTGGGCTCGCCAATGTACAACTGCACTTGTACATACAAATGTACATATAAACACCAATGCATATACAAAGATACATGCATGCAACTTTAGGAGGCCGAGGGACTTAGAATTTTTTGGATTTTAAGAGAAGGCCTGTAGATGAATGTCTGAAAGTTGAACCAGCAGCAGGCACCAACAGTATGGATCCATGGGCAACCTAGGATGATGTTGTAAGGAAGATCAAGGTCTAATACTTGACAGTGAGTCTCTATTATAGTAGGACTAACTTGAATAGGTAGATGGATAACACCTTCTGACTCTCGTTCAGTATCATCATATGCTTTTTATTGTTATACTTTTGTCAAAATAAATAACATCCTCAAAGTACCCCAATCATTTTAGCAACTTTAGAGATCAAAATTTCAAGCCAGCACCACCATCTATAAGAAGGTGTTTGACTTTGTGTTGTTTGATGTAGACTTTAACATGTAGAGCGTCATTATGATAGGGATTTTGTGATGGAAGGTCTCTTTTAGTGAAACCAAACGGTGTGGTGAAGCAATATGACCTATCATAGCTTGGAATTGCACAACATCAATGTTGTTTGGGACTGATGACTCTTGAAGGGCTTTCTCGAGTATAGATTTATGTGTGGGTGATGCTCGAAGAAGATCTAGGATGGATACCTGAGTTGGAGTTTTCCCTAGATGATCTAAAATATTGTACTCAGAGTTAGGATGAACATTTGGTTCTACCGCACAAAGGGTAACATGACCATGATGAGTTGTAATAGCATAGTCATGGGCTTTTCCCTTGATAGAGAAAGTAGACACATGACATTCTTATATATGACCAATAATGTAATTATAGGAAGTCGAGGCATTATTAACATTTTTACCTTTGTCTACAGTATTTCCTTTACCATGTGGAGGGAATGGATCCTTGTAGATGTCAAGATTGTTGTTTGATCTTTGTTTAGGAGGATCATCAACAGTAATTTATCCTCAATAAAAAAGATTCTAGATAAGGTTTTTCAATTTCATACATCCAGGGGTCTTATGTCCTTTTACTCTATGGTATTCATAATATTCATTGTCTTTATACCAAGAGGGTTTGAATATAGGTTCATCATATTGGCATGCTTCGGGTAACATGATGAGACTGGTTTGTACAGGTTTTCTTAGAATAGACTCAATAGGTTCTCCCAATGGAGTGAATTTGTGTCTAGGTGTAGAGTCTTGTCTAGGTTGCTCCCTGGGAGTAGATTTCACATTCTTTGCAGGTTGAAGTTTAACTAGTGCTTAAACATTTTGAACATGTTTGGCATCTACAACTCCATCATTGACAACATTTTTGTTTTTGGACCAAAAATGGGTTTTTTAATTTGATGTTTGGGGATTGTCTTTTGTTTCTTTGAAGATCTTAACTAGTCCTTTCACTATGAGGGCCTTTTCAATGTTTGTCCCTTTAGAGATGATCTCGTCAAAAGAATTAGCACATTAGATTTGTAAATGAAATCCTAGTTCAGGATTTGGATTCTGAACAAATATGCTCACTAATTGCTTGTCAAGGATAGGCCATAGAAATTTGCTAGCCATATTTCGCCATCTTTGTAGGAATGAGATGAAAGTTTCCCCAATGTGTTTTTTGTTATTACATAGGTTTGTCATGGAGATCTCATATTCGATATTGAATGAAAAGTGGGTGACAAACATTTCAGCCAACTCATTAAAAGTCTCAATACCTGGGGGTAGATGAGAAAACCAATCTATTGCTTGCCCTCTAAGACTGTGAGGGAAGAGGAGTAAGAGATATGTATGATTGTGGACAACCTCTAAGAAAGAAATATAAAATTCCCTAAGATGCTCTTTGGGATCACCTTTTCCTTTGTATTTGTCAAATTTTAGCATTTCAAAGATTGGAGGAAAAGGGATCATAGGGAGTGACCTAAAGAGAACGTTTTCTTGATATATCCTAGGGTAAGATCTGAAATTTATTTTTGAATATTGGAAAATTTGAGATCAATTTTAGATGTGGGTTATTGTTGTTGAGAAATAATTTGATGAATGGAAGATGATGGTGATTATTGTGTTTGAGGGGGATTTGTGTTGTATATGTATGAGTAGACATGGGGTAGATTATTAGGTATTGTGCAAGAGGTTTGAGGTTGTGATATTTGTGGTGGATTGATGTATGAGATGTTAGGAATAGAAGATTAGGGTTGTGACACTTGTGGTGGATTGATGTATGAGATGTTAGGAATAGAAGATTGGAGTTGTGACACTTGTGGTGGATTTACATATGAGATGTTAGGAATAGAAGATTGGGTTTGTGACACTTGTGGTGGATTGATATAAGAGACATGAGGAATAGAGGATTTTGGTCATGATGTTATGTATGTTGATGCATGGGATGTTTGAGGTGTATATGAGGTGATGAAGGGATTAGATTGAGTCATGCATGACAAAGATGGTATGATTAGAGGAATAGATGCAAGCATACTACAAAGAATTGGACCAAGTGATGTGGGGGGTTGGTATAGTGGATTGACAAATTGATTGGTGAATGGTGATAGAGGAACATTATGTGTGGGTATAGTTGGGATTGTATGTGCTATGATAGATATGGTTTGAATAGGAGTAGGGAGTGAACCTCCCATAGCAGCAATGGTGATATTGATGGGGTCTTTCTCTTTGATAGTTGATGTGTCAAAATCACTAGGCAAATTACCTCCTTGCTTAGCAAGCAAAAGAAATAATCTATTAGGATCCAAAGCTAAGAGCCTATCTATAGTGTCTACGATATCAAGGTTTTGCAATTCTTCAGTGTGGTCTTATGACACTTCACATGATTGTTGTCTAAAGTCACTAGATGATGAAGGACCTATTGTGTAGCCACTTGGAAGGAAATCATGAGGGTTCATACCCGTGGTGAATTGTGTTGCATCAATGAGTGAGTTGGGGTTATCTTGAGGATTGTTTTGGTTGGTTTCTATGGAATTTTTATATTAAGACTTAGTTAGAGGCATATGATGTTTCAAACTTGATATGATTAAAATGGATGATGGATGGAGTTTTGTTTAGACTTTTGTGACAAGATTGAGACTCTTAGGATGATGTGTTGTTTGAAAGGTTTGGTAAAAGATAAAATCTAGATCAATTGCTAATATGATTGGGATTGTGATTATCCTCCAAGAGATAGATTAATGAACTCAAGGAGAGACAAGATGGGAGTAGTGAGTTTCACCAACTCAAGAGAAGCTACTCTCGTAAGCTAGCTAAGTCACCAGTTTGAAAGATGCTAATTTATCTATGGATCTAAGAGAGGCAAATTCTTAGATCAAAGATAAATTAGGAGATGTGATATAGATTTTGGGCTAATAACCAAACTGATGCTAAAAGTTGGCTAATGTCTGAGATGTATGATAGATGGTGATGACAAAATATCTATAGTCCCAAGAAGATAAAAGCTCTAAAAGTCCAAATAATGATGTGAAAATGGATGAAGATGACTAGAATATTGAAAGACTGATTATAAATGGTCTGAATGGTCTCAAGTCTAATGACAAAATTGACTGAATGTGAATGGCCTCTGATTCTGGGTGAAAAGTTTGACTGGGAACTGTGCTTAACTAGAAGTGCAAGACTGTTTGCTAGAAGTGGTAACAAGAGAAGCCAAAGGCAATAGCAAGATAAACCAGAAGTGCAGTTCTATAAATTAGAAGCACAATATTGTTGACCAAAGGTGCAATACCATATGCCATAAGAGGTAACACGATAGCCCAAAAGTTCAACTCTGTGAAAAATAGTGGGAAAGGTGACAAAACCAAAGGCACAACTCTATTGACTAAAGGCACAATTTTATTGACCAGAAGTGAACTTTTGTGTGCCTTAAGCATAGTAAAAATGCTCAGAAGTGCAATTTTGTTGCTCAAAAGTGGGATTATGTGACTATTGTTTGTTTGGAAGATGGTTTTTGAGTTCTTTGGCAAGAAAATCAAACAAGTAAGACATAATGGATGTTGACTCTTTGGAATTGCGTGCACAATGCTATGAACCTCTATGGATAACAAATGTTAAATACTGGTAGAGCACAAGAAAACACACCAAACACTCTTGTACAATCCTAAAAATTATTCAACTAGGAGTGTTATATCTTGTGGACTCACTTAGGTGAAACTTCAACCCCCACTATTAGATAATGGCAGTTTCTATCCCCTTGATACTATTTATCATTGCTTAGATAGGTAAGGAATGCAAGGTCATGTACCACCTTACACCCTTTACTTTGGAGATGAAGTCTTGCCCAAAGTGTATTATATCTCAAACAATGAAGGTAATAGCATGAGCTCCTCTCCTCCATGCAGTTGTGATGTACTGAAGGATATGACAACCAAATAATATGACAATTAGAATGCAAACAAGAACAAAAGAGACCCTATTCCAATGTCTACATAACTCAAGAAATAATCACAATTGTTATGTAAAAAAATGGGTGTGTCTTTTCAACAAGCAAGCAAAAATGGACCTAGTCCATATGTGAAGACGAGGTTGATTTATATATCCAACACTTGGCTAGTAGAATCACTCTGTGTGATGTTTGATGTTGTCTTATCTTTTCTAACAAATCATAACAATGCATCTGCTCCATGCACTTTGATTGTCATGTATCTCGTCTTGTTGTTACACTTGGTTTTGAGATGCCTGCAGTATAAGCCCAATGACTATACTTAGATTCAAACCTATTTGTGTAGCCTTGGCTTCTTTGTTTTCATGCATAGCTTTCATGTTTTTCTTAGATTAAGATGTGTTTGTGGGAACATATATCAATTGTAAGCACATGTCACCTTTAGGAACATGGGATTTGCAAAAGCTCTTATTCCCTTGTGTGTTTTCTCTCTACCTTAACGTGCTTGATATTGGTACACGATATCAACCACCTTAAGGTGGGGGCATATATAAGGTAAGTTGTCTGATGATTTTGGTACTAACAAAGCGTGTTTGTAAGCCCTCTGCAGAGGTAGGATGTTGTATCTCTGGCATGAGTGCACATATTTATTCTATATTGCAATCAAAAATCCCTTTGCAGAGGGAGGATATCATGCATATCCTTTTATTCAAAATCCCTCTGCAGAGGTGGGATATCATGTGTATCCTTTTATTCAAAATCCCTCTGTGGAGCTGAGATGGTGTATCTCTTGAGCTAGTGAACATCATTTTTATTTCAAAAGTCCTTTGCAGAGACGGAGTTGGATATGAGACTATCCTTCCTTAAGCGTGTCTTTGGTGGTTGTTGTGGCATAAGCCCTATGATAGGCAAAAAATTAGGTTAATAAGATCAAGCATAGCCATGAAAACCTAACCCTACCATCATCAAAGAATCTAATCTAAATGAGATCAAAGGTAAATGCAATTTACGCACAATATCACCTAGATTGTGTGATTCCTTGTTTATGATGTGGATTGCTTCTTCAATAATGAACAATTATGAAGATAAAAGCTACCATGATGGATGAATAAGCTCAATGGATGCTATGGATACTCAAGTGCGTAATATGCTCAGGATGATAATGTAGATGCTATACTAATGTTGGATAGATGTAGTATGGAATGAGAGGGTGTTTATATAGAACTCAACCAAAATCAATCAACGGTGGAGATTCGGTGGCTATGTGAATGGCTAAGATTAAAGGATAGACATAGGTGAATGTGAAGATGACAAGTGGAGAGACGATAGGGCTTATGTGTGCTTGTGTACATAAAAAAGTACTACATATGAAAGATATTAAATAAAAGGATGTAGTACCACTTATCTTTTTAAATGAAAGAGGCACACATGTCAGCTCATGAGATAAATGATAAGATAAATTAATTAAATAAATAAAATTTATTTAATTAATTAGAAACTGGGTTTATGAATGGGTTTTTTAATTAAATAAATAAGATTTATTTAATTAAAAATAGATAGAATGAAGATAATTAAATAATTAAAGATTGTTTAATTATAGTTTAGAAGAAATAGCTAATGAATTAATTAAATAAATATAAATTTATTTAATTAATAGAAGAAATATATGTGTTAGGGATATTGCTCAAGTGTGTTAGACAAATGAAGGTGGTATGTAATGCGATGTTTGAATGCTAAGGATAATGAGTCAATTTTGGGTGTCTACATTTTGCCCCTCTTTGATACAATGTTTGTTAGAGTGTTGTGTCAAAGAAGATATGATATTCTGCTTGATAAACAATGTTATGCCCTAATGTAACTGGCAGGTGATGCCCCCTCAAGAGGTAAGCTAGGCTAACCAAGAAGGGCTGGGTTGACTCGCGATAGAAGAAAAATCTAGGACACAAGGTTGACCTGAAGAAAAAGGGGGTGGGTGGCAACAAATGGGATGATGTAGAAGAAAAAAAGACTTTGGCATAGAAGAATTAAGGTTTGGATAGGGCTATAAGTAGGTTTTGCAAGGGCAAATAGGCTCATTTGTGCTCAGTTGTGCTCAGAAATCTATAGAGATCTAGAGCTCCTTAGAGTTGGTGTGTGACGAGAGTTGGAGAGCTATCAGGATGGTGATTCCATGCAGAGATCATCGTGCCAAGCGAGTGAGGACACATGGATGACCAGAGGGATTAGATGTACCGGTATGTATATTTTTTTTTGCTAAAAGTGTGATTTTGATAGGCTAGAAGAGTCATAAATGCACACACATCACCATCAGCGACTAGGTCTTAGGAAAGGTAGTTTAGGTCACTTGTGTAGGAAAACAAGTCGCTTACAATAGTTACGTTCACTTTTAGGCGCATCTTGGTCGCATATAGTAAGAATAGGTCACTTTTAGTCAGCTAGATAATTGTATAGAAAAAATGTGCATATAGATAAAAATAGGTTGCTTATGGGCTAATAGTAAGCGCATAGGGAAATACAGCTTGCTTAGAAAGAAGAAATGCTCACTTAGGGAATAGAGCTCGCTTATAGGTGAAAGATAGACACATGTAAAGATTTAGCTCACACATGGTCAAGCAGTGATCGCATAGGCAAAATAGGTTGCATATGAGTGAGATATAAGCACATATGGTAAAAGAGGTCGCATTTGAGCAGCAAATAGGTGTATATGAAAAAATGAACTGCTTGTGGTAGATAAAAGATAGGATAGCAATAAACGATCAAATTTTTATAGCATGTAATTAGTAGAAGGGACTGAGATGATGAATGAAATCATGTAGGATATACTACCGCCTTTGTTATCATGGGAGCCACATCCTAGGGATTTGTAGTTAGTGAGATTGCTGGATGTAGAGGAGCGGCTAGTGTTAGAGATCCGTGGGTTAGAGCATGTGTCAAGATTGGAGCTAGTGTAGGCACATCGAGGACTGATGATGGTGATGGTGGAGCGATGGATGAGAGAGCATAGTTCTTTCTTGTTGCTGAGAGGAGAGGCTACGATCACACTAGAGGATGTGTTTCAGATTCTACGGATTCCTATAGATGGGGACTGAGTAGATTATGATCCTGATATGGGTCTAGCTACATTCAGGAGATTGTTTGGGACACCAAACATTGGAGTAGAGGGCTCAGAGATCCCTATGGCGAGGATGGAGGAGCTATTTGATGGATTACAGTGAGTAGTAGTGGCTATTATCAGATGGCTAGTGGGAGATAGATGAGCGAGAGACTTTCTGGTAGGATGGGGGATAGTGATGGAGGGGATGTTCTCCTATGGTATGAGATATTCATGGACAGAGTGTGTGTTTGGACAGCTCTATCATTTCCTGCATGATTGTGCGTATATGTTTGGAGTGAGTATGTCTGCAAGAGTTACCATTTTGCATGTATGGGCTTATGAGCATATTCTAGTGATGAGACCAAAGGAATGGGTGGCTAGAGCAGCAAGAGAGCCTTATGCCAGGATGTATAGAGGAGCTTTGACATACCGGTAGTGCAGAGGAGTGGTGTACTAGTGGAGGAGGTTGGATGAGGTAGATAGCTTTGTATGGAATCCATGGCTGGGATGTGAGAGATGGGATGAGGAGGATACTGAGCTTGTCTATGCTAGGCAGGTGAGATATATTTTTGGATGCAGCATATACATTATAGAGCACTATTTTCTAGAGAGGCTTTTGAGATAGTTTGGGTTACCATAGGCAGTACCAGTTGGTGATACCATTTTTGGGAGGACTAGATCAGAGGTGTTTGATTGGGAACTGGAGGTTGTGGTTGACATGGCTTTGGTGGAGAGAGAGGGACTATAGCCAGTAGTATGGTAGTGGGGACATGGTGAGCAGATGATGAGATTAGAGCAGGTGCAGGCGATGAGAATAGAGAAAGATGTGTTGATGGTGTTTCTAGCACGCAACAACATAGGTGTGATTGCTAGTTTCACACCTCTCTTGAAAAGTATCTTACCCTAGGTAAGACTACTCCAAGGATAATACAGCTAGGTCTTAGCTTGCTTGGAATTTCTCAGTGGTTATGTTTTAGCTATACCTACAAGGGGTCTTACATGCAACCTGCAAATATTTAGGTTTGGGGCAATGAATACACATAAACCCTATTATGATTTTCAGCTGATAGACAAGGTAAGATGCTGCTGAAACTTTCTATTCTAACAACTAAACAGTGGGTTTAAAGAAAATGCAAAAGATTTAGGGTTTTAGAAGGAGTCCTAAGTGACATTCACAATGCAAGGGTTATCTTCAGTAGACAAATATTCCAGACTTTTAAACCAGTTCTCTGAGTTACCAAACTGAAATGGGTGTTACAGTGCTGCAGAAAACGGTACTATCTTCAATGGAATTCAAAAGGTTTTCAGACCACATTGATTCATTAAATACCCAACAAATGGCGCAAATTAACTCATAAAATGAAGTTGAACTTCAACACAAATCATAAGCCCAGACTAACTTTACACAGTTATTTACCATCAGCAAACAACTAAAAGTATGGACTTGGAACATTCATCAAATACTGCAGCAAACCATTAACATCATAAAAGCACAACTAATCTAACTATGGGAGAGCAAGAAGCAAACCATGAAAACCACAATGAATCGACACAAGATACAAATTCTCAGAAATACCGCAGAAACTTGCTTTGTATTAATTCAAATGGCACAGAGTCAACAATTTGGCATCAAAATCTCTCTTACAAAAGGTGGAAATGGCAGCCCTTTATATAGAAAGCAGCATACCCTAGCCCTTCAAATGAATGGTGGAGATTAACTCAACACTGATGGTCTAGATTACATCAAGAATAACCCATATTAGTTCTCAGATTACATTTTGTCTTTTATGAAAAAGACGAAAAAACAGCCCCAGATACATTGAATCTAGTCATTTTGACTAGCCAGCTCAATACACTAGTGAAAAGGCTCATTTTGGAAGTGAGAAGAAGACAAAAATGAGTCACATGTCATCCAGATACATCAAGTTCACAACAGTGACGGGATTGAATCAATAAAATATTCAAATAATGTTAAGACTCTTTATCCAGATTAATGCTATCCTTTTGGTCAGCTTATTTCGATAGGTCAACCATGCTTCAAGCGTCGGATTGATGTCAGATGGGTCCGGATCTTGCAAATGATGTACTCTGTAATCAAATACTTCCAGCTCCTGACTGAACTTGATGTATATCTTTTCAAAATCTACCTCTGCCCTGTGGAATGCCTTGAATTCTGCTCTGAGGTCACTTGCTTTATCCAGTCGTTCTTCCGTGCTTAATGCAGTGTCTTCAAATAATATAACATGCAGCTTACCTTTGCATTTTTCGGCCTCGAAAGGAGCATAGTCATCGAAAGACTCATCCCTATAGCTTCTCAAAGCATCACTGATGTCGTATATGACATATCTTAGTTCTTTGTCGGCGGGTTTATATGCCTCCTTTACTTGTTCAAAGGTTTCCTTCCTCAGAAGTAACTACTAATACCATTCAATAGCCTTTGGGAGCCTATCCCTAGTCAAAATATTTTCAGTGACCAAGGTTTGAGCTGGCAACTCCCGGATACCCTTGATTCGCGGATACATGTGAGAGTAATATTCGTCAAAAGAGTCACATTCATCACGCAAATCCTTCCATTTTTTATGCAAATCCACCGCTTGTTGGTGGGCATGAGCAGAGGCACTTATGGCGTCGCATCCTGCCTCAAAAACACTCATCAACCAATTCTCGACGCCCTAGGACTTTGATCTTACCTCGCTCAGCTTTTCCATTTCGTCAGAAGATAGGAAAGTTGGCACGGTCCTTATATCACCTCCTGCATCTACTGGTTTTACCAGAAACTGAAGGCATGCTCTGAGCTGCTCGTTTTGGCGCTTTAATTCCTTTTTGGACATCTCGTCCTTATCCAACTGCTTCAAAATTGACATAACCGATCCTTTGATATCATCCACCCTTTGAGCACGGGTGGTTGGGCCTAAATCAAACGTGGATATTACATAATCTTCCGCCCTGACCTGATCTATTGCCATGTCAGCCAGAGGGACAGCTACCTCCGTGATCCTTGAGCCTGATTCGCTTTGATAGATCCTTGATTGTACCTTGGCCTTTTTCTATTTCTGAGGCTTTTGAGCCTGCGATAGGATGGTGCTTAAATCAATTTTCATTACTTCAATCTAGGGTTCGGGGTATACCATCCTACCCTGCAGCCATTCGGGAGCGGAAGATTTGTTCAACTCAGTGGCACCATCCTTATCTAATACAACCAATTCTTTAGAAGGCTCTTGTTCGGGCTCAGGACTCTTCTCCTTTTCTCCTTGGGCTAATTCATTTAGGCTTTCAAGCACATTTTCCCATGCAATTTTCAAAACTTCTTCTGTTGGATCCTTGCTTAGGGGACTATCAGATATATCAATTATTTCTACGCCATCTGATGTGTCGAGTAGGCTTTTATCATCCATACTGGTCAATACTTCCTCACCCTTTTCAGTTACTATTCTGTGCTCTTGCAGCTCCAATTCTACGCACACCTTCTCGATACCAGTCAACAAAGGCACTTCCAATGATTCTGCAGGCATTTGTGAAACGGGGATAGCAAAAGAAATCATGAAGAAAGGAGTACTAATTTGAGTCAAATTAGCTAAGGCTGGTGATAAGGAGGAGGAAATGGTAAAGGGTGAAGCAAAGGCCAACGAGGGCAACGGAAGTGGGGGCGATAGGATGGTTGATATGGAAGGCAATGGTAAGGGAGAAGAAAGGGTAGATGTAGCAGAGGGGTATGTAATGGCAAGAGTGGGAGAAATAGGATTGCTGGGATCACCGGAGGAGATTGCCAGTGAGCAGGAAGTGGTAGTAATGCTAGAGGTTGGAGAAGCGGAAGGAGATGATTCCTGCACAATGACAGCTGAAGTGGTGGGAGAAGTAGGTGAAATGGAGGAAGGAGGAGGGATAGAAGTAGAAAAGGTGGAAGTCAAGATAGCAGTTCCTATATCTGGTATGGGGGGTTGGGTGATTGAAGGAATTGAATCATCTTTGGTGGTAACACTCTCCTTGCTTGCTGCTTTTGTTTTTACCTTCTTGGCCTTGGAGGCCTCCCCAGTGCTACTTGGCATGTCTTTCCTCTTAGAAGCTCTGGGCCTAGGAGGTGGATCTTTCTTCTGAGGAGATCTTACAGGAGCCTTTCTCACTTTTCCTGCCCTTGTTGCCAAAGGGGCATGTTCCTCAATGTCTGAACCCTTCTCCTTGGTTGGCTCCGTATCATCTGTCACTAGTACGGGCTCATCTTCCTCTCTGCCGGAATCTTTATCTGATTCAACTGTCGTATTGGTCAATTGGACTCCTTGCCCCCTTGGGACACCCAATTGTGCTCTGACCCAGGCTTTACTTAATCTAATTGGCTCCTTCATGATCTCATCCAAGGAGCTTTCTTCAGCGTTCGCCCAATTGGGTAATGGGATGGGTAGGTGGTATTGCATCTCCCATGGGCCTCTGACCATGATATTTTCATCGTCCTGTAATTGGTCTAGTACTGCCATTATATGATATTTCTTAATGAAATCCAAGGATAGCCTTGAGTGCGCCCTCTTCATGACCTCATAGTCATCAGGGCAGTTGGCCCAGAAATCTTCAATATGGTCCTTGTGAAATAACTTCTTGCTCACGAACTTCTCCATCACTTGATTTGGGTCAAAGTGAGCCCTGGCATTGTAATAGTGTAAGTTCAGGAGTTGGAGCTCTTTATCCAAATATTCAGCTGAGGCGAGGGAGTGGCACGCGTAGAGTCCTCTGCCAAACTTGATGGGGAACTGGACATTTGTTCTGTTCAAGTGCTTGAGCTTTTCGGCGCATGGTATTAGTTGCCTAGACAGTTCTAGGAGCACTGTCTTATCATCAGGGTATCTTGGCAACCTATATGCCATTCCAGTGAAGCCTTGTACTCTAATATATGTAAACTTTTCAAACTAGATATACCACCGGCCATATTGGATTACTTCGTTCATAGCCTCGGCTGAAATCCTCAAGGCTGTATTACCTTGTAACTTCCTCGCTACATACATAGTAAATGCATCGTTGACCCGCTTGAAGTGTATCAAGGACTGTGATGAAGTCAACTGAGGATAGCCTTCATATACCTTGACCTGCATCTTTTCATCATTCCCAATTTCTCCAATCTTGGACAATCCGTCGTAATGATTCATTCTTGCCAATGCATAAATGACGTAGGATGTCCATCTGAAATACTTCTTCTCATTGAAGTTGCTGAAAGCTTCATGTATATTGTCGCTAAGGATCTGCGACCAATGGAACTTGGTCCCCTTCAGTATTTCTAAGATTATAATAAACATCCAATCCTCAAAGGTGGAAGCAGTTGGCAACCCATACACTCTACTCAAGAAAGTTATGACATCCCCAATTTCATCATGGAAATCGCTTCTGTATAACACTATGGGGAGCTTGACGAGAGCGGATTTCTTGCTCTTGACCCAATGGTCGTTTATATGTTTCCTGCATCCCTCCACACCTTTATTATATGCTTCCTTGGATGCTTGTGTGTCGGGCATGGTCATGGTTTTATACCATGGAATATCTAGCATCTCTGCCAAAGCAGGCAGGGTCAAATCAGCTAGGATTTCTTCGCTAGCTGTCTGTATTTGTCTAGATACAATATCATATCTTTCTGCACAACTTGCCATCAACTCTGCACACTGAACTGAGGTTGGGAAAGTAGTTGCTTGTCCAAGTCCACTATCCTTTAGTCTCTTGGCTCGAGGAGTTGGAGTGGGTCCAAAGATTATGAGTCTGTAATCATCTAGGTCGATATGACCTAGATCGGTGTCTCCCACATTGCTCCACCCAGAGTGGATTCTAGTCTTTGGAGGTATGCCTTTGAACTCGTACTTCATGGCTTGAGCCCGTGCAGTCATCTAATCTGCAAAACCAGACCTTATAAGCTTGATACCAAGTAAGTTCCTTGATATACTCCTATGATTAGATAAGTAATCATAAATCCATCATTCTTTATATGCAGTTGAAGGAAAACTAAGTTAACACAAACAAGGTACGGCATGCAATCAAATGTTGCAAAGAATTTCACCTAAACATCATTATCACAGCATTACAACCTTAATTGCATTACCCTGAACAGTCTTCCCTAAAGAAACTTCAACAAATTCGGCCATTCAGAGAGGTTTGCGCTAATATGGAGGTTGTCCGACCTTGAGCAGGAAAAGTGCCATAATTGAGGTTGTCCGACCTTGGCGGGAAAATAAGGAATGTCTGACCTTGGATTAGAGTCTGTTCTGTGCGTCCTGAAATTTGCACTATTTTCAGAGGTGTCCGACTTGCGCGAGATTTGGAGGTCTCCGACCTCCAACGGTTTATAAGTCGGTCGGTGGACAAACTGGCGCAAAACAATTGCCGATACATCATGGCTTCTTCTGCGTGGAAATTAGGTAGGTCTGACCTGCGCGGGTTTCAACGGAGTCCGACCAGGTCAAATGCAAGGCATTTTAGTGCACGGTCGGATGGAGGATATTGTAGCACAAATAGTTTGATGAGTCCTCCCGGCAGGGTTTTCGAGTAGCATCGACTTCGCGAGGTTATGGACATCATCCGACTAGGTCGGATACAAGGTATTTTAGTGCAAGGTCAGACGGAGGAGGTTTTAGCGCAAAAAACATTTTCTGAGTTGCGAACATTTTTAAACCATCCGACCTGATTGAAAATGACATATTAGTTGCGAGGGTCGGATGAAGTTATTTTCAGCACAATTGGACGCTGGGCTTTGGCACTAGATCCCGGGGTGTCGGACCAAACCTGATGACATTGATGTCGAAGATCGATTGGGGGTCAATTTAGCACTGACTCGGTGCGCGGGGTTTGTAGGGCTTAAACCCACAGTGTCTAAATTTGCCTAAGGTCCTCCAGCTTGTGGTTTTTACCTGAGTCCTAGTCTAGGGTTTTGAAAACTGAAGCGACAAATTCGTTAAACCCTAACCTAGAATTATCATGTTTTAGCAAGCATATTCAAATACGAAAACCCCGACGGCCTCCCTTGACTTACTCGAAAAACCCTAAAAAAAATGAAATAAAGAGGGTTAGAATCCTACCTGCAAATGGCGGTGCAGATTCAAACTTGTCGGGGAGGTCGCGGGTTCGAGCTCGGGCGATGTTGGCAGTGAAGATCGGAGCTTGGGATGCGCAGTTGGAAAATGCAATTAAAGAAAATGAGTTAAACTCACTTAATTCCTTATTTAAACCATGCCATTCCGTCATTAATCACCCGAGAGTACGGACTGTCAGCGCGGATTTGCAGTTGGTCTGACTTGGTGGAAAAACTGTAGGTCTCCGACCTGGTCGGTCGAGGGAAGATTCAGTGTGAACCCTAGAGGTTTGACATGCCCTTCTTGGCGGGGTTTTCTAACCCATCCGACCTGCGAGGTTTTTTTTGGGGATCCGACCAAGTCGGCAGTTGAAGTTTTAAGTGCAAGGTCAGTTGGAACAAATTTTAGCGCAGAAGGTCTGATGAAAGGAGAATTAGCGCAAAGGTCGGATCGACAAGGTTTTGGCGCATAGGTTGATTGAGGCCAACTTTAGTGCATAGGTCGGTTGAGGCCAGCTTTAGCGCATAGTACTAAATCAAGGACCTTAAAGGGAAAATAACAACCCACCTTAGCAAATTTGAAGTGATTTTTCAATGCAATCATTCTATCTATGGCATAAATACTTTAGACCATACAACCACTCCGAAAGAGAGAGATCAGAAAACCAAATGACCCACTAGCCAAAACAAAAAAAGGGGGGGTCCCCATGTTTAGAATGGGGCGTGTGTGCAAGGCACAACAAATGGCGACTCTGCTGGGAATGCTCCAGAGCATTTCTAAGATAAACGTCAGTTCAAACCCAGAATCTCTGTGTTTCCCACTCATTAGATGAGAAAGCATGGTGCCTTGTCAAAAGAATCAAGGACCGCTAACCAGTGCATCCCTCCATATCCTGAAAACCTGAGTGTGTGCAATTGCATTCATTCCCATCCCTCGGCAACTAAGTTCATCCAAGATCCTTCACGCTAAGCTATGAAGTTGGGATTATTTTACCACCAAGAGAATGCTTCTGATGTTTGAGATGCGATGAGTCTTGATAGAAGTGGATGATGATTCTTCCAGTGACAATTTGTCTATCATGATATTCTTTCTTGATAATGCCTTTGATGATTTCTGATGTTAATAATCTTTAGATAATAATCTTCATGTGAGAGTATTCAAATGATAATCTTTATATTGATACTTTGTAGTGGGTCTAGTGTTGAAAACACCTTTTATTTTTACCCAGTAGGCTAGCAGTACTTAGTACCGCCTGCCACTCTCATTTGGGATCTGCAGAATTAGTGTTGGTGGTGAAATTTCGGACCCAAACTCTTTGCTTACACAAGATCACCCAGACTTACTTAGCTACTTTAGGGGTATTTTAAGTGAGAGATATATGGTTAGAAAATACTTTAGGTGCACCAACTAACGACTCGTTCTAGTGAAAAAACATCATATTTCCTGGTAAAACAATGGAACCCACAGCAAGGCCTAAGCGGAACTTTGGCTTCTCAAAGAAAGGCTACAGATTATTTGCCCAATAAGGAAGCATCTGCAGGTCTACACAACTGCCACCACGTTAGAAACAAGGACCTCGCAAAAGCACCAGAACAACCGGACGAAAGAAAATGCCCGGCCTGAAGGAGAGCAAAAAGCAAGACAGCAAAAACAGGAAAGCAAACTAAACTAGCAACAACCTAAACTAACCAGAGCAAACAAACCTCTAACTATATACACTAGAACGAGACATAAATGTCTCTCAGGCCTGGAAGTAGTGCTTCAGGAACTGGCCATTGACAGGCAATGGCAGCTCCTCACCAATAAGGCTCTTGAGTCGATATGTATTGTCCCCCAGGATCTCATAAATCTGGTAGGGTCCTAACCAAAGTTTGTCAAACTTACCATGTTCTCCCTTTCTCTCATGGGCTTTGTCCCAGTATAGGACCAGATCGGAAATACGGAAAGCTTTAATTTTGGCCCTCTTGTCGAACCATCATTTTACTACACCCTGATGTTTGGCAAAGTTTTCTAAGGCTGCATCGCATTTTTCTTCAAGGTGCAACAGCTGGGCTAATCGTGAGGACAAGTGGTTGTCGGCTTCGAGGTATTCTTGCATAAATTGAAGTACCAGGATTCTCAAATGGATGGGAAAGATGGGCTTAATCCCATAAACTAGGTGATACGAGGAGGTGTTCAAGGCGGCTTTGTGTCGGATTCTATCAGCCCATAAAGTGAACCTGAGCTGAGTGTGCCAATCCTTGGGGTTTTTGTCCAAAAGTCTCTTGATAACTTCAAGCAGATTCTTGTTTGTTGATTCTGCCACCCCATTTCCTTGGGGATAGTAGTTGGAAGAGAATTTGAGAGTGATCCCATAGTCGAATGCCCAGTTAGAGAAACGCAATGATGAAAAGGCTGGGCCATTATCACAAACTAAAGCAAACGGACAACCAAATCTAGTGATAATATGCTTTTCAATAAATTTAATAACTACCTCCGTGGTGCATTGCTTACAAGCTATTGCCTCAGACCAACGAGTACAATAGTCAGTAGTGGTCAGAATATACCTGTGGCCCGCAGAAGAAGGTGGGTTGATCATACCGATGAAGTCAAGCCCCCACTGAGCAAATGGTCGTACCTCCACTACCGGTTGCAGTGGCATGGA
This sequence comes from Cunninghamia lanceolata, assembly GCA_027924645.1. Taxonomy (NCBI): domain Eukaryota; kingdom Viridiplantae; phylum Streptophyta; class Pinopsida; order Cupressales; family Cupressaceae; genus Cunninghamia; species Cunninghamia lanceolata. Next base: position 11,881,352 of record BSBN01001466.1, on the reverse strand, counting down.
TGCGTGGCGTTCTCGATGTGCGGCAGTTTGACATATATGACAGGTCCTCACATGTGAATGCACATCCTTAAACAATGTTGGCTAGTAATACCCAGCCCAAAGAACCTAATTAGCTGTCGAATGTGCTGACCCATGTCCTGTCCCAAACCTTTCATGAAAACTGGTTAATACCTGATCAACTTCTGATTTGTCCAAACACCTTAGATAAATGCCCTCATGGTTTCTTTTGTAGAGGACAGATCCTTTTATCATGTAACTGCTACTTTTGAGCTTGAGAGCTCTTCTCTGTACTGAATTTAGTTGCTGTGGGTAGCATTGATTAAGTAAATAAAATATTATATCTCTATACCATTCATCCTTTGAAACATCCTCCAATAAATACTGCTGAGAAACCAAGTTGGGTCCTACCTCGGCCATTGTTTTAGTCAAAGCTTGGCCCCTTACCAATTTCATGGGTTGAATCTCTATGTCAAATTCCTGTAATATGGTGACCCACTTCCCTCTTCTTTCTCCTAATTCACTCTGCATCAGCAGTGCTTTGACTGCTGCATCTGGAACTATGGTGGTAACTTGGCTTCTTAGGATATAGTGACAGAATTTCTTGACTGTTTTGACTAGAGCATACGCCTGTTTTTCCACATTTGGATACCTTAGTTCCACGTCTTTTAAGGGAGTACTCATAAAAGCAATGGGCCTTTCATCGTCAACTGACCTCTTTTGTGTCAACATCGCTGCGCAAGTATGTTCTGAAGCAAATGAGTATATGTGAAACGGCAATATATAATTAGGGCTGACCAAAACAGGTACGTTGGATATAGCTCGCTTGATTTCTGTGAAGGTAGCCTTAGCTTCTAGGGTCCAATCCATTTTAGCATCCTTTTTCAGCATGGCGTTGAGAGGTCAAACTATCTCAGCAAATCCTGTGATGAACTTGCGCACAAAGTTGATCTTACCGAAATATGATTTAAGTTCCTTTTTACTGGCCGGAGGGGCAATCTTGAGTATTGCTTGGATCCTATCTGGATCAATGGATATTCCTTGGTCATATATCACATGCCCCAATAGCTTTCCTTCAGTTACCTCGAACATGCACTTCTTGGGGTTAAGTGATATGCTGTAATCCTTACATCGCTGCAACACCTTCCTTAGATCAGCTACATGGTCTTCGCACCTCTTTGAGAACACCATCAAGTCATCCATGTAGACGATTATGCATTTTCCCACTAATCCTTTGAAGGCAACATCCATTGCGCGCTAAAAAGTTGCACCAGCATTTATCAAACCAAATGGCATTTGTCGGTATGCATAGATGCCCCATTTGCAGGTGAAAGATGTTTTTAATCTATCTTCGTATTCCACCATTACTTGATTATAACCAGAGTATCCGTCTAGAAATGACATCATCTGAGATCCATTAACAATTTGCAATACTTCATCCAATGACGGCAGCGGGTAATTGTCCTTTTCAGAGGCTCTGTTCAAATTATGGAAATCAACGCAAAGCCTGATTTCCCCATTTTTCTTTCAGACAGGAACTAAGTTTGCCACCCACGCAGAATGTCTGACTGGAAATATTATCTTAGCTGATAACAGCTTCTGAACTTCTTTGAAAATTAGCGGCTCTAATAGAGCATTAACTGGCCTCTGCCTTTGCCTGAAAGGCTTTGCCCCTGGCTTCAGCGGGATTGTGTGTGTGATAATCGAGGTGTCGTAAGTTTTTAGATCTTCATAACTCCAGGCTATTACCTCGTGATAATCTCTCAATGCATGTATGATTCCAGTCCCTTCGTCCTCTGTGCTGGCCTTTCCAATAAACACGTTCTTCACATCTGCCTCCGTCCCCAAGTTAAATGGGTCACTTTCCCCCTGGAGATCCTCCTTCTTTCTTCTGAGTTCCTAGATTATCTGAGTCAAACAGCCTTTCCAATTCTACCATTCCTCTGGGGATCGTATTTGTTTTCAAGTTCAGTACTCCCTCTAAATCGATTTCAGCAAGCTCCATCTCTTCTTCATCTATTATATGAGTAGTGAACACGTCTGATGAGGAAAGAAAATTGAGTATGTGTTGGTCATCCTCAAAAACTTGGAAATTGGTAACGTTATCGGGCACATTTGGGGTGGCCACAAACTCGACAGAAAACTTTTTCAATCCTGCCATGGAAGTGGGTTCCAATGTGCTCGCTGTCTGGGCCAAAGCGTTTGCAACATGATTTTGCCTTTTGGGAATGACTTGGATATTAAAACCATCAAAGCATTTAATCAAATCCCATACCCTATTCCTGTACCTATTCAACCTCTTGTCATTACACGAGTACTATTTTCGCACTTGTTTCACCACTAACTCAGAATCACCAAACACTTAGACAATTCTGACCCTTTTCTGTAGTGCTAGCAGCAATCCTTGCACCAACGCCTCATATTCAGCGATGTTGTTTGTACATGGAAATTGTAGTCTTTGTGATGTCAGAAATGAACTCCTAGTAGGACTAATCAGCTCGACTCCTGCACCAGACCCTTGCCTACACCTTGAACCGTCAAATCTCAAGGTCCACAAGCAAAAATCCCAGTTGTCCTCCCTCTGTCTACCTGGCTTCTCTTCCTTCCCTAATTTCTCTTGCTCAAGCAGAGGTTCAGACTCTTCCTTCTTTTCAACAATCAGTTCATCCTTTAGAATTAAGGGAATCTTTAGTTGCTTTTGCACTTGTTTAATTGCCTCTTGACATAGTTGGCAGGCAAATTTAGAATGAGATGTATCGTGTATGCGACACCAGTTGGGCAATAATAATTCCTCCATTTGAACCTGCCTCCCAACAGCAGTTTGATCTTGCACAAACCTAGATACAAAACTACAAAACCCTTCGAAAACTCCGAGCTCATCCTCCTCTAAAGATTCTCCATCATTGGATTGAACGTATACCGCTGTACCTTCCAGTCTTTCTATCAGAGGTTTAGGAGGTCTTAAGCAACTCATCATAAGGATTTCTTCTGGCAGATTGATGTGGGGAAGGTAGACGCCCAAATCAACCTCTAAAAACAAAATTTCATTGGGCTGATTAAATTCTGTGATCATGTGCTTCATCTTGGGTTCTCTTTCAATACGGATTTGATTAGCTAATCCCTTCCACGGTAGCCACATATGAGAGAAATCCGTTGCCATATACCCATTCAAGGTCCTGGACCAATCCCTACTTAAAATCATACCGTATTGATCTGGAATAGCCACCACTTGAATATCGATGTACTGCTGTACCCTAGGATCAGAAGCCAATTGCATATGTATCCGGTTCAATTCACCAACCACATTCACCTCGGTTTTATCTAACTGCGTCACTTTTCTGGAGGACTTGGCTGGAGTGAGCCCAAGCACTTTACAGATGGATAATGGCATTACCTTTGTGGAAGCACCAGAATCTACTAAACAATTGTGAAGGTTTTTGTTGAAAATCCTGAGGGTTAAGAGGAAAGGTGGACTTTCTCTCTTGTCTTTATACAGAGTTATTTTTTGTTCCACGTCGGTTACATGTACCCTTTCTTTGCCTTTATCAATGTTATCCTTAGCAACGTTTTCTCTTGGCGTATGATCAGTCTTGGTTCCAGCGCCTATGTCTTGAAAGAAAGATGTTCTAACCTCAGGTATCTTAAACAACTCATACACAGAAAGACTGACCTTCATCTTTTTAAGCTCATCAGCCACATACTGTCCTATTTTCACCATATCAGCATGCTAGAATCTTTCCGTATCAGTAATGGTACCATGATGTACGGTTTGAAGAGGGGCTTTAGGGGGTTCAAGATTATTGGTAGCCTGAGGATCAGGCGGGACTTGATAACTATTTGGGGGAATGGAAGTGGTGAAAGGGCCTTTTGGCTTGCTACTCCTCAGATTGTAGGGAGTCTTGTTGTACTGCTGATATGCATTGACTTCCTCAGACTCTTCTTCTTCAGGTTGGTTGTCATCCTGAAATGGAAACGTATAACTATCAAGAACGAGAGCAGCATCATACCTTTGAGAGGGGACAATCTCATACCCGGTTGGTGGAGTCTCCTGATTTTCAGCATTCTAAATTTCCATTTGAAAGATACTGGAAGCAATCTGGAATTCTAGGCAATCCAACTCAGAATGGGCATTGGTATTGTGCAATCTACACCAAGTAGATAAGGCGGCTTCAGCTAGCATTACGTGACTTGGGGGTCTGGTGTCACTATTCTGATTCTCCAAAGGTGAAGGCACTCCCCCATTGTTAGGCCTAGTATTCCAGGATCGATTTGACCGCTGTTGAAAGCTCTGATTTTGATACTGATTTTGATTTGGAAACTAGTTTGGGCCTTGATTTTGTGAGTGCTGTTGGTTCTGGACATGTTGTCGATTCTGCCCTCTCTGTTGTAAATAAGCATTCTAGTTTTTGAGGTGAGTGACTTCAGCAGTGAGCTTTTTCATCTATTCAACCAGTTCTTTGATATCATCTCTGTCTTCCCTGGTCTTGGCCGCTTCCGAGGACTACAGGAAAGGCATTTGTGCTGGAGGCATTTCAGCTACTGGGTTGCCTGGGTGGATTACTAAAGCTTGCATGGCAGCTGGGTTCGGGACTGGGTTCATTACAGGGGTTCGATTGGCCAATGCATGATTTATCATGGGAATTTGATTCGGCATGGCCACGAGACCTATATGATTCAGCGGACCAGAGGTTGTTTGTCCAAGCTGGGTACTTACTTCGACAGCAGCAGAATATGCTGCGGCTAAACTGGCTGGTACTGGGTTGGCCCTCCTTGCAAACATGGAGGTGAGTTTATCTAGGGCAGCATAGTAAATAGGTAGAGCGGCAGCTTGATCTATAGCATAGGGGGCTTACAGATGACTATAGGCTTTCTAGAATCTGTTATTGAAGGTACTAATCATTTCACCCTCCTCCCGTCGAATCTCCACAAAAGAACAGTAAAGATCGGACAGGGTGGTGGGCATACGGAACCTATTCAAAAAAGTCATCTTCAGATTTGGCCAAGAATTTATAGATGCCGCCGGAAGATTGGCAAACCAGTAGTAAGCTTCATCCTGCAAAGAATAGGGGAATAGCCGACATATTACATCTTCATGCTGTACTTGTAACATGAACATATTAGCTTCAAAGATCTTTATGTGTTCGTCCGCGGTCCTATCTGGGTCATGTACCCTGAACTTTGAGCAGAACTTGTCTAGGTTTTTGGGCATGTCATGGTAGTCATTGAACAGCAGAGGGGATTGGTTATTTCCTGCAAAGTAAGCCATGATAGGGGGATTAATGGGAGCTGTAGTAGTATTTCTGGGGGTTGACTGAGCTCAAGGAGCCCTGGGTATTCCTTGATCCCTTCTTGTTCTTCTAAATTCTGTTAGAGATAGCAGTTCCTCTCCAGCTGAGCTGGATCTAGTGTGTCTCTGTCTAGTCCCCAGACTTGCTGATTTTTGGCAGCCCTCCTTCTAGTGCCAATTCTGTTGATGGTGTTTCTAGCACGCAACAACGTAGGTGTGATTGCTGGTTTCACACCTCTCTTGAAAAGTATCTTACCCTAGGTAAGACTACTCCAAGGATAATACAGCTAGGTCTTAGCTTGCTTAGAATTTCTCAGTGGTTATGTTTTAGTTGTACCTACAAGGGGACTTACATGCAACCTGCAAATATTCAGGTTTGGGGCAGCGAATACACATAAACCCTATTATGATTTTCAGCTGATAGACAAGGTAAGATGCTGCTGAAACTTTCTATTCTAACAACTAAACAGTGGGCTTAAAGAAAATGCAAAAGATTTAGGGTTTTAGAAGGAGTCCTAAGTGACATTCACAATGCAAGGGTTATCTTCAGTAGACAAATATTCCAGACTTTTAAACCAGTTCTCTAAGTTACCAAATTGAAATAGGTGTTACAGTGCTGTAGAAAACGGTGCTATCTTCAATGGAATTCGAAAGGTTTTCAGACCACATTCATTCATTAAATACCCAATAAATGGCGCAACTTAACTCATAAAATGAAGTTGAACTTCAACACAAATCATAAGCCCATACTAACTTTACACAGTTATTTACCATCAGCAAACAACTAAAAGTATGGACTTGGAACATTCATCAAATACTGCAACAAACCATTAACATCATAAAAGCACAACTAATCTAACTATGGGAGAGCAAGAAGAAAACCATGAAAACCACAATGAATTGACACAAGATACAAATTCTCAGAAATACCACAGAAACTTGCTTTGTATTAATTCAAATGGCATAGAGTCAACAATTTGGCATCAAAATCTCTCTTACAAAAGGTGGAAATGGCAGCCCTTTATATAGAAAGCAGCATACCCTAGCCCTTCAAATGAACGGTGGAGATTAACTCAACACCGACGGTCCAGATTACATCAAGAATAACCCATATTAGTTCCCAGATTACATTTTGTCTTTTATGAAAAAGACGAAAAAATAGCCCCAGATACATTGAATCTAGTCATTTTGACTAGCCAACTCAATACACTAGTGAAAAGGCTCATTTTGGAAGTGAGAAGAAGACAAAAATGAGTCACATGTCATCCAGATACATCAAGTTCACAACAGTGATGGGATTGAATCAATAAAATATTCAAATAATATTAAGACTCTTTATCCAGATCAATGCTATCCTCGCTGGTCAGCTTATTTCGATAGGTCAACCATGCTTCAAGCGTCGGATTGATGTCAGATGGGTCCGGATATTTCAAATGATGTACTCTGTAATCAAATACTACCAGCTCCTGACTAAACTTGATGTATATCCTTTCAAAATCTACCTCTGCCTTGTGGAATGCCTTGAATTCTGCTCTGAGGTCACTTGCTTTATCCAGCCGTTCTTCCGTGCTTAATGTAGTGTCTTCAAATAATATAACATGCAGCTTACCTTTGCATTTTTCAGCCTCGAAAGGAGCATAGTCATCAAAAGACTCATCCCTACAGCTTCTCAAAGCATCACTGATGTCGTATATGACAAATCTTAGTTCTTTGTCAGCGGGTTTATATGCCTCCTTTACTTGTTCAAAGGTTTCCTTCCTCAGAAGTAACTACTGATACCATTCAATAGCCTTTGGGAGCCTATCCCCAGTCAAAATATTTTCAGTGACCAAGGTTTGAGTTGGCAACTCCCGGATACCCTTGATTCGCGGATACATGTGAGAGTAATATTCGTTGAAAGAGTCACATTCATCACGCAAATCCTTCCATTTTTTATGCAAATCCACCGCTTGTTGGTGGGCATGAGCAGAGGCACTTATGGTGTCACATCCTGCCTCAAAAACACTCATCAACCAATTCTTGATGCCCTGGGACTTTGATCTTGCCTCGCTCAGCTTTGCCATTTCGTCGGTAGATAGGAAAGTTGGCATGATCCTTATATCACCTCCTGCATCTACTGGTTTTACCAGAAACTGAAGGCATGCTCTAAGCTCCTCGTTTTGGCACTTTAATTCCTTTTTGGACATCTCGTCCTTATCCAACTGCTTCAAAATTGACATAACTGATCCTTTAAAATCATCCACCCTTTGAGTACGGGTGGTTGGGCCTAAATCAAACGTGGATATTACATAATCTTCTGCCCTGACCTGATCTATTGCCACGTCAGCTGGAGGGACAGCTACCTCTGCGATCCTTGAGCCTAATTCACTTTGATAGATCCTTGATTGTACCTTGGCCTTTTTCTGTTTCTCAGGCTTTTGAGCCTGCGATAGGATGGTGCTTAAATCAATTTTCATTACTTCAATCTGGGGTTTGGGGTATACCATCCTACCTTGCAGCCATTCGGGAGCAGAAGATTTGTTCAACTCAGTGGGTCCATCCTTATCTGATACAACCAATTCTTTAGAAGGCTCTTGTTCGGGCTCAGGACTCTTCTCCTTTTCTCCTTGGGATAATTCATTTAGGCTTTCAAGCACATTTTCCCGTGCAATTTTCAAAACTTCTTCTGTTGGATCCTTGCTTAGGGGACTATCAGATATATCAATTATTTCTACGCCATCTGATGTGTCGAGTAGGCTTTTATCATCCATACTGGTCAATACTTCCTCACCCTTTTCAGTTACTATTCCGTGCTCCTGCAACTCCAATTCTGCGCACACCTTCTCGATACCAGTCAACAAAGGCACTTCCAATGATTCTGCAGGCATTTGTAAAACGGGGACAACATAAGAAATCATGAAGAAAGGAGTACTAATTTGAGTCAAATTAGCTAAGGTTGGTGATAAGGAGGAGGAAATGGTAAAGGGTGAAGCAAAGGCCAACGAGGGCAACGGAAGTGGGGGCGATAGGATGGTTGACATGGAAGGCAATGGTAAGGGAGAAGAAAGGGTAGATGTAGCAGAGGGGTATGTAATGGCAAGAGTGGGAGAAACAGGATTGCTGGGATCACCGCAGGAGATTGCCAGTGAGCAGGAAGTGGTAGTAATGCTAGAGGTTGGAGAAGTGGAAGGAGATGATTCCTGCACAATGACAGCTGAAGTGGTGGGAGAAGTAGATGAAATGGAGGAAGGAGGAGGGATAGAAGTAGAAAAGGTGGAAGTCAAGACAGCAGTTCCTGTATCCAGTATGGAGGATTGGGTGATTGAAGGAATTGAATCATCTTTGGTGGTAACACTCTCCTTGCTTGCCGCTTTTGTTTTTACCTTCTTGGCCTTGGAGGCCTCCCCAGTGCTACTTGGCATGTCTTTCCTCTTAGAAGCTCTGGCCCTAGGAGGTGGATCTGTCTTCTAAGGAGATCTTACAGGAGGCTTTCTCACTTTTCCTACCCTTCTTGCCAAAGGGGCATGTTCCTCAATGTCTGAACCCTTCTCCTTGGTTGGCTCCGTATCATCTGTCACTAGTACGGGCTCATCTTCCTCTCCACCGGAGTCTTTATCTGATTCAACTGCTGTATAGGTCAATTGGACTCCTTGCCCCCTTAGGACACCCAATTGCGCTCTGACCCAGGCTTTACTTAATCTAATTGGCTCCTTCATGATCACATCCAAGGAGCTTTCTCCAGTGTTCGTCCAATTGGGTAATGGGATGGGTAGGTGGTATTGCGTCTCCCATGGGCCTCTGACCATGATATTTTCATCATCCTGTAATTGGTCTGGTACTGCCATTATATGAAATTTCTTAATGAAATCCAAGGATAGCCTTGAGTGCGCCCTCTTCATGACCTCATGGTCATCAGGGCAGTTGGCCCAAAAATCTTCAATATGGTCCTTGTGAAACAACTTCTTGCTCACGAACTTCTCCATCACTTGATTTGGATCAAAGTGAGCCCTGGCATTGTAATAGTGTAAGTTCAGGAGTTGGAGTTCTTTATCCAAATATTCAGCTGAGGCGAGGGAGGGGCACGCATAGAGTCCTCTGCCAAACTTGATGGGGAACTGGACATTTGTTCTGTGCAAGTGCTTGAGCTTTTCGGCGCATGGTATTAGTTGCCTAGACAGTTCTAGGAGCACTGTCTTATCATCGGGGTATCTTGGCAACCTATATGCCATTCCAGTGAAGCCTTGTACTCTAATATATGTAAACTTTTCAAACTGGATATACCACCGGCCATATTGGATTACTTCGTTCATAGCCTCGGCTGAAATCCTCAAGGCTGTATTACCTTGCAACTTCCTCGCTACATACATAGTAAATGCATCGTTGACCCGCTTGAAGTGTATCAAGGACTGTGATGAAGTCAACTGAGGATAGCCTTCATATACCTTGACCTGCGTCTTTTCATCATTCCCAATTTCTCCAATCTTGGACAATCTGTTGTAATGATTCATTCTTACCAATGCATAAACGACGTAGGATGTCCATCTGAAATACTTCTTCTCATTGAAGTTGCTGAAAGCTTCATGTATATTGTCGCTAAGGATCTGTGACCAATGGAACTTGGTCCCCTTCAGTATTTCTAAGATTATAATGAACATCCAATCCTCGAAGGTGGAAGTAGTTGGCAACCCATACACTCTACTCAAGAAAGTTATGACATCCCCAATTTCATCGTGGAAATCGCTTCTGTATAACACTATGGGGAGCTTGACGAGAGCGGATTTCTTGCTCTTGACCCAATGGTCATTTATATGTTTCCTGCATCCCTCCACATCTTTATTATATGCTTCCTTGGATGCTTGTGTATCGGGCATGGTCATGGTTTTATGCCATGGAATATCTAGCATCTTTGCCAAAGCAGGCGGGGTCAAATCAGCTAGGATTTCTCTGCTAGCTGTCTGTATTTGTCTAGATACAATATCATATCTTTCTGCACAACTTGCCATCAACTCTGCACACTGAACTGAGGTTGGGAAAGCGACTGCTTGTCCAAGTCCACTGTCCTTTAGTCTCTTGGCTCGAGGAGTTGGAGTGGGTCCAAAGATTCTGAGTCTAAAATCATCTAGGTCGATATGACCTAGATCGGTGTCTCCCACATTGCTCCACCCAGAGTGGATTCTAGTCTCTGGAGGTATCCCTTTGAACTCGTACTTCATGGCTTGAGCCCGTGCAGTCATCTAATCTGCAAAACCAGACCTTATAAGCTTGATACCAAGTAAGTTTCCTGATATACTCCTATGATTAGATAAGTAATCACAAATCCGTCATTCTTTATATGCAGTTGAAGGAAAACTAAGTTAACACAAACAAGGTACGGCATACAATCAAATGTTGCAAAGAATTTCACGTAAACATCATTATCACAGCATTACAACCTTAATTGCATTACCCTGAACAGTCTTCCCTAAAGAAACTTCAGCAAATTCGGCCATTCAGAGAGGTTTGCACTAATATGGAGGTTGTCCGACCTTGAGCAGGAAAAGCGCCATAATTGAGGTTGTCTGACCTTGGCGGGAAAATAAGGAATGTCTGACCTTGGATCAAGGTCTGTTCTGTGCATCCCGAAATTTGCGCTATTTTCAGAGGTGTCTGACTTGCGTGAGATTTGGAGGTCTCCGATTTCCAATGGTTTATAAGTCGGTTGGTGGACAAACTGGTGCAAAACAATTGCCGATACATCATGGCTTCTTTTGCATGGAAATTAGGTAGGTCTGACCTGCATGAGTTTCGACGAAGTCTGACCAGGTCAGATGCAAGGCATTTTAGCGCATGGTCGGATGGAGGATATTGTAGCACAAATAGTTTGATGAGTCCTCTTGGCGGGGTTTTCGAGCAGCATCGACTTCACGGGGTTATGGACATCATCTGACTAGGTCGAATACAAGGTATTTTAGCGCAAGGTCGGACGGAGGAGGTTTTAGCACAAAAAAAGTTTTCTGAGTTGTGAACATTTTTAAACCATCCGACTCGATTGAAAATGACATATTAGTTGTGAGGGTCGGATGAAGTTGTTTTCAGTGCAATTGGATGCTGGGCTTTGGCGCTAGATCCCGGGGTGTCAGACTAGACCCGATGACATTGATGTCGAAGATCGATTGGGGGTCGATTTAGCGCCGACTTGGTGTGCGGGGTTTGTAGGGCTTAAACCCACAGTGTCTAAATTTGCCTAAGGTCCTCCAGCTTGTGGTTTTTACTTGAATCCTAGTCTAGGGTTTTGAAAACTGAAGTGACAAATTTGTCAAACCCTAGCCTAGAACTATTGTGTTTCAGCAAGCATATTCAAATACAAAAACCTCGACGGCCTCCCCTGACTTACTCAAAAAACCCTAAAAAAACATGAAATAAAGAGGGTTAGAATCCTACCTGCAAATGGTGGTGTAGATTCAAACTTGTCAGGGAGGTCGCGGGTTCGAGCTTGGGCGATGTCGGCAGTGAAGATCGGAGCTCGGGATGCACAGTTGGAAAATGCAATTAAAGAAAATGAGTTAAACTCACTTAATTCCTTATTTAAACCATGCCATTCCGTCATTAATCACCCAGGAGTACAGACTGTCAGCGCGGATTTGCAGTTGGTCTGACTTGGCAGAAAAACTGGAGGTCTCTGACCTGGTCGGTCGAGGGAAGATTCAGCGCAAACCCTAGAGGTTTGACATGCCCTTCTTGGCGGGGTTTTCTAACCCATCCAACCTGCGGGGTTTTTTTTGGGATCCGACCAAGTTGGCGGTTGAAGTTTTAAGTGCAAGGTCAGTTGGAATGAATTTTAGTGCAGAAGGTCTGACGAAAGGAGAATTAGCGCAAAGGTCGGATCGACAAGGTTTTGGTGCATAGGTCGGTTGAGGCCAGCTTTAGCGCATAGGTCGGTTGAGGCCAGCTTTAGCGCATAGTACTAAATCAAGGACCTTAAAGGGAAAATAACAACCCACCTTAGCAAATTTGAAGTGATTTTTCAATGCAATCTTTCTATCTATGGCATAAATACTTTAGACCATACAACCACTCTAAAAGAGAGAGATCAGAAAACCAAATGACCCTCTAGCCAAAACAAAAAAAAGGGGGGGGGTCTCCATGTTTAGAATGGGGCATGTGTACAAGGCACAACAAGATGGTCTGCAGGCAGAGAGGGATATGACTGTGCAGCAACTATAGGGGATGACTAGTGAGCGGGATAAAGTAGTGATTGCATTGGGTACTGATGGGGCTACAATGTATTTGGCCACACATTTGACATAGGTACAAGCAGAGCTGCAGAGAGTATAGGGTGAGGTTGAGTACTATAGAGGCTTATACTATGGGGCTGTGCCAGCAGAGTAGAGGCAGCCTAGCTTCAAGAGCAGGTAAGGGGCTTCAGGTTCATGGAGGTCAGGTGGATCTTGATTAGTAGCCTCAGTGATGGGGCCACTGAGAGATAAGGGGCAGGTGTAGGACCCAGTGGTGGTGGTCAAGACGAGGGAGCTGCAGTAGTCATTAGGGCTACCTTGTGTATATTGTATCATGAAGAGGCCTAGAGCCGATTGCACATACATTCTTTATGGCTCAACTTGTATATGTAGACACTTGTATATTGACACATGTATATATATATATATATATATATATATATATATATATATATATATGATGGTGTATTGTTGATCTATATGATGTTATAGTGGATGTACTATTGGTATTATGATGGTTATGCATGTTGTATTTGTTTTCATGGATTATGTATGGATGTTTATGCAAATGATATGAATGGAAATGTATGTCAATGCAAATATGTAAATGGTAATGAGATGATATGGATGTATACATATAGATAGGTGGTAATGAGATGATATATGATGGACTTATGTATGTCTAACACACTTGTTTTGTAGGATACGAACTGTGGATGAATGACGATAGAAATGATTGGTCTTGGTTGAGGACTATATAGGTGAATAATAGGATGAATAGATGGGATGATGGGCATCTTTTTAAGTAATTTCTCAAAATGAAAAGAAATGTAATCCTTATGTTTGATATAGCATGTGGATGTTATGCACCAAGGTAGAGAAGACCAAGGTGTCGAGATATCCAATGCAAAACTAGCATGCTACAATCTTGTTTGAACACATGAGGTCAAGATGTTGAGCCAACATGGAAGAGATATAAATAACAACTAGTGTTTCGAAATGGACTTTGACGCTACAAGCAATGGTTTGAGCTTATCTCCACTACACATAGTGATAGCTTGTTAGTTATATGTATGGAGCTAGTCTTGACATAGAATAGTCTCAAGTACATAAGAGACTGTTTAGCTTCTTAGATGCTAGAGATATTGATATGTAAGATGCTAATCGCAACATGTACAAGATACCAATATGCCTAGGAAGAGAATAAGATCATCCCGCAAACAAGGCATATGAAAGCAATATGACCATGCCCCATTCCTTACTTCATCGCAACATACCAAGATATAGATAGATCAAGGCAGTCTCGATTAGGCATAGAAAAGGGACAAAAGATAAATCAAAAGATAAAACAAAAGATATTGTCATCATATTCTCTCACCAAATTTAGGTGCTCTTAGATGGATTTAAGTTGGTGCCTTGTTAAGAGGAAAGTTGTGTCCTATTGAAGGCTAAAGATGTTGATAAACTGCTATAGCGAATGTTGGCTAAAGGCATGCGGATAGATAGCTTTTGGCTTATTCTTTATGGGTTAAAGTTCTTAAGCTTTCAGTATACACATAGTTTGCTTCCTGCTTAAGCTAATCAAAGAGAAGAAGATGGAGAATGAAAGAAGATGAAGAAGATGGGGTGGATCATCTGTGCTTGAGTACTAGAAACTTCTTTTGTATTCTAGACTACCTACATACCCTATATCCATTGGATCAAAGCACATTTACAATTAAGATGAGACATGATTAATATGGAGTTTTGGGTTTTATTGATGATGTGTGTGATGTAAGCTAGAAGAATGTGTGATGAAAGACTAAAGGATGATTAGAAGAAAGATGAAAGATGGATGATGAAAAGAAGGGGCTATCATCTTAGCCTGAATCAGAGTGCTTCCTTCACATCTCATATTACCTACATACCCTGTATCCACGAGATCAAGGCTTTAATAATAGAGTTGGGATGTAGTTCTTGCTTATTACGCTGGTGGGTGATGTTGAAAGACTGACGTGAGTTTCTTGAATGTTTGCGTTGGTGATGTCTTGCGATTGTCAGATGTGAAATGAGTGTGAATTGATTACAAAGATATGAATCCTAGTTGCAAATTGTTGTGCCACATTTGTTGTTGGATGAATGCTATGGTTGAAGTTGAATGTTTGTTGTGTTGTGAGCTAAAGTGTTTGATGTGTTATGAGCTAGAGATAGCGATATCCACTTCCAAATAAGACTCAACAAATGCCCCCAGTACGGGATGAGGTTTATTATGAAAGAGCGATGATGGGGACAGCATGCGGTCAAGATGCTAAGGTGCCAAAAAGAGATAGTTATCACAACAATGTCTCAAGTATGACAGCTAGCATTGATAGAGGCAAAGGTGGAAAGGCTATTTATTGTAATGACATGTGGATTATGATATGGACTATGTAGGATAGGATGGCAAAATATGGTAGGAAGAGTGATGATCAAACAAAACCAAGCAAATGATGGGAGCTGGTCATAACACATAGCGCTTGTTTGCTAGGTTTTTACTATGGTACTTATCCAAGGTGCCTGTTTACCATGTTTTCACCAGAGGAGGGATTATTTATCTGACTATTATTATTATTTTTTGTTATCCAAAGTGCCAGAAAGTGGTTTCCACTATTGGATTTTTTTTTTTGGGGATAGCTGACAATTACACATGGTGCCTATTTGCCAGGTTTTCACCATGGTAATGGATAGGAGGGACTCAAGTGTCTAGTTCAATGGGTGTTGGTAGTCCCATTAGAGATGGATGTCATTGTATGGACCATGTCATTATTCTCATTGATGTTGATAAGGGATTGCGTGGATGGGAGATGGATTAGGTGGATAATGGATTAGGATAAGGATGATTGAAGGTTCACACAAGGATAGATGGAAGGCTCATGCAAGGATAGATGAATGGGATAGTGGATTATGGAAGGTTTATGCAAAAGCATGGACCATAGGAAGATGATAGGGGGGATATGTAGGATACTGGATGAAGGATGGAGGTATGGAGGTATGTGAAAATGTGGGATGGAAGGGAACCATGACCAATGGTTGCACACACTACTAAACATTAAAGCTTTAGATGGAAAGGTCAATGTAGGGAGTGAAAGAGATGCTTTCTTAGGGGATGGGAGATGGAGTGATGTAGGAACCCACATATACTTAGTATTTTTATGATTTTTGCTTTGCTTGTGGGATTGTTAAATGTGATGGGATGGAAATGAAAAAAAATGGTTCGGATTCTTTTGTTTGAGATGCGGATAAGGATGCCTTATTCAGCCTACTTGCTTGTTTGCTTAGGAACCCAGACCATTTTGGTCATAGGCTCTTCTTGTAAATTTATAGGCTCAGCTAGCTTTTTAGATGCGCTAGATTGTGATTATTTTCTTTGATGCCCTAAGGCATGAGAATCTTTAGGATTCTTGATAGGATTTTTAGCTTCAGAGGTAGAGGCATCCAAATTTTTATTTGTGAATCCCATGGATGTGGTGGAAGAGGGGTTCACGAAATGAATGGAAGCTTTATGCTTAGATGGTATGTACATTTATTGGTCATGATTAGGAATATAATGGTGATGATGGATAAATGGATAATTAGGCGTTGGTAGTAATGGAGGTGAGGAAAATGGAGAGATATTAGGGGTTGGAAGTAGTGGAGGTAAATTGGATGGTGGAAGATGGACGGTCACATGCCTTTGCAAGTTACAGGATGGGGAAAGTGGAGGATATGGAAATAAAGTTGATGGTGGGAGTTTAGGAGTTGGAAGAAGCGGAGGTAAATTGGATGGCAAAAGATGTACAGTCACATGCTTGTGGGGTTTATGATGGAGTTTTTGACGAGAAATGATGGGCTTAGTATGAATGGAGGGATTACCAACATCTTTAGCTTGGGGAGGCTGACATTTGACACTAGGACTAGGAGTGTTTAGGGAACTAGACTTGAGTTCCTCATTAGATGGAGATGAAGGGGTTGCAAAAAGCATGAAGATGGAGGATCCTAGAAAAAGGTCGGTGACATGAAAGGAGGAGTCATCGATGGTATCAGAGTTAGAAGTCTCTCTTACCAAAGAAGATCTAGCTTCTGCATCAACAATGGATGTGGATGAAGATTCTAGCAATATGTATTCACCTAGACCATTTTCAGTGTACTTGATATGGAGATTGGAAGTGGTTTTGCTAGATGATGGCTTGAGTAGGTTAGATGGGTCTACATTGGATGAAGATGGATATGCCTCAGTGTTGATAGGAATGTGGTTTGGACTCTGATATTTAGCTTGAAAGGCACACCAAAATTCAAATGGATTGGGATCAGCTTGGATAGTAACCTCAACACCATTGTGTGGAAATTTAAGACATTGATGGTATGTGGAAGGAACTGCCTTGAGGGCGTGTATCCATGGAAGACCAAGGATGATGTTATAAGGAAGGTCAATATCAAGAACCTGACAATGGGTTTTTGTGGTGACCAGCCTGACTTGGATAGGCAAGAAAACAATCCCTTCAGTATCTCACTCAGCATCATCATATGCTATGATAGTAATAACCTTGGAGGTGTCAACATCTTTCTCAGAATATCCCAATTGTTTTATTAATTTTAAAGAACATATGTTAAGACCAGCTCCACCATCTACCAAGATTCATTTGATACGGCGTTGTTTAACAAACACTTCAATGTGGAGGGCTTCGTTGTATAAAGGATGAATGGAGGGCTGAAGATCTTTGTCAGAGAAGGTTAAATGACAAGGGGCTGCAATGATAGCTATCATAGATTGGAATAGTGTGATATCAATATCATTGGGCACCAAAGATTCTTGTAAGGCTTTGTCAAGGATAGCTTTGTGAGTAGGAGATATGCGAAGCAACTCAAGAATGGATACGTGCGTGGGTGTTTTGCCAAGGTGATCCAAGGTATTAGAGTTAGAGAATGGTCAAGGAGGATGAATAGGTGCTCCTTGAATGGTGACTCGACCTCTTCGAGTGGTTACAGTGCAATCAAGTGCTTTGCCTTGGATAGTAATGGTAGAAATGCGGGTGTGGTCAATGCGGCCAATGGTAGATGATTAATAGTTGTACTAAATGGCATTCCCAACATGAGGGTTACTTGTTTTATCATGAGATGGAAGTGGATTCTTGAAAGCCTCTAGATCATAGTTCTATGTTGATTGTTGTGTGGGTTGAGTTGTTGAAGGTGTAATTTTGATTAAACCTTGATCGATACAATCTTGGATAATGTGTTTTAAGCACATACAACCGTTTGTTTTGTGTCCTTTAACTCTATGGAAATCACAATACTCATTTTCTTTATACCAAGGAGCTTTGAAGAATGGTTCACCATTGGGTGGTGCATCCGATAAGATAATATCACCCGCTTGGAGAAGCTTTCGAAAGACAACTTCCATAGGTTCTGCTAATGGTGTAAATTGTTGGTCCGGATTGGAAATTTGTCATTGTCGTGTTCATTGAAAAGGTTGTGTTGTTGTAGAAGCAGCTTGAATGTTGATGGGAGCTTTCATAGTTTGTATGTTCTTTACGTCTACAACACCATCGTTGACAACTTTCTTTATTTTGTTCCAAAAGTGAGACTTATCGTTGAGTTTTGAGGATAGTCTTTGTGATCACGAAAGATCTTGATAGTTCCTTTAGCAATTAAAGCTCGTTCAATGATGGTTCCTTTGGAAACAAGTTCATCAAAGGTGCTAGCACTTTGCAATTGTAATTGGAATGATAGCTCAGGATGAAGATTTTGAACAAAGATATCGAGTTGTTGCTTCTCAGGTATTTCCCATGATAATTTGCTAGCCATATTACGCCATCATTGAGTGAATGAAGAAAAGGCTTCACCATTGTGTTGTTTATTGTTGACAAGGTCATTCATGTTTACCTCGTGTTCAATGTTAAAAATGAAGTGTGATCGAAACCTGTTGGCTAACTCTCAAAAAGACTTAATTCCTGGAGGTAAATGAGAAAACCATTAAAGAGCTTGTCCTGCTAAGCTTCGAGGAAAGAGTCTCAAAAGATATGTATCATCATAAGCAACATCGAGACATGCCACAAAGAATGCTCGAAGATGGTCTTCTGGATTTCCTTTTCCTTTGTATTTGTCAAATGGTGGAATTTCAAAGTGTGGCAGAAAATATGTCATATGAAGAGACTTGTCAAATGGGTAAGCGCATATGTTTTCTAAGGAAAATGTATATTGAGGTTGTTGTTGTGGGATATATGAAGCCATGACCATTTGTTGAGGTTGCGTGCTCACAACATATGTCAAAGTATTGGTATGTGACACATATGTGGTTGAGGAGTGCTATCCTTGAGACACAAGCAGTGGTTGGGTATATTGTAATGAATGGGCCCCAAGATTTTACATCACATGTGAAGTGGAAGATGGATTGATATTAGTTGATGGTTGGGAAGTTGGAGTGGGATTTGTGACATGGTAAGTGATGGAAGGATTGGTAGTTGTGAAAGAAGGATAGATACTTGGGTTGGTATTTTGGACAACATGAGGATGGAGATGTGTCATGTGTTGGGTGATAGTAGGCAAGCCTTGGGTAGCATAAGATGGATTGATGGTGTGTGAAGGATTGGAAGAATCTGATGGAATGGATGTAAGTTGCTCAACATAAGTGACCGTAGTGCTAGGATTGGCTTGAGAAATGATAGGAGGGTCATTCATGTCAATAAGACTAACATTGGGATTATATGGTGTAATGGAGGGATTAGTAGAGATAGTGGAAAGTGTATTAGCAGTTGGTATATGAGATGGGGTATTCATGTGGGATATGGCAGATTGTGAGGGTCGTGAAGCTTGGACTATTGGTGTTGTTGGGATAGTTTGGGAGGCTTGCACACTATGGGATATTGGAATAGCTTGTGATGTTTGGAGCGTTTGTGCTTGGGCCACATGGACAGCTTGTGTTACTTGAGGCATGGAAACGGTCATGGTAGGAGGAGTATGTTGAGGAATATGGAAAGGTAGAATGAGAGGGAGTACATTGGTTGGTGTTATCAAAGGTTCTAGAGTGTACTCTGAGCGTGGTGGATCAAATGAAGTAACAATAGGCAATGAAAGAGATGTGGTGGAAGATAGAGCTTGTGATATGTTGGGGGATGGTGTGACGATAGTAGATGGTCCCTTTGCAACAACAGCGGGAGTGTTTGGATCATGCTCTCTAATAGTGGATATGTCAAAATCTCTTGGTAATTTAGCACCCATGTGAGCAAGTTGCAAGAAGTAGTGATTTGGATCAGATAAAACAAGTCTCTCAACTTGAACCTATGCATGGGTATCCTAAAATTCTAATAAGTCTTCTTGGGATTGTTCTTCAAAAGTCTCAAAAAATGTTTGAGGTTACTTTTGTTGTGAAGATGACTCTCCAATGGTATACCCATGAGGCGTAAACATATGAGGAGGCATACCATTCATAAATTGAGTTGCATCTTTAAGAGGTGTTGATCTAGATTGTTGCATCTTAGCTCCCATCTCAGCTTGCAATTTAGCTTCCATTTCAGCTCGCAATTTGGCTTCCTTTTGAGCTCTATATTGACTCCTAGTTTGAGGCATGATGTTGATGTTGAAAACTAAAGTTTAGGTTATCAAAGTTTTGAGACCCAAAAGAAAGGTGATAGTTTGCTAGTTGGTTTATTGCTGGTTGCTTTGTTGTTTTGCTTGGTTGCTAATTTATTTGGTTGGTTGGTTGATTTGTTTTGCTTGGTTGGTTTGCTTTGTTGATTTGTTGTTGGCTGGTTTTCCCTAGAGAATAGCTCACACACTCAAGGGAAAAGTTGTTTGCTAAAGGTTTCTATGTTGTTGATGTTTGCTGAAGCTAAAGCTAATGTTCTACTGATGGATCGAGATGATTGGTTTAATGCTTGGTTTGATGGTTTGGGATCTCAAAAAGATGAAAAACTCATGAATTGCGATTGATTGGTAAGTTCAAAATAGGAGACAAAGTCTAGGTATCTGCTAATTATCAGAGACAGGTCTGAAAGCGAATGCTAAAGCTGAGTAAGCTAGATTTGTGGCTAATTCAGCTGACTCATTAAGATTTGCTGGTATTATACCACAGGCGACAAGTGATAGCTTATATGCGACTTAGAAAAGGCCAAAGGTGACTAGTAATAGCTTAAATGAGGATTGGTTTAGGTGTTGACAATAGGTTACAGTGTTAACCAGAGGCGATCCAATTTTTCACAGGTGATTAATAGTAGCTCAAAAGTGATTTACTGTTGATTGGAAGTGATGCAGGTTATGCCAGAGGCAATAGATTGTTATTTAAAGGCAAACTGATTTAGATAGAAAGCGGCTGACTATTGTCTAAAATTGACTTTATTTAGGTAAAAAGTGGTTAACTACGATTTAAAAGTGATTATGTTGTCTGTATGTGGGTAGTTTAGGCTTAAAAGTGACTGTTTGTCAGGAAAGATGTCTGATTTGTGATTTTTTTACAAGAAAATAGTAATTGCAGTCAATCACACTTACAACAATCACAAACTTGTACAACTTAGGCTAGGAGAGTACTGTATTTGTTGAATCTCCTGGCTGTGCTTATTCAAAGCAGATAGCTTTAGGATCTTAGTAGCACCAGCTCCCCTCCATGGCACACACTTCTCATGCATACCAAGATCTGGGTTTCCTATAAGGCCTATCCCTCACCAAACCTTAGGATTGTCCCTGCTATGTCTTCTAAGAACCACGTGAATCGGGGTGACTTCAAAGGTCCCACCTTTTACATTAACAAATAGAAGGTTTTTGGCTACTACACAAAGTTTCTAATAAGGGCATCCATTCGGGTGGCTATACATGCGGCAACGCTACTCTCCATTGTGGAGTCTCCCAGCCTTCAAGGGTCACGCCTTGGAGGGTTTTGGGGGAGGTTAGCTATTGGTATAATGCAACGACACCTGTTGTTTGTGGCTTTCGACACAAACACTTTTCTTATATAGCATTTTGGAAGGACTTGGCTTTAGCCCATTACCGCTTGGGTCGTATCCCTTCTCACATCGGGAAGGCAGGCCCTCTAAAGATGATAACAAATTCTCATGTACCCAAGATCCATTTGATAGGCAATAGGAGAGGATACTTTTGTTATTAAATTTGGGTTACAATCAATCACATGCAAGCAATCAAAAAAGATAAATCAAGCACGGAGCAAGCAATGATTCATTTTAAGCACCAAGCCCAAATGTTCCTAATTTAGTGAAAAACCACAAGTTTTGGACCGATCGGAGCTGCAATAGATATGTTAGTAGTTTGATAACCTCCTTTTCTTGGACAATTGATAAGATGCTGCACAAACACCCAATTAGTAGCCAAGACAACAAACTGCAAATGATACAGAATGAAAGTGACACAATTTACTAGAGGTGATCCACTGTCGGTCAAAAGTGACCTCTATTCTTTCACTGGTGAAATCTTACAGATCATAAGTGGTGCCGAGAGCTCCAGATGCGAATTGTTAAAGCTCACAAGCAATGCAAAAAATTAAGAAGTGGCTGATCGCGGCTCATAAGCGACCTGGATCTGCGAAAGAGACAAAATACAACAAAACCCTTTCTGCAATAAGCGATTTAATTATCAAAAGGCGGCCACTGTCAGATCAAAAGTGATTCAGTTAAATGCAAAAGTGACCACTATTAGTATAAAAGTGATGTAGAATAAATAAAAAGTGACCACTATTCACTTATAAGTTATCCAAAAAATGCTAAAGGTGCCAAGTTTCAGCTTAGAAGCGATGCGGGTATTCAGACAATGATGATTTTTTGCTCAAAAGCGACTAGAATTTGCTGTAAGTGCTCAAAAAATCTGATCTTCATAAAAACAACTTCAAACAACAAAGTTAATCAAGGACATGGGTCCCACCGAGCATGCCAAAATGTGATAGGTAAAAAATCAGGTTAATAAGGTCAAGCATAGGTGAATGTGAAGATGACAAATGGAGAGACAATAGGGCTTATGTGTGCTTGTGTACATAAAAAAGTACTACATATGAAAGATATTAAATAAAAAGATGTAGTACCACTTATCTTTTTAAATGAAAGAGGCACACATGTCGGCTCATGAGACAAATGATAAGATAAATTAATTAAATAAATAAAATTTATTTAATTAATTAGAAAGTAGGTTTATGAATGGATTTTTTAATTAAATAAATAAGATTTATTTAATTAAAATAGATAGAATGAAGATAATTAAATAATTAAAGATTGTTTAATTATAGTTTAGAAGAAATAGCTAATGAATTAATTAAATAAATATAAATTTATTTAATTAATAGAAGAAATATATGTGTTAGGGATATTGCTCAAGTGTGTTAGACAAATGCAGGTGGTATGTAATGTGATGTTTGAATGCTAAGGATAATGAGTCAATTTTGGGTGTCTACAAGCACAACGATTAGGTGTTCCTGTAGCATGTTTGAGATAGTGGGAACTTAGCAATAAGCTCCTTCCATTGCCTTGTTTGCCGTGTTTAAGACATGTAGTATTCCTTTGGCATGTTATACGACACTCGTGTCTTCCATGTGTTTTCCCCCTCACATAGTGTAAAGGGTGTGGCGATGAGTCTCACCTATGCTTAGGTTTTGTATGGCATGTTTTCTCCCTCACGTAGTGTAAAGGGTGTGGCGATGAGTCTCCCCTATGCTTGGGTTTTGTATGGCATGTTTTCCCCCTCACGTAGTGTAAGGGGTGTGGCGATGAGTCTCCCCTATGCTTTGGTTTTGTATGGCGTGTTTTCTCCCCTTGGTTTAGTGTAAAGGGTGTGGTGATGAGTCTCCCCTACATTCTTGGGGTTGTGTGTTGCAATTTTTATTTCCATGCATTTATATATATGAAAATAAAAAAATTATATCACTGTATTCATCATGTTTTGTGTGCCTATTACTATCTTCTCCATGTCTTGCATGCCTATTACTATCTTCTCCATGTTTTGTGTGCCTATTACTATCTTCATTATGTTTGGCATGGCTGCGATGTGTTTTCTCTAATGTCTACCTAAGACTGGGTGCTAGAAATAGTTCCTTAATCTTTGTGTATGAATTAGCTTCAAGTGCCTAGTGTTGATAACTAAGAGGGGGGGTGAATCAGTTATCTTAATTATTTCAGCTTTCTAAACTTTCTTGATAATTAGTGCAACATCAATTCAAACAAGCAAACATAAGCATGAAATAGAAGTACACATGACACAATATTTTTGACGTGGAAACCCTATTAAGGGAGAAAACCATGGGGTGATTAACCCAAGATTGTATTCTCTATTAGAAGAATGGAAGTACAAAATGGCACTTGCCAATTAGGGCTCACTGCTCGAGCACACTGCTCACAAGAGGCACACTGCCTACAAGAGACACACTGTCTACAATTTATAAAGAGTGTAATACAATACTTGAACTAATAAGAAGCATCAACATATGCTGGGGTTCAGTTCCGGTTAGGCTCTAAATACTGATTTGTTGCACTTCATCTTTCCTCTTCTTTTATGCTGCTCTTCTTTCACATATTGGATCTTCCTTTCTGCTTTTATTCAGCTCTACTGCTTTTCTTCGCACATCCCTTTTAACAACAACACCTCTCATAACTAAATCTATCTTGTATATATATCTGCACAAGTGATTTCATCACCTTTCTAGTCGGCACCCAGAATAGTAAATATTTTGCCTAAACTTTGATCTGTCGGATGAATCCTTGCTTACCCAGTAATGCAGATCAAGGATATACATGTGGAAATCATTAATCATGTCGGTCAAACATAATTCATGCCTTCATAACCTTTACCAACATCAGTAACACATCCAGAATAATGTTTGATGTTCTACCTGTCAGTTCTTCCTCTATTCACATTGTCACTTGGGAACCTGACACTCAAGCATTCACATCTCTTTATCCTTTTCACACCGGAGGCTCAAACCTTCGAATCTGTCAGTCAAGATACTCCTCTTGACTTCCCCAAATCTGTACTTCACTGAGATACTTCTACTGAGATATCCAGACCTGTCTGTCAGACCTTACTGACTGCTCTGTTCTTGTTTATCAGACCACAACATTCTTCATTCTGACTTCTGGTATAGACATACCATGTCCTGCGGATGTGTGGGATGAACTTTGTTGCCATCAATGACAACATTCATGAATCCATATAGTGTCTCTCGCCAACAATCTCCCCCTTTGGCATTGATGGCAACACTTAGTGAAAAATGACTAAGTGTTTACACTATGCTCCCCCTTGGCTGATGCTCTATTTTTATATACATTTTTTGGAGCTCCCCCTTAGTTGGATTCCTCATTTTTCACTGTTCTTCACTCCCCCTTTGACATCAATGGAAAAGGGTAGGGTCCGCATATCAAAACTTTCAATAATTCAACTATACTTAGCCACATAAGTATATACATATGGCATACTTACATATACTGAAGTATGTCTGCAAAGGTTGTCTTCAATGGAATAAGTTCTATAGCCCAACTTTGCTTCATTCTATCTAAAATTGAAATATGACCTCTCAATAGGAATGCAAATGCATCTGCCCTTTTTAGATCTGTTGGATCATTAGTCTGGGCTGTGATTTGAGCTTCACTTATGGCCTCATGCATGGCCTCTAACTTAGGGACAATGATCCTTCTAAGTTCACCCACCCAGCTAATTATGTTCTTCCTTTCATTCTCAAAATTATTGATTGCATTTGTGATTGCAATAGTCTGACACTCCTGATTTACTATGGAGGATAAGAGAGGATCAAAACTTTGAGATAGACTTAATAGTTTATCCTCTTGTTCTTTTACTCTCCTCTCAATATCTTTGGTCACTGTGGTCCAAGATAAGCAAAATTTGTACATATTTCCACCATCTTTAAGAGCATTTTCCTAGCTCTTTATACCAATATCCATAACTTTCCTATCATTTGTTATCAGACCCTGTACTTCAGAGAATCTCTTATCCAAAAACTCCTTCCAGACCTTTTCTTCAGCTGACTTCTCTAGAGAATCAAAATGTGTGCTAACACTGTTGACTAGAGTTTTGAGGTTACCGGAGGAAGAGATTGTGGGATCCTTTTGAAAAGATGGCATGATCTTTTCCAACACTCTAGATGCTGCCTCTATAAGCTCACAGTCTTCCATGTGAGATTTCAGTAGTTTCTCTTTGACCTTCGCATTTGCAAATGAAGTTATTTTCATTGTTTGCATTGGTGATAGAGAGTCAAAATTTAATGGCCCTTTTAATAGTTCTGGTTCATTAATCTCCATAGTTGCTTTTATCAAAAAGTCCTTGATTGATTCTATAGTGTCTCTTGCCAGAGACAGATTTTTCTTTTCTTCTACAGTCACAGAACTATCTTTTGGAGGTTTCTCCCCTTCCACAACCTTTGTACTGATATCTCTTTTCCCTTCACCTCTGCTTCTTTCTCCTTTATTCTTTCTTCTCCTTTGGATCCGGAGTCAGCAGGGGAACCCAGAGGAGTGATGTTGGTCTGTTCATGGGCCACCTCTTCCAGAGCAGAGGATTCCAAATCCTTAGCTACTTCTGCACCAGTATTCATTGCCTCTTCTGTTGTTTTCTCAGTAGATTCTTCTGCAACACTTGTGGTTTGGGGGTCAGTACCCAAGTCCTCTATAACAGGAAGATTAAATCTTTTGAAGGCCTTCCAGAGGATCTCTTCTATGTCCTTGGCTACCTTGTCAGTCTCACCAAGCATAAGTTGATTCATCCTTGCTTTGCTTCTGAACTCATCCTTACAATCTTTGAATACTGTTGGTCATGATGTTAGTCATTCACAAACATAGAATAAAAGTTACACAACAACCTTTACTCATCTTGAAAGATACGATGAATTCAAAGAATTCACGATCCCAAGTCTCCGTTGATTAGGTCTTAATCTACTGACGTTACTCAGTGGTTGATGTGTGCTGCTGTTTTCCATTCAGGGGCCTTACATGTTTCTGCACTGTTCATCATCATCATCTTCAAATATCCTGCTCTGGATGTTCGCTCTGCATAAGTCTCCAACAATTCTACCTCTGCACTGTAAATTTAGTCAAATAATGTGCATACAGGCTGATATTTGCATGATTTCTACCATTATTTATGATTCTTTGCATGATATTTTCAATACTACATGCATTTAACCAAATATGCTAAGGATCTTCAGTTACCTACGGGATTTCAGCATATTTCACTGTTTCTGCTTGTTATTTATCATGATTTGCAGTTATGGTGATGAATTAATGAAATAAAAAAAAGGAAAAGGGTTAGAGAGTGAGATTCCTAAAATTACTGGACTTAGATCACTGATTCACATACAAGCTCCCATACTTGCAATGAAAAAGAAGGAAAACTAGAAATCATACTTCACCAGGACATTCCACAAATCCGCATGATCTAGTGCAAAGCTTCAAAGGAAAGTTGACAACAACATGTAATGAAATGAAAGTGCTTCCAGTTGAACACAGCATTCACCAGTACATATCCAGAAATCAACAGAAGATTACGTAAAATTTACAATCAGGATGTAATCTGGAACTTCATATTCATTCAGTATGCTCAAGAACAGGTACATTTACAGTGATCTGAAGAAAAAACCTTGACATTTCAACAATTCTATCCTCATTAGTCTCAGTAATCCGATCTCCTAACTTATTCTACAGTAATTGACTTTTGCGCCAGATGCGTCTGTGTATTCTAATGTATTCCCCCCTTTTTTTGACAAGCTCCGGATGTTATATAGAACAACTGCCAGAAAACGGTTACAATGATCCAAGGATCAGGATCCTCTCATAACAAACAACGGTCCAGATGAAAAGCACATGCTTCATCAGTTGGCAAATGTACAGCTGGCACAGAATATTCCAGCATCTTCGACTTGATTCGGTCTCCAGCTGGCGAACAACATATTTGACAATATCCTCCTCATTTCTGGCTCATGTTGACTCCATGCGCAACTTTGTAATGCTCAGCTTCAGCAGCATCATCATGATTTCAACGTTTAGCTTCAGCAGCATCATGACTTCAATGTTCAGCTTCAGCAGCATCATGATGATTTCCTGCAAGTAAACAGACAAACATTAAGTTCATCATCATCATGCTAAACAACAGGAAATAAACGCTTTATTAAACATACCTCCCCATGTGCAGCTACAGGCAATCAAGCTTTACCTGTGAAAAATATGCACTAAATGCATAAACGGCATAAAAACAACCAGGTCAACCCTCGTTGACCAAAATCAGGCAGTCAGGCTTTCAAATTTCTATCGCTTCATGTTTTTGCCCATTTTCTTGTATATCGGGTTCGAAATATGATGATGATGATCTCAGATTATGCAAAGAAATAATCGCCTTTCAACCTTCCTTAGAAACCGGCTTTGCATCATCATCATATCTGCATCGGCGTGACTACATATGATCAGAGTGACAATTTTTTCTCAGGCCGACGGCAACAGTTATACCGACGCCAAAAATCATGATGATGACCAACTATATACTTCAAAGTGGCCGCAGGCTATCACAAAATATGATGATCCTCCTTTCCTAATACTCTGATGAAAAGCACATCAGGATGTTTTGCTCTTGCACATTCGGGAAAGAAAGACATCGTCATCATCATCATGATGAAGACAAACAGGAGGACTTGGAAAATGATCCTGCCGCTGAGGAATATCATGATGACGTCATCGTCATTATCGGGTTTCAATAAAATGCAAAGGGATGACGTCATCGTCATATTCGCTAAGATCAGGAGGTAAATGGAATATCGGGTTCCCCCTAAGGAAGATGATCAGGTGGATGAAAGCAATATGACCCTTTTTTGGCTAAGGCGATCCTCGGAAGATCAGGATGATGAACATCATCATCATCATATACGCACTGGGTGATCTAAAATATGATCCTGCTGAAAGTCCTGATGATGTCATCAGGATATCCGGGGCTTGTGTTAATCTTCGAAGATGACGTCATCGTCATCATCATATTGGCGAACAGGATCATACCCTGGAAAATATCCTGCCGAAGGAGAAAGGTGATGGTGACGTCATCGTCATCATCATATTCGCAAAAGTTTATACTTGTCGGCAGGATGATATTACGAACTGCTGGGAGAGACGAACAAGATCATGATGATGATGTCCACAAGACTAAGGAAATGAAAAAACACCCTCCGCTTCGAAAGATAAGGTGATCATCATGATCACGCAAAAGGAGGTCAGGAGG
Source organism: Cunninghamia lanceolata (assembly GCA_027924645.1). NCBI lineage: Eukaryota > Viridiplantae > Streptophyta > Pinopsida > Cupressales > Cupressaceae > Cunninghamia > Cunninghamia lanceolata. Next base: position 11,852,684 of record BSBN01001466.1, on the reverse strand, counting down.
ATATTAGGAAATGTCGGGTCTCGAAATATCATGATGATGTTGATCACCAAGACTAAGTCGTGCGCGCGCAAATTATGCAGATGGCAGATTTCTCTAAGGTGATATTATAATATCAGCATGATATTATAATATCGGGTGATGTTGGAATATCATGATGATGATCGCAATGTTTCTAAGGTTACTCGACGGGTAAAGTTCACTAGCACTTAAGATTGACGTCCGGATGTTTCGACCTCAGGATATTATCGGGGGGCTTTCCAAATATCATGATGATGATGTTCATATAGCAATTATCAGGTTTGACCAAAACTTTGACCGCTCACAACTCCCTCATATGGACGAATTTTCAAGTGATGTAAAAGGCAAACCTGCATGGAATTTCAAGCTCTTTCTAACCATGAAGTCATAGAAACAAACTATGAACTTTAAAAAACTAACCTCATGATGATGACCTACCTCATCCTGACCTTCATGATGATGATGCACCTGACTCAATTTTTACCAAAACCGCCAGAAACAGACAACACAAGCCAAAACAAAAGCTGGGTCCCTGTTTTGCCAAGTCAAAATGGGGCGTGTTGTGTAACCACACAACAACTTGCCACCAAAGAAAACAACAAAATTCAAATGATTCAAGTGATATGATCATATTCATCTATAGTGTTCTAATTCTGTCTAAGTAAATCATCATGATCTTTGAATGATAAAATTTCATTATGGTGATAAAGCTAACAAAGGATCAGGTGTGTGCAGATGATTAATTATCCTCATCTTGAAAGCAAGTTGAAGACATAAGTAACTGGTGTTAAACTACATAGTTGGAGATCATCCCTCATAGCCAACCTGGACAGAGCCTTGCTGCCAGCAGGTGTCTATAACCCCGGCAAGGTTATCTATACAATCTCCCTAAGTAGAGCCCCACTGCCAGCAGGCGTCCATAGCCCCGGTAGAGTTACTTAGATGGCCTATTTTTATTTTGTTTCTGATTTTCCTTTAAAAATTTAAATTTGATATCATCATGTCTGCTCATTTGTACAAGGTGTAGTCACTTGCAGCTTTAGGTTGGAGATTGTATTGGTAGCAAGGGAGTCCCTTTAGATTTTTCACTTAACACCTATACTCATATCTTCAACAAGCCCAAGGCTGTTAGGTGTTTCATTGTGTTTGATTCACTTTGGACAAGAAAAAGTACCCTGATGAAAAGACATCATAAACCTGATCATGATTATTTATCAGAATGAATTACAATCTATATCTAAATCTGATCTCATCACTTGAATCCTAACAATTTAGTTATTTTCTTAGGTGATGAAGTGCATCATCCTGACTTACCAGAACAAGGTCCCAACCAACAAAACAACAACAACAACAAGCAAACACTGTACAAACAACTATACAAATATACAATATGATACACAAGACTGCCATGAAGTCACTCAGGCCTAGAAATAATGTTTGAGGAATTGTCCATTGACTGGCAACGGGACATCCTCACCTGTCAGGTTCTTAAGCCTATAAGTGCTGTCTCCTAAAATTTCAGAAATCTGAAAGGGACCTATCCATAGTCTATCAAACTTACCATGATCACCTTTCCTTTCATGGGCTTTATCCCACATCAGGACTAAATCTGATATCCTGAAAGCTTTAATTCTGGCTCTCTTGTCAAACCAGCGTTTGACAACAACCTGATGTTTTGCAAATTGGTCAATTGCTTGGCTTCGTTTTTCTTCCAGATGCATCAACTGAAGCAACCTGACTTCCTGTTTATTATCTATGCCTAGATAGTCTTGGGCAAACTGCAGAGTAGGAATTTTCAAGTTTACAGGGAGGATAGGATCTACCCCATATACTAGCTGGAAAGGTGAGTTTCCTAATGCAATTTTCATTCTAGTTCTGTCTACCCATAAGGCATATTTCAGAAATGAGTTCCATTCCCTGGGATTTTTCTCTATCAATTTTCTTATGATACTCAGTAAATTCTTATTGGTGGATTCTGCTAATCCATTTCCCTGGGGATAGTAATTGGATGAGAACTTAAGTATAATCCCATGATCAAAAGCCCAACTTGACAATTTAGTGGAAATGAAGGCAGAACCATTATCACTTACCAATGCATAAGGAGTTCCATACCTGGTGACAATGTTGCTTTCCAGAAATTTAATGACATCATCAGCAGTACAAGTTTTGCTGCTGATAGCCTCAGTCCATCTGGTACAATAATCAGTAATTGTTAGGACATACCTCTGGCCTGAAGAAGATGGAGGATTGATTGGTCCTATGAAATCCATGCCCCATTGTGCAAATGGGCGCTCCTCCATCACTGGCTGCAATGGTTGTGCAGCATACTTTTCTCTGTTGGCAGCAACCTGGCAAACATGACAACATTTAACATGATCAGCTGTGTCTTTAAAAATTGTAGGCCAGTAATATCCTGCTCTGAGGATTGCATGTGTTGTGGCCAACGCTGATCCGTGGGCAGTTCCAAACTTGTCATGTAGCTCTGTCAAAACTTTATTGGCTTCTGATTTCTCTAAGCATCTCAGGTATATCCCTTCATAATTCTTTTTAAACAGGGCTCCTCCCTTCATCATATATTTCTGGGATCTCATCTTTAAGGCTCTTCTCTGTGAAGCCTGCATCCTCAAAGGACATCTTCCAGTGATCAGGATGTGCCTGATGTCTGAATACCATTCTTTATTTTCCTTCTCATCTATCACATACTGCTGACTGATGATGTTTGGATCAGTTTCAGATATCATCTGGCTCAGAGCCTGTCCTCTTACTAGCTTCATGGGTGTGATCTCCATGTCATATTCTTGTAGTACCGTAATCCATTTGGCCCTTTTTTCACCAGGTTCACTCTGCATCAGCAGCATCTTTACTGCTGCATCTGGTACCACAGCAATCACTTTGCTTCTCAGTATATAATGTCTGAACTTTTTTACTGCTCTGACTAATGCAAGTGCCTGTCTTTCAACATCTACATATCTCAACTCAGCATCCCTGAAAGGACAGCTCATGAAGGCAATTGGTTTCTCTTCTTTATCTTCATTTCTTTGAGTTAATACTGCTGCAGAAGTATGTTCTGAAGCGAATGAGTAGATGTAGAAATCTTTTGTATAATCTGGACTAATGAGAACAGGAGCATCTAAAATGGCCTTCTTTATATCTTCAAAAGCAGCTCTGGCTTCTGGTGTCCAGTCAATTTGTGCATCTTTTTTCAACATGGCATTCAGTGGTCTGACAATCTCAGCGAAGCCAGTGATGAACTTCCTCACAAAATTTATCTTACCAAAATAAGATTTAAGCTCCTTTTTGCTTCCTGGAAGTGGTAATTTCATAATAGATTCCACCCTGTCAGGATCAATGATAATCCCATCTTCTGTGATCAGGTGGCCTAGTAACTTTCCTGTTGTGACCCCGAATATGCACTTCTTGGGATTCAAAGATATTCCATATTCTTCACACTTCTTTAGCACACTTCTGAGATCAGCAACATGATTTCCCCTTTCTTTGGAGAACACTGTCAGGTCATCCATGTAGATGACTATACATTTTCCTATTAAGCCTCTGAAGGCTATGTCCATTGCTCGCTGGAATGTAGCTCCAGCATTTATCAATCCAAATGGCATACGTCTATATGCAAATATCCCCCATTTTGTGGTGAAGGCAGTCTTTAATCTGTCAATTTTATCAACCATCACTTGGTTGTATCCTGAAAAACCGTCCAAGAAGGACATCATCTTGGCTCCATTTACCATCTGCAGAACTTCATCCAAAGAGGGCAAAGGATAATTATCCTTTTCTGATGCTCTGTTCAGGTTCCTGAAATCTACACACAATCTGATGTCTCCATTCTTCTTCCTGACTGGTACCAGATTTGCCACCCAAGTGGAGTGCCTTACAGGAAATATTATTCGGGCATTTAACAATTTCTTGACCTCCTCAAGGATGATGGGCTCAAGCAGAGCATTGACTGGCCTCTGCTTCTGTCTGAAAGGTTTTGCATCTGGCTTGAGGGGTATAGTATGAGTTATGACAGAAGTGTCATACGTCTTCAGCTCGTCATAAGTCCATGCAATTACATGTATATAATCCTTAAGGGCTTGAGTTATTCCATCTAACTCTTCAGGTGTACAAACCTTACCCAACAAGACATTCTTCTTGTCATCAGCTTGTCCAATATTCACCTGTGAATATTGACCTCCATCTGCCTTAGGCAGATCCTTATGCTTGAGCATACTATCCAGATCAAAGGCTCTTTCTAATTCAATCATACCTTTGGGAATTGTGTTGCCAGGCAACTCTAAAATCTCATCTTCTTCCCAGACATGATCTTCCATACCATTTTCATCTATGATCTGAGCTTCAAATACATCTCTGTTTGATATGAAGTCCAGGATGTGCTGATCATCATCAAACACTTGGAGATTGGTCACATTGTCAGGTACCGAAGGTACTGACACCAATTCTACTGCAAATCTCTTCAGACCAGATATAGACAGTGGTTCCAGCGTACTGGCGGCCTGAGCAAGTGCATCTGCCCTTTGGTTCTGTTCCCTTGGCACGTGAACGATGTTGAAGGCATCAAAGTCTTCAATCAGGTCCCACACACGATGTCTGTAATTTGACAGCTTTCTGTAGTTACAAGAGTAAATTCCTCGTACTTGTCTTACAACTAGTTCTGAATCTCCAAAGACATGCAGGATCTTCACCTTCTTCTTATGTGCAAACAACAGTCCATGAATCAGAGCTTCATACTCCGTGACATTATTAGTGCAGGGGAACTGTAATCTGTAAGCTGCTAAATGGGATTTCCCTGATGGATCAGTAAGGTCAATCCCTACTCCAGAACCTTGCTTGGATTTGGATCCATCAAACCTCAGGATCCAAGGCTTATCTTCAGCAGGACATTTATTTGAACTTTCCTTTTTCTTTGCAGCTCTGGCTGCTGCTCCGCCTGATATCCACCTTAACTTAGGTGTGCCATCTTCAAGCTTCTTCTTTCCTTTATCTGATGAGCCTGATGGCTTTTCTGTTTTCTCTTCAATCCTAGCAGGAGGATGATGTTCAGCACATACAACTGCATGCTTCTTCAAAATGTGCAAGCACAGTGAGCAAGTGGTTTCTGAGTGAGGCGCCTCATGCAGCCTACACCAACTTTTGATTAAAACCTCCTGGGGAGATCTACACTGTTGTGTCATTTTTTTTATTTCTTTGACCAGAAATTCTTCGAACTTCGTCAGGTCACTGCCTTTATCCTCATCAGACAACTCGTAATCCGGTTCCATGAAGCAATCACTACCAGGAGTGATCTTCTCCTTTCTCACATCATTTGTCTGATTGGACACCAGGATTTCTTCTGTTTTTCGGATATGATCCTCATCAGGATCCGTCGACTCTTCTGTTCCTGCAGAAGACAAATAAAAATTAGTATCATCATCATCATCAGATGTAGCACTCACCTCAGAATATGATGATGATGCTTCACTATACGTCTGCTCCAGCATGATCATGTCCAAGCATGGTTCGCAAGTCTTTTCTGAGTGTGCTTCTCCATGCAATCTGCACCATCCGTCAATCAAGATATCATTAGCAGGTATATTTAATAATTGACAACGTTTTATCTGAGTAGATAAATGCATCTGAAAATCCCTGAAGCGATCTATTTCATTCTCATTATCAGGATCATTATTAAGTTCTACGACTGGCATATCCTCATGATAATCATCATCATGATGATGATGAACATCAAGCATCAGGACCTCTTCTATTTGGACAGTTTGTGGCCTGATGTGATAAACTCCAGGTTCTACGTTTACATACATGATCTCATTTGTTCTGTTATATTCGGTGATCATATGTTTCATCCTAGGCTCAGCATCAATCCTGATCTGATTAGGTATACCTTTCCATGGCAACCACATGTGACTGAAGTCTGTGGACATGTATCCGTTAAGCATTTTAGACCAGTCCCGGCTAAGCAACATCCCATATGTATCAGGTATGTCAACTACCTGAATGTCAATGTAATACTGGATCCTAGGATCAGACGCTAGCTGCATGTGAATATGAGTGAGTTCTCCTACGACACTTACTTCTGTCTTGTCCAGTTGAGTGACCTTCTTTAATGATTTAGCAGGATGCAGTCCTAATGCGTTGCATATTGACAAAGGCATAACATTAGTTGAGGCTCCTGAATCAACTAAGCAGTTGTGCAAATTCTTACTGAACATTCTTATGGTGAGAAGAAACGGAGGTGATTCAGTTTTATCTCTGTACAAGGTCATGTGAGAGGTTTCAGCAGCTTGGACTGTGGCTGACACTTTGGGCTTGACAGTGCTATCTTTAGCAGTATGGTCTCTGCTATTGGATTGACTCGAAAGGTGATTATCCTCTTTAGAAGCAGGATCATCCAGCGACTTCATGAATGCCCTTTTGATGGCAGGAGTTTTCAGTAACTCAGATAGGGACAGGCTGATCTTGATTTTCTTCATTTCCTCAGCCAAATAGCTAACTAACCTATCAGACTCATGAGGTGCATTTGCAACTTTTGTTACTGTGTTTTGAGGAGACAAGTACTGAGCATTCACCTTAGGGTACCCAGGGTTATTGCTAGCCTTAGGATCAGGAGGTGTGTTGAAGTTGTTTGGAGGTAGAGATGATGTCAATGGACCGGCAGGTCTGTTGGCATTACTCCTCAGGTTATAATTGTGCTTACCAGGGTATTGCTGCTGGTATGCATGTACTTCCTCATGCTCTCTTGTAGGTTCATTTTCATCCTCAAAAGGGAAGACATAGTTTGCTTCAAAGGTTAAGGCAGATTCTTCACAGGTCTGATTATAATCCTGATGAGGCTGATTAGTGTAGGTTTCCAGCACAAAAGCTGAGTCATATCCACAAGGAACTATTTCATTTCCTTCTGCCTGAGGTGGATTTCCAGAAGTATTAGACACTTCAGTTTGAAAGATGCTGGCAGCAATCCTAAATTGTGGACAATCTAATTCTGCATGTGCATTGGTGTTGTGAATCCTGCACCAATTGGTAAGGGCTGCCTCAGCAAGATTGACTCTAGTAGTCTGTTTGGCTTCACCAGGAGGCTGATTGTCTAGGGGGGATGGTAATGAACCATTATTTGGCCTGGAGTTCCACACTCTGGGCTGCCTAGGAGGATTATTGTTATTTGCAGCATTACTATTGAAGTTATTGTTGTATCCTCTGTCAGGGTAATTTGGTCTGTCATTGGAATAACTCCTATTCTGACCTGACTGTGAATAAAACCCTTGATTTCTCAAGTGTGTTACTTCTGTGGTGAGCTTTCTCAACTGAGCAGCAATTTCTTTGATTTCCTCTTTCTCCTCTTGAGCTTTGGCCACTACATTTTCAGGCTGAGGCTGGAAAAAGGAAGATCCATGGTTATTGTGGGATAGGTCTGTACCCTGAGGTGTCTGAGTATGTGCAGGATATTGTGGCGATTGGCCATTTCCATTAGGAGGAGGCATGATACTCAATGGAGGTACTTGCAAAGGTGCAGGCATGATTGCTGGGGGCATCACTGCTCCATTTGGATATTGTGCAGGATATTGCGAAGGATAAGCTGTAGGATACTGTGCTGGATATTGTGACTGCATGCCAGGCAAAGCAGGGAATGCTATATTTGGAGTAGGAGCAGGTATTAGCTGTTGATTTACCTTGATAGCTTCTTGAAAAGCTCCTGTCAATGTGGTGATCGCAGGATGTGTTCTCCTGATGAACATGGCGGTTAATGGATCCAGGGCTGAATAATAAATACTTCTGGCAGCATCATCAGCCACCACATATGGGGTAACTAGCTTGGACAACATTTTCTGGAACCTAGCATTGAAATTTGCAATAGGTTCATGCTCAAATCTCTTAATTGTGGCAAACAAGTGGTAATTCATGGATGGATCAATAGGGACCTTGAATCTGTCAAGAAAGGCCTTCTCTAAGACAGCCCACGAACCTACAGAAGATTGACCAAGACTGATGAACCAATTATAAGCCTCTTCCCCTAAGGAAAAAGGGAATAATCTGCACACCACATCCTGATGTTCTATTCTGGCTCTGCAGCAAGCTTCTTTAAACGTCCTGATATGATCATCCGCATCCTGGTAAGGATGGTATTTTGGACAAAGCTTGTCCGGATACTTTGGTAACTCATGATACGCAGTAAAGGTCAATGGTGATTCTGCTGCAAAGAACGACATTGCAACCTGAGGGGGCTGAACTGGTGGTGCAGTTGGCTGAGGTTGGACTAAAGGTATACCCTGAAGTTGAACAGAAGGTGTCACTGGTATACCTGAAGGTATTTGCAAACCAACAGGAGTTACAGGAGGAGATCCTGGTGAAGCTCTGGATGTACTAGACTCTGGAGTATGGTGGACGTCTACAGTCTTAGGTCTAAAACCTCTAACAGGCAATTCTTCAAAAATTTCACTATGTCTAGACCTGGTATTTATCCTGTGAGCCAGGATTTCTCGATTTGGAGGCCAATTAGCTGAAACTTTGCAAATATTGGCTGGATTCCACCGGACGAGGTGATATTTGCGGTCAACTTGCAAATCAGACTGAATATTTACGCGATATTTGCGAAGATACTACAAATATGACAGGATATTGGGATATTTCGACCAGTAGCACCAGATCTCGCGGGTTTAAGGCTCAAATTCTCAAAGCTTGAACAAATTTATGCATCTTTGGCCGATATTTAGTGAATCTAAAGAAATCTACTGTAAAGCTTGCAATATTTATGTGAAATTTGGAAATCTTTACACAGAATGTGCAAATACAAACTTGTCGCAGCAAATATTTACGCAATTTGGTGAAATTCACAAAATGATCTGAAGTTACCTTACTCTGAGCGTCATCAAACCTGAAAGTATCTGATGATGAACGTGATCTTCGGAGCTCGGCCCTCCTTCTAGCGCCATTTTATGTTGGTCATGATGTTAGTCATTCACAAACATAGAATAAAAGTTACACAACAACCTTTACTCATCTTGAAAGATACGATGAATTCAAAGAATTCACGATCCCAAGTCTCCGTTGATTAGGTCTTAATCTACTGACGTTACTCAGTGGTTGATGTGTGCTGCTGTTTTCCATTCAGGGGCCTTACGTGTTTCTGCACTGTTCATCATCATCATCTTCAAATATCCTGCTCTGGATGTTCGCTCTGCATAAGTCTCCAACAATTCTACCTCTGCACTGTAAATTTAGTCAAATAATGTGCATACAGGCTGATATTTGCATGATTTCTACCATTATTTATGATTCTTTGCATGATATTTTCAATACTACATGCATTTAACCAAATATGCTAAGGATCTTCAGTTACCTACGGGATTTCAGCATATTTCACTGTTTCTGCTTGTTATTTATCATGATTTGCAGTTATGGTGATGAATTAATGAAATAAAAAAAAGGAAAAGGGTTAGAGAGTGAGATTCCTAAAATTACTGGACTTAGATCACTGATTCACATACAAGCTCCCATACTTGCAATGAAAAAGAAGGAAAACTAGAAATCATACTTCACCAGGACATTCCACAAATCCGCATGATCTAGTGCAAAGCTTCAAAGGAAAGTTGACAACAACATGTAATGAAATGAAAGCGCTTCCAGTTGAACACAGCATTCACCAGTACATATCCAGAAATCAACAGAAGATTACGTAAAATTTACAATCAGGATGTAATCTGGAACTTCATATTCATTCAGTATGCTTAAGAACAGGTACATTTACAGTGATCTGAAGAAAAAACCTTGACATTTCAACAATTCTATCCTCATTAGTCTCAGTAATCCGATCTCCTAACTTATTCTACAGTAATTGACTTTTGCGCCAGATGCGTCTGTGTATTCTAATGTATTCCCCCCTTTTTTTGACAAGCTCCGGATGTTATATAGAACAACTGCCAGAAAATGGTTACAATGATCCAAGGATCAGGATCCTCTCATAACAAACAACGGTCCAGATGAAAAGCACATGCTTCATCAGTTGGCAAATGTACAGCTGGCACAGAATATTCCAGCATCTTCGACTTGATTCGGTCTCCAGCTGGCGAACAGCATATTTGACAATATCCTCCTCATTTCTGGCTCATGTTGACTCCATGCGCAACTTTGTAATGCTCAGCTTCAGCAGCATCATCATGATTTCAACGTTTAGCTTCAGCAGCATCATGACTTCAATGTTCAGCTTCAGCAGCATCATGATGATTTCCTGCAAGTAAACAGACAAACATTAAGTTCATCATCATCATGCTAAACAACAGGAAATAAACGCTTTATTAAACATACCTCCCCATGTGCAGCTACAGGCAATCAAGCTTTACCTGTGAAAAATATGCACTAAATGCATAAACGGCATAAAAACAACCAGGTCAACCCTCGTTGACCAAAATCAGGCAGTCAGGCTTTCAAATTTCTATCGCTTCATGTTTTTGCCCATTTTCTTGTATATCGGGTTCGAAATATGATGATGATGATCTCAGATTATGCAAAGAAATAATCGCCTTTCAACCTTCCTTAGAAACCGGCTTTGCATCATCATCATATCTGCATCGGCATGACTACATATGATCAGAGTGACAATTTTTTCTCAGGCCGACGGCAACAGTTATACCGACGCCAAAAATCATGATGATGACCAACTATATACTTCAAAGTGGCCGCAGGATATCACAAAATATGATGATCCTCCTTTCCTAATACTCTGATGAAAAGCACATCAGGATGTTTTGCTCTTGCACATTCGGGAAAGAAAGACATCGTCATCATCATCATGATGAAGACAAACAGGAGGACTTGGAAAATGATCCTGCCGCTGAGGAATATCATGATGACGTCATCGTCATTATCGGGTTTCAATAAAATGCAAAGGGATGACGTCATCGTCATATTCGCTAAGATCAGGAGGTAAATGGAATATCGGGTTCCCCCTAAGGAAGATGATCAGGTGGATGAAAGCAATATGACCCTTTTTTGGCTAAGGCGATCCTCGGAAGATCAGGATGATGAACATCATCATCATCATATACGCACTGGGTGATCTAAAATATGATCCTGCTGAAAGTCCTGATGATGTCATCAGGATATCCGGGGCTTGTGTTAATCTTCGAAGATGACGTCATCGTCATCATCATATTGGCGAACAGGATCATACCCTGGAAAATATCCTGCCGAAGGAGAAAGGTGATGGTGACGTCATCGTCATCATCATATTCGCAAAAGTTTATACTTGTCGGCAGGATGATATTACGAACTGCTGGGAGAGACGAACAAGATCATGATGATGATGTCCACAAGACTAAGGAAATGAAAAAACACCCTCCGCTTCGAAAGATAAGGTGATCATCATGATCACGCAAAAGGAGGTCAGGAGGATATTAGGAAATGTCGGGTCTCGAAATATCATGATGATGTTGATCACCAAGACTAAGTCGTGCGCGCGCAAATTATGCAGATGGCAGATTTCTCTAAGTAAGGTGATATTATAATATCAGCATGATATTATAATATCGGGTGATGTTGGAATATCATGATGATGATCGCAATGTTTCTAAGGTTACTCGACGGGTAAAGTTCACTAGCACTTAAGATTGACGTCCGGATGTTTCGACCTCAGGATATTATCGGGGGGCTTTCCAAATATCATGATGATGATGTTCATATAGCAATTATCAGGTTTGACCAAAACTTTGACCGCTCACAACTCCCTCATATGGACGAATTTTCAAGTGATGTAAAAGGCAAACCTGCATGGAATTTCAAGCTCTTTCTAACCATGAAGTCATAGAAACAAACTATGAACTTTAAAAAACTAACCTCATGATGATGACCTACCTCATCCTGACCTTCATGATGATGATGCACCTGACTCAATTTTTACCAAAACCGCCAGAAACAGACAACACAAGCCAAAACAAAAGCTGGGTCCCTGTTTTGCCAAGTCAAAATGGGGCGTGTTGTGTAACCACACAACAAATACCATATTCATTGTCTTGGGGTCGATTGAAGGATATAGCTGGATTGCTAACTGTTCCCAGATTTCTAGGTCTTTGGCTTGGGCATTGTTCTTTCTTATTTCTAGTTCCTTCTCCAAGCTTTTGGGGATCAGAGATATAATTTCAATGAATGCTTTGTTGTAGATATTTAGATACCTGACTGTGGCATCTTGTAATATCTTCTGATCTGCTTCACCATAATCATCATAGAACTCAACCATTGGCTTAAGATTTCCATCCACTGTGACTGATTTGATTATGTCATCAATGTGAAGAGTGGATTTTTCAACATATTCCTCTGTCTTTTCTTCTTCCTTCTGTCTGATAGAGGGTTGGCCAGATGTTTTCTTCTTTTTCTTCATTTTCCTGATTTCTTCATCAGATTCAGTCTCCTCTTCATCCCTTTGACTGGCATAGGCTTTTGTAGCTTTTGTCTTTGTTCTTTTCTCTCCTTTACTGGATGATTGTGCTTTCGGTTCTGATGTCCTTAAGCCTTTGGTAGTGGTAGGTGCAGATCTCTTTGATGATCTAGTCCAGGTGGAAGGTTTTACCAGAGCACTTTCCTCATTTTTCTTTTCTGCCTTCTTCTTCTCTTCCTCAGCCCTTTCCATCTTTTTCCTGTGGGCATCAAGTGCCTCCTTTGAGATGCCAAGGCCTTGGGCAACATTTTCTACTTCTTTTCTCACCTTCCTCTTGATCTCAGGTTCTCTGAGTTCCACATGGATCTTTACACTCAGCTCCTCAAAGGTTCCAAACCTTTCTGCCTTTGGATCCTTTGGCTGACTTAGCATGTGTTGAACATGTAGCTCCACAATTTGTTCATCAACTTCATACCCCATGGGCATGATCCATACAGTTCTTGGTTCTACTACCTCCATTAGGTACTGATCAGTCTCTACCATAAAACATACTGTGTCTTTGTATTTCTCAACAAGAGACTGGGGAATCCTTTCTCTTGCTTGCATCATGTTCTGAAAATTCTTAAAATATCCCCACAGGGCTGCATTTCTTGCTTTAGCATCCCCAAGTTCATGCAAGTAATATCTGATTTGAATTGCTACCGGTTTATCATTTTGCCATACCCATCCATTTGATCTGGGCAGCTCATTCATGAAGTAGAAAAATAGGCATATTATTAGTCGACCATATTTAAAGGAGTTTTTCTTGTCCTTTTTGATCTTCTGTATGTTTTCCATTAGTTGGCTCAAAAGAAGTTCACAGAGATCATATTTTGCATTCTTTCTTAGCATCTCATAGGTAGTGTATATTACAGTTCCGGATACTGAGTTCTCCCTACTAGAATGATATATCTTGTATCCTATTATTATAGATGCATACTTGATATCTGGGTTAGTAATATCTTCAATGGTCATTGCCCTCTTATCAAATTTTGATCCGGTGGCCTCTATTACAATGTTGCTTTTGACAGATTTGAGGACAGGAATTCCTCTGGAGGAGTGTAAACCAGTTACTGCCCTAATTGCTTCCTTGGTAATTTTGCAGGGTCTGTTAAGCCATAGAAAGTTGTCATGTACCCTACTCAACACATACCGGACCCATTCATTTTCTTCAAAGTAGGGGAAATGAATGAACTGATCAAAATGTTTCTCCTGGATGCCCTTATATTCTAGTTTAAGCTCAAAAACATCATCTATCAATTGTTTGTGATAGATATCTCTTAGTTTGAATTCCCCAAACTCTTCAACATTTGCTTGTATGTAAACCCTAATATCTTCTATGTGCAAAACACCATGCGGAACACTAGAGAAGGCTCCTAGGGGATCTACCTCCAAGGATTTGTATGGATGCTTCTTAAATATGGGGCGAGGTCTATTAGAAATCTTTACTATATTCAGAGTAGCCATCATCAAAGAATCTTACTGAGAGATATCAAGAATGAAGAATACCTTTTATGTTGTTTAGGGCACACACGATGAAATCTGGATTGAGCTATATGAAGAATCGTCTTGGTCTTTGGGAGAGGTAGTTACAGAGCTCCTTTTATCTTTTCTTCGAATGTGAGTGTACAAATGATGGGCGAATGAACTATTTTATTTTTTAGAAGCCCTAATTTTTATTCTGCAATAAATGTGCAACCTAACTCATTCCGGTTTGCCTTGTTTGTCTTATTCAGAGACAAAACCTTTTCGGATCACTGAGACAGATTTTGAAGTTATTCTACGAGAGTAGTGATAATCTATCTTTCTTTCATTAGTCATTTGATCTATTTGCAGATCAAGACACCGTAGTTTGAATCATACCAGACCAAACTTGTAAGGAATCTATTTTTACTGGAAGACTGTTTTACTGGATCAATTCTGGTAGGATTAGATTCTTCAAATCTTCTTGCGGATCTCTCAAATCTTTACCATACCCCTTTTAGATGTTTCTTGTATGAACCCTTTTAATCCGTAGCTCTCCGTGTGCCAGTTCCGGCACCAATTGATTGGCTAGGGGAACAAGGTTTTCTTTGTGTCTCCCCCTGAGCCAGAGCTCACCTTTTAATTTTTGGAAGGAATATCAGCACCAGAGTCTGGTGCGGATCCATCCCCTACATTCTCTATACTTTTCTTCACCCAACTCTTGTTCATCTCACTTCAAACTTCATCCACATTTACTTTTTGTTTTCCCTTATCTTGATTCTGATTATAATATACCAGACCTCTTCTATCCTGATTCTTGCTTTGTACAGAATTTTGCTATATGACCGGATCTATTGCAAATTTGGAAAACAACATTTCTTTGCATATTTGATTGATATCCTCTTGATCTGCATTGATTAGCCATATGACCCATTCTATTGCATGCAAAGCATCTACCATTGAATGAATTGTTCATTTGCATATTTCTGCATTCATGAGATTTGTGACCATACCTTTTGTAGTTGAAGCACTATCCGGAGAAGGATGTATTAGTTTGATTCATTCTCCTTCTCCACTGATTAGCTTTATGACCAAATTTATTGTAGCTGTGGCAGTATCCATTGAAGGATGGATATCTTTGAGCATTAGGCTGCCTTACCAGAGGACTTCTAGGTCTGTTCCTTGGATTTTCTGATCTAAAATTCTTCTGACCAGATTCGTAGCTTTCTCCTTTCTCATATCCCAAACCACACTTGTCAAGAAATTCAAGTTGGGGAGAACTTATCTTGAATTTCTCTTTATATTCATTTGCTGTTTGAAGATCCCTTTTGAGAGAGACAATTTGATCCTCAAGTTTTTCTTCATTATCTTTAGCATCTTCAAGATCAGATTCAAGATGTCTAATAATTCTATCCATCTTGTGGCAATCTTCTGATTTCTCCTTGAGAGATTGTCTTAGATTATTTTCAGTTTTTCTTTTCTCTTCAATCTCTTGGGTAAACTTTATAACTCCTGATTCCATTTCATGTCTTACCATAATGATTTCTTTTGATAATTTTTCACATAACTGGGTTTTCTCCTTCAGATCTTCATTTGAATCTTTTGCTTCACCTTGACTTGCCAATTGTTGAAGTAGCTCCTTTCTTTTTTTCATAGAGAGACTTAATTTGTCTTTTAGTTCTCTCATGAAATCATCAGCCTGTTTGAGTCTTTCCTTTAATTCATTGACTTCAGAGTTTGACTGCTCAAGATCATTAAGGGTAGTCTGTTTAGGAAGAACTTGGCTCTAATACCAATTGTTGATAACTGAGAGGGGGGTGAATCAGTTATCTTAATTATTTTAGCTTTCTGAACTTTCTTGATAATTAGTGCAGCATCAATTCAAACAAGCAAACATAAGCATGAAATAGAAGTACACATGACACAATATTTTTGATGTGGAAACCCTGTTAAGGGAGAAAACCACGGGGTGATTAACCCAAGATTGTATTCTCTGTTAGAAGAATGGAAGTACAAAATGGCATTTGCCAATTAGGGCTCACTACCCGAGCACACTGCTCACAAGAGGCACACTGCCTACAAGAGACACACTGTCTTTAATTTATAAAGAGTGTAATACAATACTTGAACTGATAAGAAGCATCAACATATGCTAGGGTTCAGTTCCGGTTAGGCTCTATATACTGATCTGCTACACTTCATCTTTCCTCTTCTTTTATGCTGCTCTTCTTTCACATACTGGATCTTCCTTTCTACTTTTATTTGGCTCTACTGCTTTTCTTCGCACATCCCTTTTAACAACAACACCTCTCATAACTAAATCTGTCTTGTATGTATATCCGCATAAGTGATTTCATCACCTTTCTAGTCGGCACCTAGAATAGTAAATATTTTGCCTAAACTCTAATATGTCAGCTGAATCCTTGCTTACCCAGTAATGCGGATCAAGGATATACTTATGGAAATCATTAATTATGTCGGCCAAACATAATTCATGCCTTCATAACCTTTACCAACATCACTAACACATCTGGAATAATGTCTGATGTTCTACCTGTCAGTTTTTCCTCTATTCACACTGTCACTTGGGAACCCGACACTCAAGCATTCACATCTCTTTATCCTTTTCACACCGAAGGCTCAAACCTTGGAATCTATCAGTCAAGATACTCCTCTTGACTTCCCCAAATCTACACTTTACTGAGATACTTCTGCTAAGAGATCCGGACCTGTCTGTCGGACCTTACTGACTGCTCTGTTCTTGTTTACCAGACCACAACATTCTTCATTCTGACTTTCGGTATAGACATACCATGTCCTACAGATGTGTGGGATGAACTTTGTTGCCATCAATGACAACATTCATGAATCCATATAGTGTCTCTTGCCGACACCTAGCATGTTTGCTATGTTTTGACCATACTTTAATGCATGTATGGGTCATAAGATCATACATACATTAAAGTAGGGGATAAATGTTATGTCGTAAAATATCCCCCTAGGAATTTTACCTTCTAAGTTTAGCTCCCAGGTCCCTTAATTTCCATCATGTATGTTAGAATTCAATCCCAAGATAAAATGCCTTGAAACCCATGATAAATGGGACATAGGGGACATTGTAAAGCTTATATCCTGACCCAAAATAGGTCCCAAGTCTTGGGCACTCGCGCCCTTGCCCTTCCCTATTTTGGCGAGGTCCCAAATTTCAATGTCATTAAAGTGACCGTTAAAGGTGCTCTTTGATGACATCTTAAGTTTGAATTACAAAATTGAAGCGAGAATGCACATATAATCATGTTTAGGACTTCATTTGTAAACCAAAAGAAAATGATTATGATATTTTGGTGAACTTGTGATTTTAGAGCATTCAAGGTATTCATTGTGTTGCATAGTAGATTTGTGTTATTGTTTTGTTTGTTATTGCAGATTTGTATTCATCTTCTCATGACATGAAATAAATTCATCTCCATGAGAGCTACACCTCTGAGGTGATATCTATTTTTTGTTTAATCAATCATTTATCAATTTGTTTTTGCCTCTATCCTATAGGGACACACACTCTCTATCTAACAATGGTTTTGGAAAGTTTGAATGCCATTCCGAGGCTTGACTGAGGCAAGTTCCTAAACACCACAACCCCCAACCCCACTCTTTGTGATTGTAGGTGACAGGTGTCAAATCTCGAAGAGTGGAGTTGTAGAGGACTATTGCAGAACATAAGGATCCTACAGAAAAAGGCAGAGAAGAGCACTATCAGGGCTTGGGTGCTAGTCCCTTTGCTCTTTAGGTTTGCAGAGCTAGAAATCTGTAAAATAGTGATAATCAATAATAGAAAAGGTCTGGAAACCCTCAATAAAAATACTACCTTGGACTTGGGCGCTAGTCCCTTTGCCCCTGACTTTTCAGGATTCTAAACTTTGAAATCTGGTAAATATCTAATCTTCATTTAGTATCTTTGTATGCGAGCATTTGTCAGAATTCATTTGTTTATTCACGATTTTGTATAATTAGGGTTTTGAGCATAATTGGGATTAAATTAACACATTAATCATCAATTTCCAAATTTCCCTATCATTACAAGTGACAACCAACCTATAGATGAATCCTCTTGCAGAAGTTGTGATTCAACTCAGTTAAATGTCCCTGAATGTGTGTAGTGAAAGGAGGATCTAGCTAAATCATCCATCAATCCCATCTTCCCCCTTTTTCTACATAATAGGATTATGCCACAACAACCACCAAAAACATGCTTAAGGGAGGATAGCCTCAAGATCCAACCCCGCCTCTATAGAGGACTTTTGTAATAAAAAGATGTGCACTAGCTCAAGAGATACACCATCTTGCCTTCTATAGAAGGGCTTTTGAATAAAAGGATACGCACTAGCTCAAGAGATACATTATCCGGCCTCTGTAGAGGGCTTCTTTGATAAAAGGATATGCTATCCTGTCACATGGAGAGGGATTTTTTATTGCAATATAAATAAAGATGTGTACTCACACTGGATATAGAACATCCTGTTTCATGAAAAGGGCTTACAAACATGCTTCGTTAGTACCAAAATCATCAAACAAATAACCTTATATATGCCTCCACCTTAAGGTGGTTGATGTTGTGTACTGATATCAAGCACATTAAGGTAGAGAGAAAAGACACAAGGGAACAAGAACTCTCACAAAGCCCATGTCCCCAAGGTGACATGTGCTTATGATCTCTGAATGTTCCCACAAACACATTGATATAGATATGCTTAAGATAAACAACAAGAGAGGTTAGAAATATTATTCTAAGATGATAACCAAAGCAATTCATTAAGGCTATGCATGAAAATAGTCACATCAAGGACCAAGGCTATACTATGGGTTCAGAACTGAGTATAACCATTGGGCTATACTGCATATACCTAAGAACTGAGTGTAGCAACAAGATGAGATATCAATCAAAGTGTATAAGAGAAGATTGAGTGGATTGTAAAATGTTAGTCACAAGAAATGCCACAAGAAGATACATCACATAGAGTGATTCTACTAGTCAAGTGTTGGATATA
This sequence comes from Cunninghamia lanceolata, assembly GCA_027924645.1. Classification (NCBI taxonomy): domain Eukaryota; kingdom Viridiplantae; phylum Streptophyta; class Pinopsida; order Cupressales; family Cupressaceae; genus Cunninghamia; species Cunninghamia lanceolata. The sequence continues at coordinate 11,833,748 of BSBN01001466.1, read as the reverse complement.
TATGTATCAACCCCATCGTCATGTATGGACTAGGTCCATTTTTGCTTTGCTTGCTGAAGGGACACACGGTCTATATCAGTATTTATTTATTTTCATCATTCACTGACTAGGTAGAATCACTAGAAGAAGGTAAACAATAAAATGAGAGAGGAGACCAAGTGCCTTAGGAACACCACGTAGGAGGATGCCCCCAGGTCATCAACCACAACACTATGCCCCTAAAGCATGACACACAACAATAAAATACATGAGAGAAAATGATGGAAGAATGATGACACAAATAGAAGAATGGTTACAATAGAGGCAGTCTCCTGGTATCCTTGACCATACAAGAGTATCAAGGGTCATCTTAGAAGGCCTAACAACACATAACACATCACGGGGGAGCACAACATAGAGAGAGAAGGCACATGTAAGTGAGCATAGCATGCTATGAAAAAGGTGGCAAACAAGGTTAGAAATACTTGCCTGAAAACACAACTGTGCTAGCAGTTGTTAACAAGAAAATCATCCTCCTCCCAATCCCTAATGCCAGAAGAAAGAGGTACATAGGGGACAAGTGTCCATTCAAATTCCTCATCCTTTACCTTATCAACCTTAGGCTCTTCTTTGTTTGTTTTAGTGTTAGGTGGTTTAATGTTTTCTTGTTGAGGTGATGTGTTGTTTCGAGCCAAGGCTTGTCTTCTCTTCCTTCTTTCTCTAGCTTGTCTATTTCTTCTTGTTTTATTGTTGATATCTTTAAAAGGAATCTCATGTTTTTCCATAGGTTTCTGTATCTCAAAGGAAGAGGCATATGTGTGATTAACTCGTGGTGATGCATGATATTGTTTTCTATAGTTTTCTCCCGATCCTTGTAGGGATGATGGAGGAGGAACCTCAGCATATATCCCTTTTCCTTTTGGTCTAGGGGGTTCTTGTAATATAGGTTGCTCTTTAGATACTATTTTTTGAATAGGGGGACCTATTGAAATACATAGGACAACTAAGAGGGGGGGTGAATTAGTTGTTACAAAAACTTAACACTTTATGATTGTCAAAATATTAACTACTTAATCACTGATAATCAGATTCAACCATGAAAGCATGAAACCATAAAATTAATCACAATCATACATTCAGCACATGGGACACTAGATTTTTTACATGGAAAACCCTATAAGCGAAAAACCATGGTGGGTGTTAGCCCACAGAAATATATAAGTTATAACAATACCAAAAATCAAAGGCTAACTACATATGGGCTCACTGTCAAAAAATATTCACTACAAAGAACGACTCACTGCCAGGGATTTGTGAACTGATTTAATAGCATCTACTCTATGCTTGAGTTCAATTCCATTGAAGTGCAATACTTTACCTCTGCTCTACTCTACTTCGCACTTATCTTTGCATCTTGCACAAGTACATCTTTTTCACAACTACATTACAAGTCTTTATACAATTCATCAACCTTGGAATGTACATCAAGGTCGGCATCACATTTATCAACCGTTGGAACAATCTCCAAGGTTGGCATTACAAAACATACACAGAAATAGGTTTGGACCTATTACAAAATTTATCTAAGGAAAGATGTAGAGAAGTATGATGAACATGCCACGCCTTAGCTGGGACTCAAATACAATCCTCCACACCACAACAAGCTTCTACAATCTTCAATGCATCTTCACAAATAATGAAAACAACCAAGTCAGCCAAGACTACAGTTAACACTAGGTCTTCTAAGAACATTCTTCTTTCATGATCCAAAGTTCTCTTTGTAGAACAATCGAAAGGTAGGACCACAATTAGGAGTCATCCACAAGCACATTGTAATAACCAAGAACAACCACACAACATCTAACCACTCTATTAAGAAGATTCTTCAAACCAGAGCACATAACCAACACTGCTAGCCACTGTCATAATGAAAAGATAGCTTACAAACCACTAAATCATGAACCATTGGAGTTGAGGGTACCTAACATCATCTCAGACTTAACTCTAGAATTGTAGACAAAAATACTTCAATGCAGAGGAATGTGGAGCATAATACTTTCTCCCTATCATTGCCAAACATACAGAAAAAAGCTATTTTCACTCTGGTGAACATAACTCACTCAATTCTTCATACCAGAGGCTCAAAATCACAACATAGGATCTTTAGATATGCCTCTAAATAACTGCCAATCCCCAGACAAAGATATTAATCTTTTAGGAAATGTGGAGCAATCTACTGGAATGTTCTTCTATAATACACAAGAAACTCTGCAACACACTGTTTCCATCGAAGGAGCAAATTTTCTCAATATCCTCAATATTTGGATCTCCAATACTTACATAGGCAAATACAAAGCATCTAACTCATTACAATCAAGCATCAAAACAAGATCATAGTTGACACTAATGACAACATTGATATGTTGACATCAATGACAACACCGGTTAGGCACATACTTGCAACAGGACCAACCAATCTAGATAGTAATTGTGCTTTGTAACACTAATATCCCAAGAAGGTTTGTTTTGTTCTAGGCTCATGTTCTTCTATAGGTTCTAGCCAAAAGTAGTCAAGGATTATGTTTTTATGAGTCACCTTAGGTTGCCATAGACTATGGGAAATAGTTTGTATGAACCCATGGTGAGGAAATTTTAGGCATTGGTGAAGTGTTGAAGGGATAGCTTTCATAGCTTTGAGCCATGGATGGCCTAGTTTTACACAGAAGAGGTTGGATGTTAGAATGATATCAAATGTTTATTCTAGGGCTTTATCAAGTACTTGAATTGGCAAAGAGATCTTCCCTATGGTTATGATGAAAGTTCCATTATGTTTTTTTATCATCATTTTAGTAGGTTCATAAGTTTCTTGTATAAGTTTGTGTGAGTAAAGGAACTCTTTCGTAGCAATGTTGGTCATACAATTTGGATCAACAAGGGCTCCTCTTACTAGAGTCACCATAATGTTAACTATGATGTAGAGAGGACCTTCAATATCTTTTCATGTTCTAATGTTTGGTGCAAATGTTATTTCAAGTTCATGTTTCTTCCTTTTCCTATCAGGGCGAGGAGGGATCATAGCATTGTTTCTATGATGAAAAGCTATAGATGAGAGACTATTTTAGACCTAAAACACTTGTTTGAGGGAAATGGGTAAAAATACACATAGAGTCTACAAAAATCAAAGTAGATAGGAGGAAATAGTGCAACACAACAAGGCCCAATTGATGTTTTTAAAGGTTTTGATGACAAGATGTGAAAAGGTGTGCAAACAAGTAGTGTTGAAATACACACTATGTAAATAAGATTATGCCAATTTTCACACAATGATATGAAATTATGCAAAATTTTTAGATGAAAAATGAGTAAATGCTCTAATATGAGTACAAGATCTGAAATGCAAGATATCTAAGATGAATGCAATGAAACAACACCAATCTATGCTTGTTCATGCAACTAAAATGCTCGATTTTTCACTTTTTCCAATGCAAATGCACAAATATCTAATGGATTTTTGAAAATGATGAGGGGAACCAAATTGAAACCTTTTAATTAGTCTAATAATGTAGCAAAATTTGTCACAACACACCAAACTTGCAATGCTAGATGAAAGATTAGCTGAAATGTAGTAAAAATGCAAGGATTTTTGAAACCCTAATAGTGAAATTAAGGCATGAAAGTATGCAAAATGATGAATGGAATGAATATAATCAGATTTAATATGTAAAATAAGTCAGATAATATTTGAAAATGATGTAAAAGTCCTACAATTCTCAATGCAAGTCAAATTTTAAGGAAGTATGAATGAATATGCTAATTTTTGGTGAAATACACAATGTGTAAATGCAAAATTTGAAATGTAGATTAAAAAACACACAATGATGAAACACTACTGTCCAAAATTAGAGTTGGATGAGTGTTAAAGTGAGTAGTAAAATCTGAAACAAGAATTTAGCTACAAACCCTAGCTTTTGGAATTACTAGGTTATATGAAAAATGCGAAATTTCAAGCAAACCCTAGCAAATAAAGTGTGTAAATGCAAGGTAAATGATTATAAAATGATGTATTGCTGTAATTTATCTTAGATCTGATGTAAATATCAGATATTTAAATGATTTAGATGAAATGCAATGAAAATAGTGCAAACTATGCCTAAATGCAAACCTAGGATATTTGATTTTTTAAAATTTTCAATTTTTTTGTAAGATTTTTGTATGTAGAATGATGAATATGATATGTATGAATGCAAATCTGATTTACAATAGTCAACAAGATGCAATGTTCAGAAAAATACAGGTTCACCAAAATGTTATGTAGAAAAATGGGAATGATTCAATTGTGTGTTAATTAGATTCAATCAAACCATTCTTTCACACATACATTCAAGGACATAGATCGATCTAAGTCACAACTATGATAGAGGAATCAATTACAGGTCTGATGTCACTATGAGATGCTTAGAAAGATAGAATATATTGATATTTTGTCAAAACCCTAATCCGATTAGGCCTAAAACCATAATTATGCAAAATCGTAAACAAACAGATGAATCCCGACAAATGCTCGCACATGAAGGCACTAAATACAAATTAGAAACATACCAAGATTTTAATTTCAGAAAGAGGAAACTTCAGGGACAAAAGAGGGAACACCCTTGTCCAATGTAGCACTTTTTATGGAGGTTGGGAGCCAAATATGTTGTAGACTATACCCTACTCAGAGATTTCCAACAGTGATAAATTAAGGGACAAAAGAGTGCATATCCTTGGTGGAAAGAGGCAAAAACAAATGATATGATAAATGATTGAAACACAAAATAGATGTCACCTCAGAGGTAAATCTCTCATGGGGAGATGAAGATCTTTCACACCATGAGGAGATGGATTGATGAAGACAAATCTGCAACAAACAAGTACAAACACAACACAATATTGCTCTGCAACACAATGAAATCCTTGAATATCCTTAGAATAAGATCACAAGTTTACATTATCCATCTAGTTATAAAATGAAGTCCTAAACATGATTATATATGCATTCTTGCTAAAATTTTGTAATTCAAACTTAAGATGCCAACAAAGGAAACCTTTTTAATAGTCACCAACTGACATTCAAATTTGGGACCCCAACAAAATAGCGTAGGACAAGGCATGGGTGCCCAAGTCTAGGGCCCTATTTTGGGTCCAGATTAAGCTTACGGTTCACCCTTAGGTCCCATTGACATGGGTTTCGAGGGATTTTGCTTTGGGATTCCTTTTTAACATGCATGATTAAATCTAAGGGAACTGGGTGCTAAAATTAAGAGGTAAAAGTCTTAGGGGGACATTTTACAACATAACAATAATAACAAATAATGAAATCCAAAGCAAACAATTATGTAAATTACCACACTACGATATTTATTCCTTGATGTATTGATATGTCAATTGCTCTAAACATAGCATAACCATGATTGCAAGTGGATGGATGATAGCTTTATGGATGCAAGGTTGCTTCAACGAATGCTCAAAGCGCTAGAAGATAAGGATGCCAATGATCAAAAATTGTTAAGGGTTTGTGAAGAGGTGAAAGGGTGTATTTATAGCTTTCAAAGAAGATCGATCAATGGTGGAGGAAATTTGATGAATTCAATAGGTGAGATAAATTGAGAAGATATGAAGGAATGTGCACATGACAAGTGTCCATGCAAAAATCTTTTTTTATTGAGTTAATTGCTTTGTTGACTAAAGAGAGGATTGATTTTCATAAAAATACAATGTTTTTTTCTTTTTTATGAATTTATTGATAAAACAATGATTTTAAAGCTAATTAACACAACTTTTGATTTGCTTTTTGACATGCAAAGGATAAAATTAAATAATAAATTATTTAATTTGTGTGCATGGAGAAAACATATATTTTTAGAAGATTAAGAAGATAATTAGAAATTAAATAAATAAATTTATTTAATTTGTGGTGCATGATGGAAGAATAAATAAGAAATAAATAAAATATTGATTTTATTTATTTAGAAGATATTTGAAAAGTCAACTTAAATAAATTTGAATATTTTTTTTAATTTTGCAGGAATAACTAGCTAATTAAATAATTAAAATTATTTAATTGTGTAGATGAGAGGAATTACGATGTTAAATTAATTAAATAATTAAGTTATTTAATTAATGTTGGATGAAGGTGCGTTAGAAGAATTTGATGTATGCAAGGTGAATGATGCAATGGTCATTTTTGGGTGTCTAAATCCTCCACTCCCAAATGTAGGTCATGGATTTGTTTTAGCAGGTTGTGAATGTGCTCAAGATGGTAGTTATAGATAACCTATGCTTGGTTCTCCACCTCTTCAATATTATCATTCCATAGGTACATTCTTGCTTCCATGGAGAGCATCAAGGCATAGCTCAAGTATTTGTGCTACATCAAATACATTCCTCATCCCAATAGACTAGCTTATAGGGTCTTATAAGTATGAAAAAAGGTGCACAAGCCTACTTGGCAATCTGATGATTAGCTAGAGTCCTAATCATGTATATGTAAGCATGAATTATATATACCTCTTAGTAGTTTACCTCTTGGCAACATATTTTCACATTCTTTTCTCTTTGTTTGTGTTTCCCTAATCTTCAAGCTAACTTTCCAAGGTATTACATGCTTTCTTATTTTCCACATAACCCATTTTCGACAAACCACCCCTATCACCTGTCAACCTAACAACAAGTAATCTACCTCCCAAGAGGGGAAATTTACTTCTCCCAAAGGTCTTTTTCATCATTCATTCTTCTATGACCATTCAATAGACCTTCCAAGGTCCCTCATACCTTTTCTTGTCAAAACTAATCTCTTTGTGTTGCCCCTATGTCCTATAAGATCTCCCTGGGTGATCCTAGAGCTGAAGTAGGGTTTTCGAGGTGACTATCCCTACTAAAAGGGCCAACCCACTTTCCATGACTGATATTTTTCTTTTCAAGCTTCTGAAACCATTTTTAGCCCTCCAAGACTACTTTTCCACCTTCAAACCACTTGTCCCAACAATTTGGCTTGGGTCACTCCTATTGCCTTCAAAATCTCCTTAGGTGACCCTACAACTTAACCAGGCTCTCTAGGGGTAGCCTACCCAGCTAAAAGGGAAAACCCACTTCCCAAAAGGGGTGACCCTATCATCTTTTCCATGCATGATTTCTTCTATTTTTATCCCAGTTTGACTCCATTTTTTGCTTCTAATTGTGAGTTTTTCCATGCATAACTAATTTTTCACTTCCTCTAACTATTTCTAGATTCCCAATCAATCTCTTCTTATCTCCCAATTAGTTTGTTGTTATCTCATAATTATTCTTGTGTGATCTTGTCTCCAACCTTTGTTCACTTTCAATAAAAGTTAGATGACTCTTCATTCAATCCTTGTTAACTCCCCAATCACCACAACCTTTGGCATAGATTCAAAACCTATAAATACCCCTCACCTCTTCATTATTTTTTATGGTAGGAATGCTCTTCTCATCTTCACAAGTTTTTTCGAGCTTCTTCACAAGCCTTCGGTTCTTTAGTTTTAATTTTTGCAAAGCTTCAAATCTTTCCTTTAGGAACCAAATTCATTATTGAATTCTTGCTTTTGCTCAAGTTTTTTCAAATAGTTTCCCCCATAGCATTTTTATACTCATTGTAGACCTTGTGTACCTTTTATTTTTATCCATAGCTTCAAATCTCAAGCAATTTATTTTTTTCCATAGCATACATATGCTCAATTCAATTCTCTTTCAATTTCCGTAGCTTCAAATCTCATAGCCATTTGTTTTTCATATCTTTTTTTTGTCCTTGTTGCTAAGAGGAGAACCCCTTTGTAACAAAGGAAGGAATGATTGCCAAAAAGACTTCTGAGGACTCACACGAGGCACTATCACCCATTTCATACAGGTTCTTCAAGTTTTAGTAGTAATTAGATCAAATCATACTCTTGCGAAAGTAACACATTACTGTCTTTTCTCTAGATAGGTAGATTTAATTTGCTTTCCTAAAGTAATTTTACATTTAAACTACTTAGATTAATTTGAATTACTTTCTTAGATTAATTTCATTTAATTTCAATTTAGATTAGTTACGTTTTTTAATTCATTAGATTATATTAAAAATTTGACCCACAAAAATACAAAAAACATACTTTAGATTGCATTTGAAAATCATATAGTTTGCATTCATTTTCCCTTTCTAGATAATTAAATCATTTTGAAATTCAAAAAAAGGAACCAATTTTTTTTTTGCATTCATATAGGATTGCATTCATAAGAAAATAGAAAAAACATTAGAAAACACAAAAGAAAAAACAAAAGGTCATGTCAAACCCTCGATTTCGTCATTGTAGACACTAAAATTTGTCCATGTCTCGACACAAAACATTGCCGACATGACCTTGTATGTCTTTGCCCTAGGTCTTGGTTAAACAACACATTGTCGACATGACCTTGTATGTGTTCCTCTAAGTCCTAGTTCATCCCATCTTAATCACATTTTTCCAACTTAATCACCTTCTTGATTAATTAAATAAACCCACTTTATTTAATTAATCCCACTTGATCACATTCCCAATTATTTAAATAAATCCCATTTATTTAATTAATTGTACCTCTTCACATGTCTCACATAATTCAAATTAAAAATTTGAATTATTCCCTCACCTCTCACAATATTGCGTCACATGTCACATGTCTCATCTCCCACTTAATATGCCTTCACATGTCAATCTAATTCAAATATAATATTTGAATTAGATTCCCTTTATTCTCCATCGCACACTTGTCATGTGACTACAATCCCTCTTTAAGTGGGAAACCCTAATCCAACCCTAATTAGTTTAGACCATCCAGACCATCCAACATAACTTGCAATCCTGTCCATCCATTCGAATTTGCCTTTTCTATAAAGGTAGCCTCTCTTGAGCCATTTGTAACAAATCTTCTTCTAGTATCCTCATGCTGTCAAAATTTCTTCTCAATCTCTCATCCATCTATCTTGCATTCATACAATCATTCATCTATCCATCCCTATCTCACCATTATACTGTAGAATCAAGCAACCAACATTCATCTATTTGGGTAAAGTTAGAGTGTTTTGGGTGTAGCACTCTCCACCTTATCAATGAATTGTGGATCAATGTGAAGGTATTGCTTTGTTTAGTTTACATTTGTTATCATTTTCATTCATGTTTGATTTTCAAGATTTCATTTGGCACGCCCGGTGGGACTCCCAGGTCCTGATTCTACTAATGTTTGCTAGTTTTTGCATGAGTTTTTTGTGAAAATCATCTGTTACAGGTATCAGCGCCATTTTTCTCTGTATTAGCACCATTTTTCTCTGTATTCGCACCATTTTCCATTGTATTAGCACCATTTTCCACTATTTTAGCATCATTTTTCATTGTATTAGCGTCATTTTCCTCTGTAGTGGTGCCATTTCTTTCTGTATTGGCGCTATTTTCACAGAAACTTCAAACTGGCATAACTTCCTCATACGGTGGCAAAATTTTGCAAACGAACACTTGTTGGAAATCTAAGAGGATGAACTTTGTAACGAAGAAGGCTTTATTAGGTGATTATATCATTTTACTAGTCTTTTTGCAGTCAAAGTCAAACTTATATATAAACTTTGATTGAGCATAACTTGAGCAATTTTGATCAGTTTTCAGTGAATTTTTTTTTCAAATTGCTTAGAATCTCCTAAACTTTCTATTTATTCAATTCATTTTTCTATATCAGATCATTTCTATCAGAATTTATCAGAATTTATCTTTTTTCACATAATCATTCTTCTTTGCAAGTTTACTTGGATATTTTTGATTTTGTGACTTGTAGGGGCATCTAAGGAGTTGGAAGAACATTGGAATCAACATCTACAACAACTTGGAAAATGATATAATCAGGTGCACTTATTTCATCTTTCATCTCTTAATCTTGTTTGACCACACATTTGGACTTTGGGCTTAAAACAAACAACTTGCTTGCATTCACACATCAAATTGGGCATAAAACAAACCATTGTCTTTCATTCACATTTTGATTTAGCCATAAAAAGAACTAGTGCTTGAATTGATTGGTGAATTTGCATTTGATTAGGGGTGTGTATGCTCTTTTCATGTGCTTCGTGTGATCTTGAGAATCAAAAACACCTCTTATCCATTCATATTCACACCTCACATTTCAATTTCTTAAGGCTTAATTTACAAGTATGAGTGTGAATCAAGTGCACATGTGTATGCTCTCTCCTTGAACCGCAAGGTGATCTTGGAGATCAAAAACACCTCACTTGGTTTTCTTTTGTTTACCCTTCTTAGGAGGCCTGCTTGGAAATACACCACTCTAAGGGATGACCTTATCAAGGCTGAATTGAAAGACACCCTCATTAGGAGTTGGAATCTTGTCACTCTTGGCTAAGCCCCAAAGAACTTTATACCTTTGGGAAGTGAAGGTGAAGGGTGGGTTACCCCTTTCTCCTGACTGTGTGGCAGGATTTTGCTTTCAAATTCCTAGTCAACCTCGTGTAAACATAGCCCAAAACCTAATTGGCCATACCCTATTTCAAACTAGACATTAGGCTTGTTGATGTGTCTTCCATGTGTGCTTGTTTACTTATCATTACACTCTTCCAATTCAAAATTCAAAATTTCTTATGTGTCTTGTGTGAGTGAATCATTTTTGTACATGTGTGATCATTTGGTTGAACATTACCACATCAAGCTAAACACCAAACACATAAGACAAGTTATTCAACTTATTTTGCCAACACATTCAAATCTAATCACATTCATCCTAATCACCCATTTTTATCCATTTCATTCCTAATCATACCCAAGTCACCATAATTCAAACCCTCATCATTCCAAACCACCTTCTTTCTAATCAACCCCTAATCATCCTAGTCATCATCCTAATTAATCCAATTCATACAATCTTGCCATTCTTAATCATATCCAAGTCATCATCCCATCACATCAACATCATCCTAGTCATCACACATCATTCAATCATCAAATCTCATTCCAAATCATCTCCACATCATCATCAACCTAGTCCTAGTCAACACTTGTCAAGTTGGTTGTAATCAATCAAGGGGGATATCCCTCTAATCATGAGACAAACCCCAATCCCAAGGTGACAATTCAAGGGGGTTATCCCTATAATAATGAGACCAGACCTAAGCCTATAATCACAATTCAAGGAGGCTACCCCTCTAATTCAAACAATGAAATAAAACCAAAGCCCAAGAGCACAATTAGAGGAGCCCCTCTTCCTAATCCAAATCATGAAGACAAGACCCAAGGTCACAATTAAAGGTGGCTATCCTCCTAATCCAAGTCATGAAGACAATGCAAGACCCAAGGTCACAATTAAAGGTGGCTATCCTCTTAATCCAAGTCATGAAGACAATCCAAGACCAAAGATCACAATCAAAGGAACCTCTCCTCTTAAGACCAAGTTTATACTTCAAGGAGGCCATCTCTTTACTTATGAGGATGAGACAAGTCCAAAACCCAATTCATCCACACATCAAGTCAATTCCACATCAACCTATCCCACTTCATACCAATCTAATCCACCCACTTATCACGTTCATACCATATCACCTAATCCCACTTCATCATCCTATCAAGGCCATTCTACATCACCTTATCCAACATATTTTCATAACAATGCCACATCACCATACCCTACTTCTTTCAACATCAACCAAATTCCACAAGAATCCACCTCAAAAAACCTTTCACCTACAAATCCTATGATGCCACATCATCACCAAACCTATCCACATGGCAATCAAATGTCCTTACAAGAACAACATGCAAGTCCAAATGGCCCTATGTACATGAACCAAGCAAGCCCAAGCTCACTTTTGCAACAAACATCATTGATAGACTTAAGTTATCTTATGCAAGACCTAAAATCATTTGACAAGGGAGAAACCAACCTAGCAAGTGCCTCCTTTGAGTCACCTTCACCATCCAATTGTATGCCAACACATGAGCCAACTAGTCCTATCCCAACACCTTTATCAAGCCCTCCATTGCCTTTATCACCTTCATCCCCATGTTCCACTGATCCTTCATTAAATGATTCCATGGAGATACTTTTAGAGAAATTGGTCCAAGCAAATTTGATTGATCTATACCCGTTCAGAGCATATTCTCTATCTATGTTTAAACCTAGTTGGTATAAAGATGACGCATATTGTGCATACCATAGGTAGAGGGGCATACCATATCCACTTGTGTCTGATTTCAAAGATTGGTTAAGAACCTAGAAGATTGTGGTAAGATTGTCTTGGATAAAACCAATCCCTCTAATTCCATTATCTTTCCATCTAGCCCAAATCCTAATCCTAAGCCTTCAACTTCTACTATTATCATCCATCCACTATATTGCCCATTCACTCATACCCTTGCAAAGGATGTGATCCATTGGCTACTATCAAGGAATAAAACATTTCCATGTCATCAAACACCTATTCTTGAGCCTCCCCATGAGTCCTTAAACACTTTGTCTACTCTTCTAACCCCATCATGTGATCTACAAGCTATCAAGCTTATTAAAGAGCCTTCCACTTCCATTCAATAAAACCACAAGTTATGTCAAGAGCACGATCCTAAGCATGAAGAAATAATAGCCCCTAAATCTAATCAAGATCAAATCATCCCCATCCAATCTATCCATAACATGTACATTCTTTATGATCAAGATGATACCTATGAAGAACCTATCCATGACCAACTTGATCCTAGTCATACCCCCACAACTATCGATGAACAAAACACCCAAGACCTACATGCTCCATCTAATGGAAGTCTTGTTGACTTACTTGAGCATTCACCCCATTTCATGGCCTTCATTTAAAGCAAAGAGACCTCTCCACCTAGCCATGATCCCACAATATCCACTTGTCATGATGAGACACCTATCCCCCAAGCCAACATAGAAGATCAAACAAATAATTTGGATCATAATAAACATAATCAAGCTCCTAATGATCCTTCATCCACATCCACTATTGAGCCCATTTCAAATCCACCATCATATCCACTTGGTCTTACCACCTTAAGCCATGAATGTTATTCCCTAGGACAAAAACAACCATTATCCACCTTACCTTCTCCATCCAATAATAAGCTCAAGTCTAGTTCCCAAACTACACCTAGTCCTATAGTCAATCACATGCTCCAAAACATGAACTACCAAGGCAAAGCTTTAGGCGTACATGAACAAGGCATTTTGGAGTCAATCCATGTCAAGGTCCCTCCTTGCTCATTTGGCCCTGGATACACACCCCAAGGTCAACAATCTAACGATGTTGGTACTTCCTCCACACTTCCTAAATTCACTTCCTTCCATCATACACCCCATCATATTCCTAAAACATACGTTGCCATTCCACCTCCCTCATCCTATAAATGTCAAAAACATGTGACCATACATCTTCCACCATCAACTTTACCTCCATTGCTTCCAACTCCAAACATCCCTCCATCCACTTCTACCAACACCTAATTATCCATTTATCCATAAGTAACCTTACAATCCTAATCATGACCAACAAATGCACATATTGTCTAAATATAAAGCTTCCACTCATTTCATCCACCACATGGGATTCAAAAATAAACATGTGGATACCTCTATTCAAAAACCTACAAATCCTAAGGGTCCTAATGCCTTAGGAAATCAATCCAAAAATTCAAAGCAAGGTACATTCAAAAATCCATCCAAGCTCTACCTCCAAAAGCAAAGTCAAAAACTAAAATATAGGTCCCTAAACAAAAATCAATCAAGTCAAATGAGGCAACCACCTCTCAAAAATCCCAACCATCCCCCTCCATTCAAAAATTCCATTCCATTCAAACTTTTCAAACATCCCACATGAAAAGCAATAATTAGAAAAATACTAAGTCCATGTGGGTTCCAAAAGTCCTAAATCATCCATCTCCTAAGCAAACATCACCATTTCTTCCTACACCACAATCCAATCAAAGGCTTCCATGTTTAACACAGTGTGTGCAACCATTGGTCATGATTCCTTTCCATACCTCCATCACTCCATCATTCACTCATTATCCTACATATCTCCCCCATCACCTTCCTATGGTCCATGCTTTTGCATAAGTCCATTATAATCCACTTTCAATCCCTACATAATCCACATCATAATCCACTATCTACCTTATCCATCTCACTTTCATGCAATCACCCTACCAACATCTTGAGCATAATGACTTGACATGGTCCATTTGTGATGACATCCTTCTCTAATGGGACTCTAACATTACATGGAACTAGACAATTGAGTCCCACCCATCCATATCCCCCCTTTTCCCATTCAAAAGTCAAAATAGTCACAAAAAATCAAAAAACAAAAAAGTAAAGAGAAATCCTTTCCTCCAACGGTGAAAACCTGGTAAATAGGTGCCTTGGATAAGTACCATGATGAAAACCTGGTAAACAGGCATCATGTGTAGATAGATCATCTATGTCACTTACACTTGGAGACACCTTGTATCATCCTTTTCCAAACTATCATACCATTTCCATATACATACCTATCACATTGCATCCATTCATCCTCCCTTCCTCTTTTGATCTTGACAAAGATTGGGGGCAACTTTTGACAAGTGTTTTAGATATCCTTTGACATACCTCATCCTTTCCAAATGAACCATATCATCCAAGTCATAAGCTTTTTCATGTCAAATCCTATCATCTTATTGCCTTAAGCATTGTTCTAAAAAATCCTAAGTCTACTACCTAGACTGGGGAAAGTTATTCCTATGCGACATAGTACTTGGAGATCACATCCTTGCTCTCTTACACATACATCCATTCGATTCCATATCCTATCCTTTCATCCATCCACTATTGTCCATCCTTTTGTCCAATCCCATTCATTCCCTTGCACCTAGACTTGGTTCCCCTTGTCATTGGTATCTAGCATACAGGGTACCCAAATTGTAAATCCATTAACATTTAAAACATACAAAATACAAAAAAAAATCAAAATATGCCAAAAAATCCAACAAAATCCAAGCTATAAAACCATTCACAGCAATCCATCATCCTCATCAAAATCAAAGAACATCAATCCAACCATCAAATCAATTCATCAAACCAAATCAATCCAATCATCAAATCAAATCAAACAAATCCATCACATCATCAAAATCAAGACAAGTCCAATCACATCATCAAATCAAGCCAATATATCAATCATGCAATCTATCAAACAATCAAAAGCAAATCAAATAACATCATTCAATCAATCCCAATCAATCCATCACTCAATCAGTCCATCCATCTTCATCGTCCCATCACAAAACACAAATCAAAACATCTCATCTCTATCGGTAAGTGCCTTGATCCCGTGGACATGCGTATGTAGGCAGTCTGGAATATGAAGGAAGTACCTAGATTCAAGCACAGACGATATTCCTCTTTCTTCTTTCATCATTCTTCTATCATCTATCTTCATCATTTCACCAATCAATTCTTCAACCACTTCATCAAATCCAATCTTCCATTTATCCTTATCAAATCAATCCAAGCAATGATCCAAATGCAAGCCATCATTTATCCATACCAATCAAGTTAGTCAATTATGTCAAATTATCCAATCACATCCTTGGTCTTGATCCTAATCTTGTTGTAAACCAAATTAATCAATCATCATCATCATCAACGGGATATATCATTCCTACATCCTTGTGTTGATCTAGGGATATATCATTCCCAACCATGACAACACTATCTATCATCCCAATCATCAATCAAATCAATCAAACAATCAATCATTGGTTTACAGCTTGACAGGGGCAATACCTTGTTTGTTTTTGAATCATTTGTGCATGCTTGCTTGCTTGCTTGTATGTGTTAACTTTTTATCTTGAATTTGTATCTAAATCCAACCTAGCTAATATTCATATCTTGTATCTAGACAAGGTTGTATTATGCTGGGGCACGAGACACATCATCACCTTGGTCCTTATACCTTGGTGCATAATGTCTAGTGCTATATCAAACATCATGGTTGCTCACTTTCATTGCAGCATAATGCATCCATCCCTTCTTCTATCCATTCCTTTATCTTTTTCCATTCCTTTCATTTCGAGAGCATACCCATGTTTGTTCAACCTGCCTATCCTCTTGAGGGGGCATCATTATCCTATCTTTTCATCATCATCCTATCCTTTTCATGACCCTATCATTTTCCTCTATTTGTTTCCTTAGCTTCTTTGAAATGATGTTACTCGACATAAATCTTATCATCTCGTAGCATCATGTCAAAGAGGGGCAAAATGTAGACACTAAAATTTGTCCATGTCTCGGCACAACACATTGTTGACATGACCTTGTATGTCTTTGCCCTAGGTCCTGGTTACACAACACATTGTCGACATGACCTTGTATGTGTCCCCTAAGTCCTAGTTCATCCCATCTTAATCACATTTGTCTAACTTAATCACCTTCTTGATTAATTAAATAAAACCACTTTATTTAAATAATCCCACTTGATCACATTCCCAATTAATTAAATAAATCCCATTTATTTAATTAATTGTACCTCTTCACATGTCTCACATAATTCAAATTAAAAATTTGAATTATTCCCTCACCTCTCATAACATTGCGACACATGTCACATGTCTCATCTCCCACTTAATATGCCTTCACATGTCAATCTAATTCAAATATAATATTTGAATTAGATTCCCTTTATTCTCCATCGCACACTTGTCATGTGACTACAATCCTTCTTTGAGTGGGAAACCTTAAACCAACCCTAATCAATCTAGACTGTCCATACCATCCAACATAACTTGCAATCATGTCCATCCATTCAAATTTGCCTTTTCTGTAAAGGCAGCCTCTCTTGAGCCATTTGTAATGAAGCTTCTTCTAGTATCCTTACTCTACTGAATTTTCCTCTCAATCCATAATCTATCTATTTTACATCTATCATCATCCATCCATTCATCTATCAATATCTATATCATGTTATGCTGCTAAATCGTGAGTAATCAACATATCAATCTTGTGGGAATAGCTAGAATGTCCATGAGTACAACATTCTCAACCCTATCAATGGATCGTGAGTCGATATGAGGTTTGCATTCATTTGATTTGCATTTGTTATCATTTCTTTCATGTTGATTTTTCATGATTTCAATCATGAGGTCAACAAACTCAAACAAATCAATGTAAGCAAATATTCCCCCTCTTTTCAAGCATTCGATGTGCTCAGGCATTAGGGAAGACTGGGTAAAATTTATCATAGATGAGATTAGGAAGAACTTCTTGTTGGTAATGGTGTTGTTCATAAACACACATAGATAAAGAATTGCAAATCAAACCTTTATCATCTTGAAAGATATGATGAATTTAGAGAATTCATGATCCCAAGTCTCTGTGGATTAGTTCATAATCTACTGATGTTACTCAGTGGTTTGATGTGCGATGCTATTTTCCATTCAAGGGGCCTTACGTTGCTTTGCTTTCAAGAACTGGTGTCTAAACATCTGTTTTTCCACCTGCTTTTTGTAAATCTTTTAACAAACAAGGTTAATCCTATTGTATCCAACAGATGATGAGGATTATTTCTAAGTTTGATCAATTCTTCTAATCATCAACTATTATTGATTATTTTTTCCCTTTACACTATGGATTTATCTAAATATTGTGCCTACAAGCAGATATTTACATGATTATTGTTGAGATTTATATGTATTTGCATGATATTTTCAATTATACATGCTAATTAGCTCAAATATGCTATGAATATTCAGTTTCCTTTGGGATATTAGCATATTTACTTATATTTGCTTGAGATTATATATATTTGCAATTGTGATGATGATTTTAATGAAATTAAACAAATTATATTGAATGCTTTCTAATCTTTACTAAAATGAGTGAATCTTTAGCTATTGATCCATATACATTCCAAATACAGTCATGAAGAGAAGGAAATCAAACCATAGGCTCACCAGGATGTTCTATAGCTAAATATGGTTAATGCAAACTTCGATGGAAAGGAATGAGGACAACATGCACAACATGAATTGCACTCCAAGGGACACAACAAATTAAAGTACAAGCCAAGAATTCATCCACAGATTATTCAAAGTATGATTGTATGTAATCTAGATCTTCTTCATTAAGTATGCATTAGACATGTATATTTACAATCAGCTTTGAGAATTAGTCTTGAGCCTTCAGTGATTTAATTTCAATTAAGTTTTGAATATGTTACAAGGTGCACTCCATCTCCTTTTATACGACAAAGAGAGGAGGTGGTTACAAATGATCCAATGATCAGGATTTAGCTACCAAAATCAATGGTCCATATCATCTTTGACTCGGTCAACAAATGTTAAACGTGGCATAGGTTGCCAGCTAGCAACCATCTAGTGGTACTTGATCATTTCTTTATCATATGATGTGTATGACCCTATCATCCTACATCCTTACTCATTCTTCATCTTCTTCATCAGTAAATGGGTCATCTACTATATGTGTACTGATGATCCCCTTGATGGGTTCATACGCCTACACTATCCATTCAATCTCATCTCCATATTGAACCTTAGCCTTTGCTATAGCATGCTCTTGTGAGTGGAATTGTGTCTGTAATGTAGACCATTTGTTCTTTCTGCTATTCAAAATTTCATTATATCCTTCCACTTTTTCTTTCATCCTCATGGTTTTATTAACTACATCTTCTAAAAAATGGTAGAGAGGGTCATCTGTTGCATGCTTAAAATTATCATGCAAAGATTCAATTGCAAAATCAATATCTTGATTTTCTATCTTCCCATCTACCTTGTCCTCAAGAGCTTCCAAGATGTTTATTTCCTTAGACATAAGGTGATGCAACTTGACACTGATGTCCCTGAGTTTTGTGTTCCATCTCCTCAGGATATCACTTTCAAACTGAGTATCTTTATACCATATACTCAATAGCTGTGAAGTATGATTGTTTAATACCTTATTGTATATGAGTAATTTCACATCTATGTGTTTCATTTCAGCTAGAGCAATCAGATTATTTTCTACTTTGACTGATCTCTGTCCAACCTCCTTTTGTAACTTATCCACTTTGCTCCTCAATGTGTTGAGCAAATTCCAATTGGTGAGGGAGGTCTTTATTACCTTCTCTTCTTTAGAGGTGAATTGAATAAACCAATTATCCATCACACGTGCCTTATGCTTCATGATATCCAACCCTCTTACCTCATCCTAAGATATAATGGTTAAAGGGGTAGCCGGGCTGACTGGCATGTGATTTGGGTCAATTAGTCCCTTTATGAATGTATGCAGCTGAGCAATGTGCTCCTTGTGTGCTTTATTTTTATTTTTCTCCCTTTCCACACTTTTCAATAAAGAATCAATAATATCCTTGGCTTCTTGGCCTTCTTGCTCTTCAGTAGGAAAGCCTAAATCAATATTGGCCATCTAAAATTCATTAATACTTATCTCTCCCTCTGCTTTATCTACTATAGGCAAAGCTACTTGAGCTGTTCTTTTGCCTGTGGTAGGATCTCTTTTTATTGCAGAAGTGGCCCTTGCCCTTCTCTTTGGCTTAACCATGTTAGTTGAAAATAATGCAAAAATATCAAATTCAGACACATCACTGACCTGAGGTGGGTTCACCTCCTACCGCAGCCAATATGGTATTTCATCTATAGACCCTTGTTGGTCTATATGCTCAATGCGAGCATCATGAGACTGTACATTTTGTTCCACTCTCAGGGGTGAAGGTTCTTTTCTTTGTTCATCTTGAATCTCCTTATGGCAGACCTCTTCTTGTGCAAAGGTTTCTTGTTGCACTTTCACATTATGGTCTTGTGTATCCTGTGATGCTTGATCCTCATGAGGGGTTTGAGCACTCTGCTCTGGTTTATCTGGGTGATCATTTTGATCAATCTTATTCATATTTTCTTCTTCTTTTCTCTGATCATAACCCTTTTGAAGACCTTATTCCCTATCCTTCGATGTGTCTACTTCTCTAGGCTCCTAGGCTTTATCCATCCTTTCTTTAATTGTTCTTCTTTCAGGTATTTGCTCATTGTCCTAACCATCATTTTGATCAGGCATCTCTTCATCCTCCATATGTACATTAACTTCTAATTTTCCCTATTCTGGAGGTTTTATCTTTGTTTTGGTCTTCATCACCTTGCTAAGTCAAATCTATTGCAACGGGGCTAGTGACTTGATCAACTAATCTTGTCAATCCAATTTGTTGTGTCACCACTTGAAAGTTACCTTCTTCTATTTCCTCTACTTCAACCTACTCATGATGGACTTCCTTTTGTGCTATGGGGGTACCATGAGGGGTCATCTTAGTATTCTTTATTAATGTCTCCATAGAACTGGCAAAGACCTCATTTACATCATCATCATCAGACAGTTCCACTATGTTATCTAATGGAAATGATTGCTCATCTCTTACACTATGCATCTCTTTTCTCCGTTCCTTTGCCATCTCAGACTTGAATTGCATGATATCAAGAATAGGGACCTCATGCTAAAGATTATTCAAAATGCCTTCACCACCTACTCCTCTTAATAGGATAGTGGAGTTCTTATCTACTGCCCCCCTCATAACAGATGTTTGTTTCTTTTACAGTGGCTCTTAGATGTTCTTCTTTTTCTTCCTTATCAGGAGATCATCATCTAAGCTCTCTTCCTTCTCTACAATAGTAGGAGCAGGTGATGCAACAATTTTCTTCTATTTTGTAGGTACATGAGGTGATGTTATAGCATATGTGGAGGCTACATCTTCCTTTTGTTGAGGTTGACGAATGACTGTCACCCCAATAGCTTTGTTTCCTTTCTTGATTTTACTTTTCTACCTCTCCCCTTTTGATAACCTCTTTTCCTTGAGGAAATTATCAAATTCCTCATCTGATAATTCTTGTCTTTTCCTTTTGTTGTCAACAGTGAGTACCACTCCCTTATTCTTCAGCTTGGTGATCTCTACATCCTCCTAGTCTTTGGTCAATTTTATGACCTTGTGTCTTATCGGATCCAAGGAAGTCACCTTTGGTTAACTCCAATCTGGTGATGATATTGTCTCATTATATACTTTATTGTCCTCATATTCTTGGGACATGATTATGCCATATCTTCATGTAATTGTGCAGGCACTGGTCTACAATCTAATATGCATATATGTCTTAGAGTAAGCCGATAGTAGCCTCTCCTTCTTACTTCTACCTCCTCATCATAGTCGGCCCAATAATCTTCAATGTACCTCTGATGCATTGGTTTTTTATGCAATGTTTGCATTCTATCATAGGGGTCATATGGCCTAGCCAGTGAGAAGGGCTGTAGTGACATCAACTTTAGCCCTCCAATTACATCTTTTACACTCTCCCTATTAGGACACATATACCATCCAATTATGATTGGAAACATAATATTAGGTATCTTTCCTTTCTCAATATAAGCTTCCACTGAAGGCAATATCTGCCTAGCTAGCTCCATCAGGATGACCTTGTCATTGGGATATCTTGGCAACATGAGAGGTTGCCTAGTGAAACCTTCCATTCTTATGTATTACAAGGTGGGGAACTAGATGAACCAAGCCCCATGTTTGTATATTATAGCATGAGCCTCTATGCTCAGTCTCTTTTCTCTATCTTCCCCAGTCCTGACAAGGTGCATGGAGAATGAATCATTCACTCTCTGGTAATGTTGGAGAGACTCTCTTCATTTTAGTTGTGGGTAAAGGTCCCAAATGTTTACATCTCGAGGGTTGCTTCTGACCTTGCCCACTATTTGTAATCCATAAAAGGTGCCTCTGAATTCACAAGAATATACCACATAGGAGGTCATATGGAACATATTAGTTCTTCCTCCTAACTTTCTCATCCCTTCATCTAGGCTGTCGCTTATGATCTTAGCCCATTGGGGTTTCTCATCAGTACCTTCTACCATCCTTATGATGCTGTACATCCAATTATTATAAGATCTAGCATTCAATTTTCTTGTCATCCTATTGAGCATCACAATCATATATTGATACTCTGGAGAGAAATTAAACTTGTAAAGATATACGGGCAACTTGGCAGAAGCCTTATATGTGCTTCCACTGACTCTCCATTGGTATATGATCCTTTTGGCTTCTTTCTCTTTGCTATTACACTCCTTCTCCAATTTACCAAAGTTTAGTTGAACCACACGAGGTCCTCTAGGAAGATTGAAGGCTGCAGTGATACCTTCAATTAAAAAGTTTGCATAAACCCTACCATGCTTCTCTACCCTTCTGGTATTCACATTATAATTCTGGGCACACTCTTCTACCAATTCAATGGCCTCCATTGCATAAGGAAATCCCATTGCATGCCACATTTTTGAACTATAGTTGTTAATGAGCAGGGGATTCCCAGTTCCTTTCTCTAATTTCATTGTCCATGCATCAAGATATGTGTTTCCTAGATGTGTATGATTTATTTGTCCATATTTGAAGGATATCCCCTCAGTCTATATGCACATAGGTTTCAAGAATTCCATGTCTAACCTGTTCTTCTGGACTGCCATTGGATCCTGCAACAAAACATGTATATATCTTACCCTAAGGTGTCGTGTGTAGTGGTGGATTCAATGATCGCATGAATTTTATGGTGTTAATTATTTCATTCTAGTATATTTCATGCATCATCATATCAATTGTCTGGTAAAACCATTTTTAGCTATTCATTTACCATAAATAACAAAAGAGGGTTTTATCGTTACGTACTTGATATTCGTTATCCTTTTACTGTGTAAGTGATGTCTAGATGAGCACGTTCACCTTGCAATTACTATTCTCCATTCGCCATTTGAATGCGTATCCCATTCTGTTGAGCTCACAATTTGCAATAATGTCACCTTAATCTCACAAGGGCTCTATAATTCTTTGCATAAACGTTTGGTAAATTCAAAATGACCTCAAATCGTTACTTCTAATTGAGTACAATGGTAAATTGGAGTGTGATTAATATCCTCCTATTAGTATCCATTGATTGACACCTGAGGCTTGGAGATGTTAACAAGTGGCAGGCATTTATTCAAAATTTTGAAGGTTCAACCTACCATTGAAATGGCATTTAATGCAGGGATATATATTCATGGAGATCAAGGATATTAGGAAATATGACTAATATCCAGAAGATGAAGATGATGTCAGCATGTGGCTAGTCAACTGTCAACTGACGACCAAAGTTAGGTCATTATATCTTTATTTAACAATCGTGACAACATAATGTGTTGATATGATTAGGTCAACGTGCCACATGGCATCATTCTATTGGTTACTAGAGATCCCCGTATCATAGGTCTCAAGGGTTAATATGAGGCATATTAAGAAATATCTGGATACTCAACATTAAGAAATATCCCCCCATTCTAGAATGTGAGGATGACGTCAGCATCTTTTATAGGATTTCAAATTGGTTGAGGAGATGACATCATCATCATATTAACGAAGATCAGGGATGTTAAGAAATATGACCCTCTTAGATCAAGGTCATGATGACATCATCATCATATAGGGTCCTTTTATAAAGTGAAACAAGATGATGTCACCGTCATGTTACCAAAGGTCAGGGATATTAAGAAATATGATGGATATTTGAAAGATGACCCTCTGAGAATATGCGTTGGTACTTGATGGGCAAATGTTCTCTCACATTTAAATTTGATGTTTGCATATTAAAGGATATGCAGATATTAGGTTCTCTTCGTTAAATCATAGATCAAGGATACTAGCGAATATCTGGGATATTGGCGAATGTGACCCTCTAGGAATATCAGGGTGATCCAAAAGGCAAACCTACTTAGAATTTCACACTCTTCTTTATTATGGGATTTATGATCGCAGAATCTAACTCTGACATTTAAGCTTCCCTTATGAGGCACATGCATGCGTAGGGGTGATGTACTATTGTTTCATCTAACTTTTACCAAACTACCCAAAGTGAGAAAATACACTGGCCAAGAAAAAAGTTGGGTCCCTATTGTGTCAAGGCAAAATGGGGCGTATTGTGCAACCACACAACTTGCCACCAAATAAAACAACTAAATTCAAATAATTCAAGTGATGAGGACACATTGAAACATAGCATTCTAACTCTCTCTAAGCATAAGCATCATGATCTTTTGGAATGATATCATTTTCATAAGCATAACAATGCTAACAAGGGATCAGGTGTGTGCATGTAATTAATAATCCTCATCTTGAAAGTAAGTTGAAAACACTAGTAACTGGTGTTAAGTTACATAGTTTGGGTTCATCCCTCATAGCCAACTGAGATAGAGCCTTGTTGCCAGTAGGCATCCATAGCCCTGACAAGGTTATCTTTACAATTCCACTAAGTAGAGCCCCACTGCCAATAGGTGTTCATAGCCCGGGTAGAGTTACTTAGATGGCCTTATTATGGGAAAATTGGTGTAAATGAATAATCAATTATATCAACAATACCCAATAACTCAATAAAATAAGAAACAAAGAAGATTAAACAAACAAAGAACTAAAACCTTACAAACCTCAATATTTCATAGCTTTCATTGGTCGCCTATCTCGATTGATCTTGCATAATGAATGAAGCCCTCAGAAAGCGCACTTCCTTGCTTTTTTTTCTTCAATATGTCAATGGGGAATGGCTATGATAATTCTTGCAATGAAGAGAAGATTCACAACAATGGTAATGGTGATGGTAACAAATTGATCGCAAGCTATGGAGGAATTAGGTGCCAAAGGCACACTGTGATTCTTGCAGAGTAAGGGTACTAAAAGCTTGGATGATAGAAATGGAGGAAATAGGTTCAATTTATAGACTTGTGAGAGAGAAGATCAATAGTATATAAATAATAAGAAGATCGACGGAAGAGATAAATTTAGAACTCATGATGAACGTGCACACGACATGTGACACAAAAAGTTGTTTTGTTTGAGTTAACTGCTTTCTTTTATAAAGATAAGATTAGCTTTCATAAATTAGAATGATTTTTTCTAATTTAAGAGTTGTTGATGAAAACAAGATTGATTAAATCAATTAACTCAACTTGTGATTTGCTTTTTGCATGATTTGAGAGAAATTAAATAATAAATTATTTAATTTTGTGTGCATGAAGAAGAAGATTTATCTTTAGAAGATTTGGAAGATTTTTGAGGAATTAGAAGATACGAAAGTAAATTAAATAAATAAATTTATTTAATTATTTATGCAAGATAGAAGAATAAATAACATATTTGATTATATTTTATTTTTAGAGATTGAGAGAATTTAAATAAATTTGCATGATTTATATAAATTTGGAGGAGTAAGTTGACTTAATTAAATAATTTGATATTTAATTAATTTAGAGGGATATGAATCGAATAAATAAATAAATTGATTTATTTGTTGATAGAGGAAATAGATGGAATAAATATTAAGAATATTTATTTAGACAGGTTCGTGTCATTTTTAGGTGTATACAGTTTGCCTCTCTTTGATGCAATGTGTTTTATCATGTTGTTTCAAAGAATAAGTTTTTCTGATAATGATACATGTCTCGGCTTGCCCCTAGTACAAGTTTAACGATGGGAGGATACCCCCTCGGGAGATTGGATAGGAAGAAGGTAAAGGGACGTGAGATGGACAATCTCACGATGAAGAAGGTGAAAAATAGGTTAGGTTTGAAGAAAATGGTTGATGCAAGATAAGGGGTGGAAGAAAAAGCTAGATGACATGTGATGCAAGATAAAAGGATAACACACATAAGCAAGCAAGCAAGTATGCATAAATGATACAAGAAAAAACAAGGTATTGCCCCTGTCAAGCAGTAAACCAATGATTAATCAATAATGATTGTTGATAGTGCTGTCATTGCGGGGAATGATATATCCCTAGAGAAACACAAAGGATAGTGTTGTCATGGTGGGGAATGATATATCCCTAGATCAACATGATAGGTGTCGGAAAGATATATCCCACTGATAATTATGATTGATTGAGTTGGTTTACGATAAGATTAGGATCAAGACCACTGATTGCGATTGGATAATTTGACAAGATTGACTTTACTCAATTGGTATGGATTAAGGATAGACTTGCATTTGGATCATCACTCGGATTGACTAGATTGGGATGAGAGATATGATGATAGATAGAAATTTGGTTGACAAAAGAATGACTTGACTGAAGGACTCACAAGCTTTTGTAAACTCTGACACTGCAAACAAAATCTTTATTGATGGATGGTATACCAAATGAAATTGGACATGCTATGGATATGGATATGGATATGAAATGCAATTGGATACGTTATGGATATGGATATGAATATTTGTCAACTTGATATTGCAGGTATTTTGAAGTGCTTTGTTTCATGAATGGGCTTTTTTGAAATGTTGTAAGAAAATACAAGCATCTAGGTATAATTAAACCAAGATGACCTAAGTATTACTTACATGGATTTTTATATAGCAAGTTGATACAAGCATCTCGGTATAATTGAACTAAGATGACCTGAGTATTTCTTACATTTCAACAGACAAGGATTGCTCCTTTTCATGTTTAGACCTCTGAAGTCCTCGATGATCTTTTGCTGATCATGTCATTAGACAAAAGTTCTCACATTACTAAAGATTGATCCACAAATAGTAGACAAAGAACATAACCATGCCCCCATCATAGCATCTCTAACTTTTGGCATCCTTGAGTAGCATAAGAAATATGATAACAAAAGTGAAGATGTTAAGACAAAACTAATCGAAAACAAAACATTCTTGCATTAGATGTGTCTTCTTGCCATAATTGAGATAGAATCATTTTGAGTGTTTAGTGTTGATAACTGAGAGGGGGGGTGAATCAGTTATCTTAATTATTTCAGCTTTCTAAACTTTCTTGATAATTAGTGCAACATCAATTCAAACAAGCAAACATAAGCATGAAATAGAAGTACACATGACATAATATTTTTGACGTGGAAACTTTGTTAAGGGAGAAAACCACGGGGTGATTAACCCAAGATTGTATTCTCTGTTAGAAGAATGGAAGTAAAAAATGGCACTTGCCAATTAGGGCTCTTTGCCTGAGCACACTACTCACAAGAGGCACACTGCCTACAAGAGACACACTGTCTACAATTTATAAAGAGTGTAATACAACACTTGAACTGATAAGAAGCATCAACATATGCTGGGGTTCAGTTCTGATTAGGCTCTGTATACTAATTTGTTGCACTTCATCTTTCCTCTTCTTTTATGCTGCTCTTCTTTCACATACTAGATCTTCCTTTCTGCTTTTATTCGGCTCTACTACTTTTCTTCACACATCACTTTCAACAACAACACTTCTCATAACTAAATCTATCTTGTATATATATCCGCACAAGTGATTTCATCACCTTTCTAGTCAGCACCTAGAATAGTCAATATTTTGCCTAAACTCTAATCTGTCGGTTGAATCCTTGCTTACCAAGTAAAGTGTATCAAGGATATACTTGTGGAAATCATTAATCATGTTGGCCAAACATAATTCATGCCTTCATAACCTTTACCAACATTAGTAACACATCCAGAATAATGTCTGATGTTCTGCCTGTCAGTTCTTCCTCTGTTCACACTGTCACTTGGGAACCTTGCACTCAAGCATTCACATCTCTTTATCCTTTTCACACCAAAGGCTCAAACCTTTGAATCTATCAGTCAAGATACTCCTCTTGAATTCCCCAAATCTGCACTTCACTGAGATACTTCTACTGAGAGATCCTGACCTGTCTGTCAGACCTCACTGACTGCTCTGTTCTTGTTTATCGGACCACAACATTCTTCATTCTGACTTCCGATATAGAAATACCATGTCCTGCGGATGTGTGGGATGAACTTTGTTGCCATCAATGACAACATTCATGAATCCATATAGTGTCTCTTGCCAACAATCTCCCCCTTTGGCATTGATGGCAACACTTAGTGAAAAATGACTAAGTATTTACACTATGCTCCCCCTTGGCTTATGCTCTATTTTTATATACATTTTTCGGAGCTCCCCCTTAGTTGGATTCCTCATTTTTCACTTCTCTTCACTCCCCCTTTGACATCAATGGCAAAGGGTAGGGTCCGCATATCAAAACTTTCAAAAATTCAACTATACTTAGCCACATAAGTATATACATATGGCATACTTACATATACTGAAGTATGTCTGCAAAGGTTGTCTTCAATTGAATAAGTTCTATAGCCCAACTTTGCTTCATTCTATCCAAAATTGAAATATGACCGCTCAACAGGAACGCAAATACCCAAGTCCTCTATAACAAGAAGATTAAATCTTTTGAAGGCCTTCCGGAGGATCTCTTCTATGTCCTTGGCTACCTTGTTAGTCTCACCAAGCATAAGTTGATTCATCCTTGCTTTTCTTTTGAAGTCATCCTTACAATCTTTGAATACCATATTCATTGTCTTGGGGTCGATTGAAGGATATAGCTGGATTGCTAACTGTTCCCAGATTTCTAGGTCTTTGGCTTGGGCATTGTTCTTTCTTATTTCTAGTTCCTTCTCCAAGCTTTTGGGGATCAGAGATATAATTTCAATGAATGCTTTGTTGTAGATATTTAGATACCTGACTATGGCATCTTGTAATATCTTCTGATCTGCTTCACCATAATCATCATAGAACTCAACCATTGGCTGAAGATTTTTGTCCACTGTGACTGATTTGGTTATGTCATCAATGTGAAGAGTGGGTTTTTCAACATATTCCTCTATCTTTTCTTCTTCCTTCTGTCCAGTAGAGGGTTGGCCAGATGTTTTCTTCTTTTTCTACATTTTCCTAATTTCTTCATCAGATTCAGTCTCCTCTTCATCCCTTTGACTGGCATAGGCTCTTGTATCTTTTGTCTATGTTCTTTTCTCTCCTTTACCCGATGATTGTGCTTCTGTTTCTGATGTCCTTGAGCCTTTGGCAGTGGTAGGTGTAGATCTCTTTGATGATCTGGTCCGGGTGGAAGGTTTTAACGGAGCACTTTCCTCATTTTTCTTTTCTACCTTCTTCTTCTCTTCCTCGGCCCTTTCCATCTTTTTCCTGTGGGCATCAAGTGCCTCCTTTGAGATGCCAAGGCCTTGGGCAACATTTTCTACTTCTTTTCTCACCTTCCTCTTGATCTCAGGTTCTCTGAGTTCCACATGGATCTTTACACTCAGCTCCTCAAAGGTTCCAAACCTTTCTGCCTTTGGATCCTTTGGCTGACTTAGCATGTGTTGAACATGCAGCTCCACAATTTGTTCATCAATTTCATACCCCATGGGCATGATCCATACAGTTCTTGGTTCTACTGCCTCCATTAGGCACTGATCAGTCTCTACCATAAAACATACTGTGTCTTTGTATTTCTCAACAAGAGACTGGGGAATCCTTTCTCTTGCTTGCATCATGTTCTGAAAATTCTTGAAATATCCCCACAGGGCTGTATTTCTTGCTTTAGCATCCCCAAGTTCATGTAAGTAATCTTTGATCTGAATTGCTACCAGTTTATCATTTTGCCATACCCATCCATTTGATCAGGGCAGCTCATTCATGAAGTAGAAAAATAGGCATATTATCAGTCCACCATATTTAAAGGAGTTTTTCTTGTCCTTTTTGATCTTCTGTATGTTTTCCATTAGTTGGCTCAAAAGAAGTTCATAGAGATCATATTTTGCATTCTTTCTCAACATCTCATAGGTAGTGTATACTACAGTTTCAGATATTGAATTATCCCTACTGGAATGATATATCTTGTATCCTATTATCATAGATGCATACTTGATATTCGGGTCAGTAATATCTTCAATGGTCATTGCCCTCTTATCAAATTTTGATCCGGTGGCCTTTGTTACAATGTTGTTTTTGACAGATTTGAGGACAAGAATTCCTCTGGAGGAGTGTAAACCAGTTACTGCCCTAATTGCTTCCTTGGTGATTTTGCAGGGTCTGTTAAGCCATAGAAAGTTGTCATGTACCCTACTCAACACATACCAAACCCATTCATTTTCTTCAAAGCAGGGGAAATGAATGAATTGATCAAAATGTTTCTCCTGGATGCCCTTATATTCTAGTTTAAGCTCAAAAGCATCATCTATCAATTGTTTGTGATAGATATCTCTTAGTTTGAATTCCCCAAACTCTTCAACATTTGCATGTATGTAAACCCTAATATCTTCTGTGTGCAAAACTCCATGTGGAACACTAGAGAAGGCTCCTAGGAGATCTACCTCCAAGGATTTGTATGGATACTTCTTAAATATGGGGTGAATTCTATCAGAAATCTTTACTATATTTGGAGTAGCCATCATCAAAGAATCTTACTGAGAGATATCAAGAACGAAGAATACCTTTTATGCTGTTTAGGGAACACACGATGAAATCTAGATTGAGTTGTATGAAGAATCGTCTTGGTCTTTGGGAGAGGTAGTTGCAGAGCTCCTTTTCTCTTTTCTTCGAATGTGAGTGTACAAATGATGGGCAAATGAACTCTTTTATTTCTGAGAAGCCCTAATTTTCATTCTGCAATAAATGCACAACCTAACTCATTCTGATTTGCCTTGTTTGTCTTATTCAAAGACAAAACCTTTCTGGATCACTGAGATAGATTTCAAAGTTATCCTAGGAGAGTAGTGATAATCTATCTTTCTTTCATTAGTCATTTGATCTATTTGCAGATCAAGACACCATAGTTTGAATCATACCAGACCAAACTTGTAAGGAATCTATTTTTACCGGAAGACTATTTTATTAGATCAATTCTGGTAGGATTAGATTCTTCAAATCTTCTTGTGGATCTCTCAAATCTTTACCATACCCCTTTTAGATGTTTCTTGTATGACCCCTTTTAATCCGCAACTCTCCGTGTGCCAGTTCCAGCACTAATTGACTGGCTGGGGGAACAAGGTTTACTTTGTGTCTCCCCCTGAGCCAGAGCTCACCTTTTAATTTCTGGAAGGAATATCAGCACCGGAGTCTGGTGTGGATCCATCCCCTACGTTCTCTATACTTTTCTTCACCCAAATCTTGTTCATCTCACTTCGAACTTCATCCGCATTTACTTTTTGTTTTCCCTTATCTTGATTTTGATTATAATATACCAGACCTCTTCTATCCTGATTCTTTCTTCTACAGAATTTTGCTACATGACCGGATCTATTGCAAATTTGGCAAACAACATTTTGCATATTTGATTGATATCCTCTTGATCTGCATTGATTAGCCATATGACCCATTCTATTGCATGCAAAGCATCTACCATGGAATGAATTGTTCATTTGCATATTTCTGCATTCATGAGATTTGTGACCATACCTTTTGCAGTTGAAGCACTGTCCAGAGTAGGATGTATTAGTTTGATTCATTCTTCTTTTGCACTGATTAGCTTTATGACCAAAGTTATTGCAGCTGTGGTAGTATCCATTGAAGGATGGATATCTTTGAGCATTAGGCTGCCTTACCAGAGGACTTCTAGGTCTGTTCCTTAGATTTTCTGATCTAAAATTCTTTTGACCAGATCCAGAGCTTTCTCTTTTCTCATATCCCAAACCACACTTGTCATCTACCTTCTTTTGGCTTTGAAGAAGAACTTCAAGTTGGGTAGAACTTATCTTGAATTTCTTTTTATATTCATTTGCTGTTTGAAGATCCATTTTGAGAGAGAATTTGATCCTCAAGTTTTTCTTCATTATCTTTAGCATCTTCGAGATCAGATTCAAGATGTCTGATAATTCTATCCATCTTGTGGCAATCTTCTGATTTCTCCTTGAGAGATTGTCTTAGATTATCTTCAGTTTTTCTTTTCTCTTCAATCTCTTGGGTAAACTTTATAACTCCTGATTCCATTTCATGTCTTACCATAATGATTTCTTTTGATAATTTTTCACATAACTGGGTTTTCTCCTTCAGATCTTCATTTACATCTTTTGCTTCACCTTGACTTGCCAATTGCTGAAATAGCTCCTTTCTTTTTTTCATAGAGAGACTTAATTTGTCTTTTAGTTCTCTCATGAAATCATCAGCCTGTTTGAGTCTTTCCTTCAATTCATTGACTTCAGAGTTTGACTACTCAAGATCATCAAGGGCAGTCTTGAGTTGCTCCCTTAAACCATATGCATCTATTTGGATTCCCAGATCTTCCTCAAGCTGTTAGACTCTATTTAAGAGGAACTTGGCTCTAATACCAATTGTTGATAACTGAGAGGGGGGGTGAATTAGTTATCTTAATTATTTCAGCTTTCTGAACATTCTTGATAATTAGTGCAGCATCAATTCAAACAAGCAAACATAAGCATGAAGTAGAAGTACACATGACAATATTTTTGACGTGGAAACCCTATTAAGGGAGAAAACCATAGGGTGATTAACCCAAGATTGTATTCTCTGTTAGAAGAATGGAAGTAAAAAATGGCACTTGCTAATTAGGGCTCACTGCCTGAGCACACTGCTCACAAGAGGCACACTGCCTACAAGAGACACACTGTTTATAATTTATAAAGAGTGTAATACAATACTTGAACTAATGGTGCAGGAGCACCTACCTGACAGCTGGCCTCCATGAGGCAGTTAGTTTGTTTTAGGTCTTGTTGATGTTTCCAAGAAGGTCTTATAAGACCAATGCATGTAATAAGGTCATGTTGACCATACTTTACTATTTTTAGGTAGTTTGTTATGACAGCTGATGACAGCTGTTTAGGTTGTTAGTTCGGTTGGATCTCCTCCCAGCCGCTTGGAAGCTCCCAGCCACTGGGAATCGAGTGGTAGTACTCGCAAGGAGTTCCTATTTATGTAGTAGGAGTGGTTGGATTTAGAGATAGATATACAGACAGTATTGCATTGAGCAGAGGAGTTAGATTGCAGAGAGTGAGACAGAGTATTGTATTTGCATCTTTTGAAATCAATAAAGAGATCCTGTTTTGTCCATTCTCTGTTTTGGATTCCATTGTGTGATCAATTTGCTGTTTTTGTGGTTGTATGGATTCGCTGATCCATTCCACCGATTGATTCGTCGAATCGGTGGAATGGCTATGTACAGTAGTTTAGGGTTTAGTCTGCATTTTGTGTTTGTTTGCATGCAGGTGTGCAGGATCGTTGTCGAAAGGTGTTGAGGACCTTAGCATGGGTATGTGCTAGGTCGTGTTAGTTGTTAGAGTCTGAAAGATCACCCTGAAAGCAGATCGGGTCATCCCAGGAGGTTCGGCGGATCAAAATTCGCTGAGGTTGGAAATTTGTCACAACGGCATCATCAGGATATTTCTGTGGATATCCTGCAGTTACTTCGGGCGTCATCTGAGTAGATGGAGATGAGCATGATGCAGTAGATTGCATAAGGTGAATGTGCATTGGGGTGATCATCATCAGGTGTTGCCGAGGAGGAGCGTATCGGCATAAGGTAGAAGATCGGGTTGATAAAACCATCACGGGCCGATAATGTTATGTTTGGCCGACAGCAGGATATTGAAAGAGCTGCATGTGACGTCATCGTCATCAGGATAATCGTTATCAGGATATCAAGGCAGCAGGATATTGAAGGAGCTGCATATGACATCATCGTCATCAGGATAATCGTCATCAGGATATCGGGGTGACGTAAGCATCGAAGGAAAGGTGCATGAGGTTGTCGTCATCAGGATATATGGGAGGAACCGGATATTTTATATCCTGCTGATGAACATGATGTTAAACATCATGATGCTGCAGATAGAGTTTGGTAGTAAGGTGAACAGTGAACATCAGGAGGATTTTTGCGCTTGCCGAATGTG